>VDFB02000020.1:32596811-32708650 GCA_007258455.2 Sequoia sempervirens
ATGATAGCCCTAAAGCTTTCATGATTTGTAAAGGCATGACGTTGTCAAATGCCCCTGAATCAATTATACAATTGCTAAGCTTATATCCTCCCATATACAAAGATATGTAAAAAGGTTTTGGCTTTTCTCCCGCTGGTACGGAAGATGCTAGCAATGTGGGCTGCATGATGATTGGCTTCTGAATTACCTTGAGAATCCGATCCATTTGATCGGGATGATCTTGGAGATACTCCAGCTGTGAAATTTGTACCTTCGTCTTCATCATGGATGTCACTATGTCAAAACTCGTTGGGGACGGATCTTGAGAAACTAGTGTGACGAACTCATGTGTAGACTTGGGATTAGAAGTGGAAGCTTCCTTTCCCTTTTCATTGGACTGTCGTCTTTCGTCTTCCTCTTTCTGTGCCTTAAAATGTTGAGCACGTGTAAACACAGGTGTTGACAGGTTCTCGTGATTGATAGCAAGATTGTATTGACGATAGTCTTCTTCTTCTTGATTTTCGGGTTCACTATGAAAGTATCCCGTTGCGGAGTCGCCATCGAAATTGTCTATTTGAGGTGGAGCAATGTTCAAATTTGAAGGTACTACGTTTGAGCTTGGAACTGCATCTCCAGCATATCCCATTATCTGGTTCATTCTTTGATTCTCAGGGCATGAAGATCCAGTGTGTTCATCTGAATCATGAAAACAACAGAACACATTGGATTTCTCAGGTTCTGCTTGTCTAGGCGGTCCTAAGAACTTTGGCTTGAAGTTGTTAAATGATTGGAAATTATTTTTCTTCGGCTGATAAGGCTGTTGAGGCTGGTACTGCTGTTGTTGTTGATATGGTGGTGGTGTGGGCATTGCTTGTTGCCCTTGGTTGGGTGACTGTCTTTTGAGGATTGTCACCTCGTTTGCTACCTTTTGTAGCAATGGATCTGCTGATGCTTGGACCAGCGGTCTGATGGCATCATTCTTTGTCTTCCCCGTAGTGATCATGTGATCCTCAAGTTCGATAGCCTTCTCTTGAGCTACCAGCAAGTCTTCTTCATGACTGCCTTTTATGAAAAAGGCTATCTCTGAGGGTAGGGCGTTAATGAAGCTGCTCATCAGGATCTCGTCGGATGGATTCATTGAGTGGGAAAGTCGTGTAACAAGATGGTTAAACCTTGCTACGAACTCCCTCATCGGTTCTGTGGACTCCATCTTTGAGTTAGATAAAAGGGCAAACAGTTGATGACTGTCTTCAGCAGGTCTGAATCTGGCCAAGAACTTTTCGCTCATGTCCTCCCAGTTGGTGATAATCCCTGGTTGCAAATGATTGAACCAGTCAGCTGCATTCGCTTCAAGAGTTTCGACAAAGAGTCGAACGGCGATATCTTCGTGTGGCACAGACAGAACGGAACAGGCCGCTGTGAATGCTGAGAGATGTTCATCGGGATGTCTAGTCCCGTCGCCATAGAATCTTGGGAAATGCTTCTGTGATCCTTTAGGAAGTTCATGGTTTCCTTGCAAGGCCAACAGACCTATGTTGTTACCCCATGGAAGTGGGGCAGCACGTCTGGCAACTCTTGCATTTCGGCCATTGCCGAAAAGATTGTTGATGTAGTTACCATTTCCATTGTTTCCATTGCCATTGTTGTTGTTGTCGTTATTACGGCCATTGCCGTTATGAATGTTAACATTATTGGCCATTGCTTGAGCAGGAGGTTCTTGCTGTGGTTCTTGTAGGAATTGCTCTCGAACCTCTTGAAAAATCTACTCTGGGTCAGATGCTTCTCCGACTTCTTCTTGAAAAAGGGGATTGGTCCTCCTTCTCGTATATACATGGTAAGCCAGGATGTTTACTGCCACGCAGGTGGTGGTAATACTAGTCTCTCGGCTGCTAGATTAGCCTTTCTTTCTTCCTCGTCCAGAGTAATGGCTGCGGCTCTCCACTGAGCTGTTGATGTATTCTTCTCGAAGATGAAGATCCGCAAGCTGCTGATGATATCCAATTGCTCTCCTTCAATGTATGTAAGATCTGGTTGGAGAGTTGCTGGAACAAGATCAGGTTGCTCTACTGGTGCCCAAGGACGCCAGATAGTCATTCCCGTGACATAAAAGCGTTTAGCTTTTCTTGAAGTTTGATGCCTCGTTGCCCCACGGTGGGCGCCAGAAAACTGTTGGCGTTTAAATTAGCACCTCTGGAGTGCTGATTGTAAACGTTCAGCTATTTCAAATGTTTTGCAACACTTCTTCGTTATTTAAAGAGGAGAAGTCCCTCTCTGCTGGGAGCAATGCGTAGGGAAGGGAAATGTTAACTAAAGTTCCTATCTTTTTATGCTTCAGCGGCAGGACACAAGGGTGCACAAACACAATGCGCCGTAGCTAAGCTTTTTCTCTGGTTTCTGCAGATCTCAACTACGACTAATCTAGCTTCTATCTATCCAATACCTTCAAGGTAAACAGAGCATGAGGGTAAAGGAGCGGGAATGGTTTGGTTGGATCACCTGAATTCGCCGTCTCCTGAGAATATGACCGAGGCTCTGAACTCTCGGGTATATACCGGGATAAAGGTTGGTACAAGCAAACGCTCTATACGGTAAACTAGATCTGAGACCTGCCAAGGAGGAGGGACTCCTATCCGAGGTATGGTCTAGGAAATAGTTTACAAGAAACAACAAATTTACGATGCCTTGGCCAGCGAGCTTGCTAAGGAGGAGGGACTCCTATCCGAAGTATAGCTTGAAAGTCAATACATTAAACAACAACAAACGACAACTTGTCAATAACAAATGTCCAAGGAGGAGGGACTCCTATCCGAGGAGGGAAATGAAACAACGAGCTATTAAACACAAGACATGGACACAACTCAAAAAGATGACCAAAATGCAAGCGCCTTCTGATATTCTCCTTCAAAGCTTCATCAACGAATTACAAAAGTTGGGAAAGCAAAGGCACGAAATCATGCACAATTACAATCGACCAACGAACTCTCATCCAAGAGTGAACAAATATCCGCTTGCAAAGCTGTTGGCAACAATGGCGCAGCAATTTTGCATAGCAAGTAAAAGTTAAACAAACAATGAGCCCAAGGCTCTTATTTATAGAACTCAAAGGAGTGGGCAACCCCAAAATCTCCTTGAGTTAACAATGAGTTCTTGCCAATCAATTAGCAAGATTTATTCCTAAAAGGGGAACAAGCAGTTAATTGGAAAACTACTTCAGTTAACTGAGAGTCAACAAAGAGTCAACTGGAAACTACTTCAGTTGACTGAAAGTAAACAAAAGGTAAACTTTAATGAAAGTATCCCTCCAAAATAGACATCCACATTTAGTGGAGATCTAAGATCCACAAATCATGGAAGTCAAATAGACATCCTTAATCAGTGGGATCTGACAATGCATGATTTAAGGAAAGTGGAGTTAAACTTGGAAAGAAGCATCAAGTTAACTCCATCTATATTTAATACCATCTTGAGTTGACTTGGAAAGAAGCATCAAGTCAAACTTAAGTATCATAAATGCCACTTGGAGGGTGTATGGCGTCCTTCTTTGGTGCATTTATAGTTCACCATTAATCAACAGTGTCTCTATCCGTTGGTTGACTTCATTAGCTTCTGGGGAGTTAATGCTCTGTAGAATGATGACGTGGCGTCGTAGCATGACCTCACCCGTTGTGAGCTGATTTCCGAAGTCAATACACTGAGATGCTGCCTCTTCAAACTTGGTTGATAAAGCTGCTACCTTAGCCAGCTTGCAACCATCTGGATCATCAAGAAAGGTACTGCGGATGACATCCCTGAACTGGTTTTGTACAGTAACCATCTCGACGTATTCTCCTCCCTCACGCTGATATTCCATGCAAGGGAAAGATATCACCAACATTCTTGCGAAGTTGATAATAGTGGCAACCACCCCTCTGTAATCAATCAACTCTACTGAATGAGCGTCGTAGGCTTTCACCTTGTACGCCATTTGTTCCTTCCAAGCAAAAAGATGTTGCTTTTTTTCCTCAGAGTATACTGATTGATATGCCAATTGCAAATCTGCAATTGTGCTTTCGTCTTCAAGCCTCTTTTCTGCAATCCTTTGTTCTGACTGTTGGATCTCTGCACGAAGTCCATGTGGTCTATCTCGTAACTGGTATAGGTTTTCCAGTATACATCTACCCTTGAGAACAAACTCTTCCACTTGATCTCTCAAGTGTTTGCCGAATGTTATCAATTGTCGATGATTTTGTTCGGCGGGGAGATCTAGTAGTCCTGCTAGTAGGGCTGAGACGTTTGGTGTGCCATGTATCAAGCTGGTTATGTATGACCTCAGTTTCTGATTTTCAGCCTTTAAGGCTGCCTTTTCTTTACCATCTTTAGCCATTCTTTCTTGTGCGCTCACCGAGGCTATTCCAAGAAGGTCCGCCTCCACCTGTCGTGTAGTCTTCCCGAGGTTAAGTTGAGACAAAGTGTAGTCTTCCACTTGAACCTCGTGTATGTTTTTCTCTACTGGTGGAGCGGCAGTCTCTATGATGATCTCACACTCTGCATTCCTTTCTATGTGAACTTTCTTCTTTAACCTCTTCGCCAACATGTCTTGTGGGACGTGGTTGAATTCGGTAAAGTCAAATTCATACGAGGGTTTTTCCCTCTTTCTTCCTAGGAAGCCTTCAAGCCAAATAGAATCTCGGCGAATTTCACTAGGAGGGGCATGAGACCCTTGAATGCTAGATGTGTGAGACTGTGCTGGAGCAATGTCTCTCGGTGGTGAATCCAAGTCAATGAGGACTTGTGACCGCTGTGGTACTGGTGATATTTGTGGCTCTGCTTCCATAACAGGCATCGTTTCTACTGCTGCTTCTACTATTGTTGCTTCTGCCATTCGCTTAGCTACTGGTTCTTCAACAATTACTGCTACTAGTTCCTCTGTGATAATTTCTGCTGAATCAAGGGTAGCAGTCTCTACTCTTTGTTCTGGGGCAGCAATACCTGTGATTATTTCAGGACTATGTGTGGCTTTCTCCACTGGTGTCCTCTGTGTTCTAGGCTTCGACATCCTCATCCCTCGGGGAAGATTGCACGATTGCTTCTGTCTAAGCTTCATTTTTGAAGTGGAAGGTGGTGTAGACTGAACCTGTGGCGGCTCTGTTGGGTGAGGTATCACCTTCCTTGATTTCTTGCTGTCGAGATAGAGTTGGCTATTTCTAACCACTCTACTCGTTCTTTCTTCTATAGATGTGTTCTCTTTGGCATACAATTCCACTCTCGGGAGCGGTTGGGAGTCAACTGAATCTGTGAAGAATGAGGGGAGAATGACTTCCCCTTCATCATCGGATAGGCCCTCAATGTCTGCTGACATAAAATCAGCAATTTGTGGGAGTCTGAATCTGTTGTAGTTCCTTCTTCGCACTTCATACTCGTCTTTACAATTTACCCAATAATCTTCCATAGAAGACTTATGTGACGAGTATTGCTCGAGGTGTGCTGCATAGAGTCCTCTGGGATCATAGGATCTTCTATCAATGAGATACTTGAGGTTAAACCTCGCTGTTTCCTGACTCATCATCTTAGCATCTGCCGCGAATCCACATCTATATAGTCCCATTTCAACGGGAAAGTTAACAGCTGTCTTCCTCTTCAAGCGCAAGTAGACATGAACCTCGGACAACTGTCTCAGGAATTCCATGAAGACTACCCTATCTGAAGGGTATCTTGGTAGCATGGCGGGGTGGCCAATGTAGCCATACACGCGTATGTAGGAGAACGTAGGGAATTGAATGAACCAATCCGCCCAATCCGCCATTGCCTCTCTGGCTGTCTGTGAAATACGCACGTGCATCTCATGGTTGAGCTCACGTACTGTGTGCATAATGAAGTTATCACTCGTTCTCTTGAAGTGTCGCTCCGCTTGAGTAAACTCAAGACGTGTGAAATGTTTGTGAACCTTCTGCACACCTAAGGTTCCCACATTGTTCAATAACCTAAAATTGCCTTGGAAGGCTATCAAGTATACCAGGTAAGAGCATGTGGAACCTATGAGCTTCCAGATACCCAGTGATTTGTCAGTGGAGTGTGTCACTAATCAAAGTGGCCCAGTCGTAATATTCCCTTTTGCCAATGATTTTAGCAATGACATAGTACATCCATGGCTGGAATTGACGACCATCTTCTTCTTCAGTGATTCTATTGAGTAGAGTGATTAACACTGCGTACTCATCTTTACATTCTCCTCGTCCCAACAACTTAGGCAAGCTTTCCTTTGTCACTTTTAGCCATTTTTCAGCCATTACCTTTTGACATTTGTCCTTAGTTGTCTCAAATGCTTTCTCACATTCCGTCACTGATATGACTTTGCTGTTAGGACATGATGGAATATCAAAACACCTTTCGATATCCTGAGGCTTTAGACTACAAACAATTCTTCCATCCGCTGCTCTGATTTCTCTGGTGGTAGGATTGTAATGCTTGATACAAGCGATTACAAGCTCTACGCTTTGAAGTGTGATGGGAATTGATGCGGCCTGCAGCAACCCGGATTCTTCAATATTCTGCAATGTGATTTGATTCATGCCTTCTAGCTGCTCCAAATCAACCACTGGATTTACTTGGTGTAAATTTGTGTCAACTGTTTTCAAGTAATCATGGAGTAAGACCGTCTTGGTCTCGTATTGTACCTGGGAGTACTGCATCTTGAAAAACTTAAAGATTGACTGTAATCTTGACCTTGTTTAGATGATTTTCGGAAACCCTTGAAAATAGCGCCCTGCCGAGAAGTATTTTTCCGGAAAAAATCTGGCACATGGGTTTTGTTCGTGCTTCAATGCTGAACAAACCCAGTTCCTCAGAATTTGGATTCTGAAACTTTTTCGGAAAAACCCCCAAAAATAGGGGCAGCAAGTTTGCTGATTTTGGAAAATTTGTCGAGATGGGTTTCTCTGAAAAATAATGCTGAATCAACCCAGTTGATCTGATCTGATATAGCCTGTTGCTTTTTCTGTCAAATGCAAGAAAACCTAAGACCAGAAGAGAGGAAATAGATAGAAGGTGGATTGGAAGTTTTATCTGATTCCCTGAAAAAATCTATCTCTGGATCCAATCCTCAAAATAGCAATCCTCTTCTGCTTCAGATCTGCAAGAAAAATGAAGAACGGATGAAAACCTTGTTCAGATCTATCAATGGCGTCCTTGAGAGCTTGTGGCTGATCTTGATCTCTTAACCTGCAATGAAATAATGAAATGGGACGCCTTCACCTTGAATATATATGTTTAAGCTTCAGATCCACAAGTTTGGGGACCTAACTCAAGCTCAAAAGGTGATTTTGGCTTGATCTAAAGTTGAAAAGGTGATTTCCACCAATCGTGGAGCGTTTTAGCCAACTTTAACTCAAAAATCTCTTGACTTAGTCAACAAATTGACCCTTGACTTCTTTAGGCGTCCCTTTTGGTTTCTTGCAAGTTTTTAAATATTTATTCTCCTGAAAGCCCTCTGTTTGATCCTGAATCTAGCGTTGTCTGTTGATCCTGAGATGTCGCGGACACATTCACTGCGGAGCTGGATCCAAACTGGAAAGAAGTGCCTGGGAGACATGATGATGAAAAGCTGAGTTTAGGTCTTCAAAAGAATGGGCGCCTTTTTCAAGAAAAGGCGCTTTTGCTAATGCCTTAGTGAATTTTCAAGCTTCGTTCTTCAGCCTTTTGAAATGACCTCTCGTGCTTTGACCTGGATTTCTCGTTGATCGGAGAGTCAGATGATTTCGCTTGATGTTTCATCAGGTACCCAGCTCTATTCTGCCAAGAATGACTGACTTCAGAAAACCTGGATCTTATTTTAGGGTCCCTTTATTCAAGGGTGCCCCTCCTTGAAAAGGGCGCTTTTGTCTTTTGGCTTGATTATTTCCATCTGAAAAGTTGCCTACTTTGATCCAGATTATCCGTTGACTGCCTTGTTAGGTGTTGGTGCTTGCAGTTGCGTTTCCGAGATCTACTTGGGCTGAGAAGGTTATCTTGGGAAGCCTTTTGTCATTTGTCAGCATCTGGAAGTCCAAAAGAAAGGGCGCCTTTCTTTTGAAAAGGCTCTTTTTTCTTAGAACTTCGCCTTTAACTGTGGTTTCCTGATATTTCCTCAACTGCCTCTTTTTTGCTTCGTCAGCAGTTGCTAGTGATCTATTCATCGGATGATCTGGATGTTTGTTTCACTGTTAAGTCAGCAATCAAACGTTGAGAATGACTGCTTTGGATGATCTTACTGACTGCATTTGACCCTCAAAGATCATGGGCGCCCCTGCTTGAAAAAGGCTCTTTTCAACATTTTGAGTTCTCTCCTTCGTAACGTTTCCAGAGTTAGTCAAATTTTGACCTTTTTCACTTTCAGGAATCTCCTTCATCAAACAGCATCATTTTTTACCTTTTCTGCCATGGTTGCGTTGTTGAAGCTTTTGAAGCTTAGCTTTCAGCACCTGGTACTGGCCAATCTGCCATTAATGGCCGCAAAGGTTCTAACTTTGTTCCTGAAAAATAGAAATAGACCCACCAGAGTAAAACATGTCTTTTGATGGTTTTGACTGGACCAATGTGATCGTGAAGTCTTTTAATCCCATCAAAATCATTTTCGATCATTTCTGGGAAGGTCCTATTTTCGGGGGTTTCCCTGAAAATAGGGGCAAAAAACCCTAATTTTCAAATTTTTAGAATTTTGCACGTGTGTTTTTTGACAGAAACCCACCAAGATTTTATGATTGGTTTGACCTAAAACTGACTTAACATGGCATTTTAACAAGATTTAGCTCAATTTATACAGAATGCTAAAAAATTAATTTTGGGTACAACAATCTCCAAAATTTTGAACATCTCTGTTGTCGTCTTCAACTTGGAGACAATAGGAACAATATGATCCTTAACGGAATCAACTAACATCTTCTTTTCCTTGATGTCTTTCTTTCTCCACTGCACTTTCTCTTCTTCCTCTGTTGGTTCGGGAACTTTGGTTTCCACAAACTCAACCAAGTCATTCTCTTCCAAAGTGAGCATGATTCTGAACCTCCATGATGTGTAGTTAGATGCTCCCTCGAGTCTATCTTCAATCTTTAGACTGTTCACCATCTTGACTAAAATAGAGATAGACAAAAAATGATAAAGAGAATAAAGAGTATCACTGCAATAACAAATCTGATCACGATCTTCTTCACACCCGCTCTGATACCATGCTAGTTTTTATGATCAGATTTAATGCACAGAAAATTAATTCAAAATCAGACACAATAACACAACAGATACCCTGGGAAAACCCTCCTCTAGAGGGAGAAAAACCCAACAAATATATCTCTTATATATATGAGCAATGGCAACAAGTATCTTTACAATGAGGCTACACACAAGGCCAATAAACAACACCAACAATGGTTGTAACACACTAATAATCTGCCCTTCAATCTGCACTTGAATAGACTCACAATCTGCTCCTATATGAATTCGCACTACTCTTCTTGAATAACTCGCACTTAATGGAGAAGGAGATCGAATTTTGCTTGATGCTCAAATGAGAGAAGGTGACCTTCTATATATACATGTTGCGTAGAGGGGTTGGACCTTTTCAAGGACAAGGTCGGCCACCATAAAAATAATTACAAATAATAAATAATAATTACAAAGGAGGTCGGCCATCTTAGAGATATGTTTCCATTAAATAATCACAAATAATTAAGGAAGTATGAAGCCTGAAGCTGCAATAACATCAACAAATATCAACCTTGAAAATTTGAGTTTTTTTTAAAAAAAAAATTGGGTGTAGCTCTCGACTGTGATGCATTCCTTTAAAGAGGAAGCACCATCATGAATATGGGCACTGAAAAAATGTAATTGGGCTGCTTCCAAGGTTCTTAGATCTTAGGAAGAAGCAACACCGAAAGACTCTTCTCAATCTATCACTACAACTTTAGAAGAATACAAAGATTTGCAATTGTTTAAATCTTAGTAACCCAGTATGAGAAGTTTGGCACTTATAGAAGGGGGAAAAGTTTAAAAGTTTGGAAATTTGGAAAAAAATTAGCTATATCCAGAAAAGGATAAAAATTAAAATTATATACAAATAAAATATGAAAAATTGTATATCAAATAAGCAAAAATCAATTTGTGTGGATAAACTTATGCAATAAGGATTAAACATTTTTACTCATTTCTTTTGAGTTTATAATGTATTTATATTAACTATTTATTTTTAAAATTAATATGAAAATTGGACTGAACTAAAGTGGAGGCTTTTCTCTAGAACTGGTTATAATAGAATATACTAATGTTGCCAAGTGTTATAGATCCATGCAACCAGATTTCATTTTCTACAACAATTGAAGGATAACTTAGTGTAACACCTCTTGTATGGATTATGTCATCAATTATTTGAACCTGAAATGAAAATATTGGTTCTAACCAATATAATACTACAAAAGATAAGAAGATGTTCTACTTCAATCGGAAGATAGGAAGTAAACGATGTCTCACTTATGGATGTAGAAGCACTCCAATCTTTTTATCGGGGACTTGATTGGAGGAGCCAAGGATAAAGTCAAATTTTATGATAGGATCAATTTCAAAGCCACATACATATTGCTTAAATCTCAAATTAATAGAAACAAAGAAAACTTTTAGTTAGTTTGCAAAATAATAGCTTCCAAATCTATAGTAAGCAAAATTCAAGCTTATCAAACAAGACTCCATTAATCTAGAAGGAGGCTTTATGCTACAATCAGGTTTGTATAAATTGAAATTTTGATTTCATTAATGAGAGGTGCTACTAAGAACATAAGAAAGATTAGTTATTTTCTAGTTCCTAACAAAGGTTAAGAGATATAAATGATCATTATTTGACCACTCCTCTTATTTAAACAATAGTTACCTTTAACCAAAAAGATCTTTTGGCCCATCCTTCTTTATGGGAGAAACCTCCCCTTCCTGAATGTAACATATTAAGGTTATTTCAAATGTCACAACCACCCTTCATTATAAGACCTTTTGGTGCATCCTCCTCTATAGAATCAACTTCCTCTTAGTATTGACCCTATATTTTTTTATACCATATGTGTGTTCTCTATGATGCTTTGTGGGTCATTTTCTTGCTCTCGTTTGTTTTCCATGTTCTTTTTTTTTTACTTATTTATTTGTAGCTTTATCCCCATCGCTAGAGGAAAATTTAGAAACTTTTCTCGAGGAAAGTGGTTGACTTGGATGCTTTCCAATTAGAATTTCTTAGACATGGAAATACACCATCAATATATTCTCAATTCTAACAAGCATTATTTACCACATCTATTGAACTTGTGATGTATATTTAAACATATATTGCCACTTGCATATTGTGTATTGCTACTATTTATAGTGGATTTTGTCCTTGTCATTTCCACAAGGGTTGTCATGTGTTGTGAATGTTGGTGTTTCAATTTGTACCTCTAGAATGCGGATTGGAAACAGACAGCTATGTGCAGTAACCCGCTCTTCAAATTAGGAGGGGAAGCTCCCTCTTTGTTGATGTTAAAAAGAAAGTAAACTAAAACTAATTTTCCTATCTTTTTGTTCAGCTAAGAGCACAAGTTTATAAAACTCAAGCGTCGTAGTTGAGATTTTTTGTTTTAGAAGTTCAACTACGAATAAGCCTACTCTAATGACATTTCTAACTTCTCATGTAATCGTAGAGCAAGAGAGTTAGAAATGGACAACGAAAGATTCTCTGACAAAATACGTAGATAAACTCTTCTTCTGACATACATCTACTTACTTTCAATGCAAGTTGAAATGGAGATCATATAAGCATAACACTATGAATCGAGGTATGTTGGTTCACCACACATAGGCACCTACTATTAGAAGTCTATCTATCTGTAGAGATCTGGGCGGACGAGACCCTCTCATATAGATTCTGTTAGTATACTCTGACCCAACTGTCGAGCCCCGCCCCGATTAGAAATATCTTGTCCCGAGCCCGAATCACCCCTGAAATTCATAGGGTCTTGTCTTGAGCCCTGACCTGACTAAGCCCTGACCGGCCCTAACGAATTCTTTCCCGATCCCTGGCTAGATGGGGTTGGGCCTCTCCCGTGGGATTGATGAAGTGAGCATACAAATGCAAGTCGGTGAGCTACTGTAAGTGAGTAAGTGGGTGAATAAGTAAGTAGGCCGTCGGGCAAGAGTAAACGAAAATCTGAGACTTTATATCAGGGCAACACAGCATGCACAAGACTTTATTTCCTCAAATTTCAAGCACAAAAAATAACACTTTTGGGACAGTAAGATTGTAGCAAAATAGGCTTACAGTTTAGCCATCAAACCAAAATACATTGACACAAGACACATGCACTGAACAAGAACTTGCAGCTAAAGAGGCTTGCAAACTTGCTCTTACACAAAGTGAATTGACATTGAATAACAACTTGCTGCATTATAGGCTTGCAATTTGCTATCACAATAACTGTTGAAAATAAATGAGCAAGGCTACTCTTATTTATAGACAAGCAGAGGAGTAGGGAACCCTAAAATCTCCTTGCTTTTACAACTAAGGCTTGCTCAACAAGTAAGCTTTATTTCTAAAACTAAAAGAAGATGAACATCTAACCACCTAAGAAAACAAAAAAAATAGGAAATGCCAACTATTACATTTTATCTTTTTTCTCTTCCTCAAAGAATAAATAAGAATTGTTCCAAGAATAGAAAGAAAGCGGAAAGAAAGCTTCTAGAAGAAAGCTGCTTTAAATCTTGATCACATCCGCCAAAAAGCTGGAAACTGTGTCTTTGTCAGGTGCATCAATACTATTTATAGCAAAGTTTCGCTTTTCTAGAATTTCTTCACCATCTGCAATCGATCTCAAAAAAATCTTCAACCTCATTGGCCGCTTTCTCGAACCTTGCTAGCATCATGGAAATCTTACTGCAATGAGCAACATTTTGAAATTGGGCTTGCACTTGCCTGATGTTCTTTGGAAAAGTCTTATGTTTTTCTTTCATACACTTCTATGCAACCTTCTTGTTGTATTTCTCCTTATGCATGTCCCATATTCTCACATTCTCCCTTGGAAATAGTCACACTTTTAGGCCAAGGTGGTATTGAGAAGCATTTTTCAATCATGTCTAGTTTCAAGCTACAAATCACTCTACCATCTATTGACTGAATCTCCTGAGTCGTTGGATTGTAATGCTTGATGCAAGCAATTACAAACTCCAAACTCTACACTAAAAAAGAAATGGATCCTGCTGCAAGTAGTCCGGAGTGACCAAGGTGCCTGACTGCAATGTTGCCTACATTTTCCAATGCTTGCAAGTTGAATACTGGTTTGATGTGGTGCAAGTCAGTCTCGGCTATTTTGATGAAGTCGTGATAGAGAGTTGATTTGGTCTTGTACTCGAGGGGAGTGTATTCCATACTGAAAACCTTAAAGAATGATTGTAAACTCGCCTATGTTCAAACAAGTTTTGATCAACTTTCTAAATTAGCCTGCTGATTTTTCTACTTCAAAAAGACAAATTTTTCAAAAAAAATTATGAGATATGGGTTTTGTTCAGAATTTCATTACAAGAAGACCCATATCGCCCGTTTTTGAAAATTTTGAGTGTAGACTGAAAAAGCAGCAAACCCTAATTTCTTCAAATTTTCATGAAAAAACTAGCACCTGGGTTTTGTTTAGAAGTTCATTTTGGATGAACCTAGTTGATCAAATGTTGAAAATACTGAAGGTTGATTAAAAAAGCAACAAACTCTAGAATCTCAATTTTTTCACAAAAAAGCTAGCATCTGGGTTTTGTTCAGAAGAATGTTTTAGAACCCAGATGATCAAATCTTGAAAGTTTTGATGATTTCATGGCCATGCAAGGAAAAAGCAGCTGCTGCAACTTGAAAAATTTCTTCAAAAATTGTTCAGAATGATGAGTTGAGATGACCCTGATTACTGAAAATTGAAAACCTTGACCTTCTTCAAAAATTTGATGTTCTGGATGAAAAATGCATGAAAAAGCAGGTTCTTATGTTGTTGGTCTGAAAATTGATGAAAAACTTTTGAAAAATCAGCAAGCAATGCTTCTCAAATCTTGAAAAAAACTTTTGTTTGTTGCTCCTCTTCTCTCCCTTGGACGCCACCTGCAAGAATGATGAAGAATGAATAGAAAAGGCCTTTTAAATAAGTTTTAGGCTTGAGAAAAATATGCTTTCTTTTGCTTTAAACCTCCAAACCCTAGAATCTGCTTGTGCATTGAACATGGGCATTTTTCCTTCATCTTGAAATTTTGAAATTTTGAGAAATTTGACTAAGGCATGGCATTTTGGGCGCCTTTCTTGGCTAGAGGCGCCTATCTTCATCAGACTTAGTCATTTTTCAGACAATTTCAACTTTTCCTTGACTTTGAAACCCCAGTTTGAATTTGATTTCCGGCCTGCAGATTGATCTTACATGCGAGTTGAATGATTCATCACGAAGCTTGATCGAATCTGGCGAGATTGTTCTGGAGGCAACCTTGGCTAAAAACTTCATTTTATGCTTCAAAATCATGGGCGCCCTTCTCCTTCTGGGGCACCCAACTTTCTCAGTATTAGCCATTTTTGAGATCTCCAAGTTTTGCTTGTTTCCCTTTCATCTTATGATGAATCCTTGATTCTGGGAGCTCGATCGATCCAATCGATTGATCGTCAGATTCACTAGATAGCCTGACTGATTTTGAAGAGGATCTCTTGGGAGTGATTTCTTCTTAAAGCTACATCTGAGGGCTCAAAAGCTTGGGCGCCCTTGGCTAGCTGGGGCGCCCAACTTCACTAGAGTTAGAAATTTTTCTATATTTTTAACCTTGCTTTTGACTTTTGATATTTTTCTTGTGTTTTGAGTTAGAAGTGATTTTGGAGGTGTCAACTACAAATTTATCCATTTAGGCCTTCAAATTCATGGGCGCCCATCTCCTCTTGGGGAGCCCAACTCCTCCAGACTTAGTCATTTGTGCTTGATTTTCAATCTTCAAACTTGAACTTTCATGATATACTTTCAGTTTGATCTGGATTTGCTAGTGATTGACAAGTCTGGTGATTTGACGAAGGCATCCACTACGAAGCTGGCAGGATCCTGAAGACATTGAGCATATCTGCAAACCCTAATTGGTGGATTAGGTCCTCCAAAAGGTTGGGCGCCCCTGGCCACCTGGGGCACCCAAAGTTCCCAAACTTAGAATATTTTCTGATATTTTCATGGTTTGCATTCTACCTCTTGGTTGAGACCCCTTCGTTCAATCTGTGATTCAAGCTGACTGGTCGATCTAATGACTGCATTGTCGGACTCACTGCGGAGCTGAGAAGAATCTGAACAAGATTGTCTGGGAGCACAAACCATAATTTCATCATTTGATGCCTTGAAAAGTTGGGCGCCTATCTCCTTTTGGGGCGCCCAATTCCTCTAGACAACCATTTTATTCTATAGATTTCAAGTTCTCTCCTCGCTCAATGTGCTTATCTTTGCCTTGCTTGCTGGAAATGAAATTTTTTCTAAGGCATGAAGGTTTAGGCACCTAGATTGAGCTAGGGCGCCTGGAGTCTCCAATCTTAGCCAAAATTTTGCAGTTTTCAACTTTGATAGCTTCCTTTCTCCATTCTTTGATCTGCATGCATGTCCAATGTTTGAATGTTTGAATCTGATGCCTGGCAACCAATTGAAAAAGCAGAATAGACCCTCTAGGGAAAAACTAATCATTTTGTGATTTTGACTGCACCAGCCTAATGAGGAAGTATTTTTGACCAATCAAAATCAGTTTGAACCCTAACAGCCAAACTTTCTATTTTTAGAAAAAAATTCCAGCATCCGTTTCAAAAGATACCTAGAAAAACCCAGAAAAAGTTTCTATTTTTAGAAAGTTTCTAAAAATATCAATTTTCCTAAAAAGTAGGGCCGAAAAATCGAGATCTGGGTTTTGTAGACTTGGTCGCTATGAGTAGATACAGATCGTCGGATTTTGAAAATTTCAAGTTTTTGCCCCTCATGCAAGACATGCAAACCCCAATTCTGACCTTTTTTGACAGTTTTAACAAGACTTTTACTCATTTCTTCAAAATGCCTAAGTGTAGCAAAAAATTTAATTTGGGGTATAATAGTGAACATAGAGATGTAACTCTGTTAAAAAGGTATATAAAATGTGAGATAAAATGGATTCTCAATATAATTTGTAATTTTTTAAATTTATCATCACATTTATTCTTGATACTCATTGTATCTTAATACCTCTATTTTTACTAGTACACTAGAATACACTTGTAAATAAATTGTAACTAATATGTACATCCTAAATAATCAAATGCCATATATACCACTTTATCCAATAATCAAATGTCATATAATCATCATCCATTTGGGGTCAATATAGTTCCCATCTTCATACAACAAATCTTCAAAAATTTGGAATATCGGTTCATGGTTTACTCCACACTTGCTCCAAGTGGACCTGACATTGCTTTTTATTCCTATATTTGCATCGTAGAGGGTTCAAGATCATCATGTATGTCACCTCGTGTTAGGTTTGCATTATGACATTCATGGATCTAATTTGCAAGTGGATTAGAGGACAAATATGCAAATTAGCTTGTAATCTATGGATTTGTAGAATATTGAAATGAAACCCTAGATTAGTATACAAATGCACTTTTGATAGTCATGAAATACTTTGCAATATAAATATATTGCATATGAGAAGATATATACAATGATGTGTGCAACAAAGTTGTTGGTTGGTTCTTCTCTAACTATACCTTGTACAATTCAAGTATCTATAGAATGGGTTAGCAACTAGGCCTTCATCAGTATGTTAACTAAATTTCACACATGTATGGTGTGTTGTTCATGAGGATAAGATGGAACCAGTTGTTTGGCATGCTCATATTGCAGGTGTGACCATGTGTTGCATGTGTATGGTGGCATTTCATGTGGGTAGGGATGGATTGCATGTCATACTTATGATCTTGCATAAAGATGGCATGTGTGGCCATGTGCAAGGTCATAATATGTGTGTGAGCAATGTCATGTGAAAATAACTATGCATGGAGCAATGATGTGTGGAGTTGTGTTATGCAAAGCACTAATTTGCAAGGTTGCACTAGTATTATGTGGCATATATTAAGTATAGGTAAGCATGCAAATGGTGTTATTGGATAGAATATAGGCTATATGATGTATCAAGATTGAGGTTATGCATGTGACCATGCTTAGATCATTCACCCCTTCTTGAGAAAAATGGTCTCCATTGTGTTAGTTCTAAGTTGATGAAACAACCCATAGAGTTGTTGCAAGACAAACCACATGGCATGATTGACATGTTGTATGGTCTTGACTATGCAAAATAATTGATGAGAACCTAAGCGAGTATGAATAATTGTAGTTCCAGTGATTCCATCCTTCATAGTTGGATGGGCATGAGCAATAACTTGGTCTTTAGAATGTTGTAGAGCTATATGTAGGCATGGTAGATGTATGGTAGGTTTTCATCCCAAGTGCTTGGATACACATTGTTGTGAATGTGCAAAAGGTGGACCAACATGCGGTTGACCACCTTTGTTTTTCTATCAATCTACAAGTGGAAGGTTGTGGAATAGTCATTGTGTGTCTAAAATGGTCCAAATAGTTTTCCAAAAGGTGTTAACAAATCCTGGGTTGTAGTCAAAGACAATGGATGTCAAAATCTTGAAGCATATCCAAACATGGTTAAAGAAGATGTGTGCAATATTTCACCTTGTGATGGTCTTCTTGTAGGCAACCATGATGGTTATTTTGGAGAAACTATCAACTATGAAAAACACTCAGTTATCAGTTGGTGATTGAGACGCCATTGAGGAAATCCATACTTATTGACTCCAAAGGGTGTTGAGGTTGTGCTAAAGAATTGTAAAACACCAATGTCTTGTTGGTAGGCTTGTCGATCCAAAATACTATGTAGGGATTGTTGTGGTAGTTAATGTCATTGTTCATGTGAGGCTAGTAAAAGTTATGATGAAGTGCAATAAGCAATTTATTGATGCCAAAGTAATCTACCATTTTGGAGTAATGTGCTTTCCAAATCAAGTGTTGTTGGGGTGTGCTTGAGGGAATGCAAGAATTCCCAAGCTTGTAGAGAAGCTCATTAGTCATATAGAAATTGCTAGTTGGCATACATTGCAAGCACGTTGAATGGTTGTGCAAAATTGTTGTCTATTGAGCACATGACCCCTAGTAAAAAAGGTTTTAGTTGCATAATTCTAGCAAAATGATAGGTGCATGGTTTGGTGATTGAATAAGGCAATATCCAACCTTGTTGTTGCATCCCTTCTTATGCTTAATCACTAAGTGCAATTTTTGTAAGGAGGTCATCTACATATGCCACACATTTTCATTTTTGTTTGTGTGCAAGAATTGTAGCAAAAATGCTTGAAGTGAATAATAGTCTCCTTGCCAAGGATCTAAAGTGCCATTGGAAAATAACGTGTACAACAACATAACACTCCTCATAAGTGGAGTAGTGTCGCACAATATCACTAAATGTCTTTGAGTGATAGGCGATGATATGGTCATGTTGAAGTTAGATATCATTGAGCACCTTGATGAAAGCCATTCACATTCCATTTTATGCCATATTTTAACCTTTTTTGTATGCCTTCATACCCATTCTCAAATTCCATTTTCATATCATACCATATCATTTTACCACTTTTATGGTGCATACATGATTAAATATACATAAGTAATATTTAATTTAGTTTTTAGATAAAATAAGTGTAATAAATATTAGGTTGTATTTACTAATATTTGTTGTCATTATGTGAGAAAATAATTCCAACAGTATATCAATAAAGGTGGAGATAATAGACTTAACAACATACTTCTTATCGCCCATGGGTGCATTTTCCAACAAATTACTTTTAGCTAATAAACACTTTTCACTATATTTGATAAGATATATTTTAATATTTTGTTATAACAAATTATTATATTGTAATGGCCACAATATTTGTTGGCCATAAACAACTTTTATTCTCCCTATTATTATGGACATGAGACAAAAGTAAATGTTCATATTATTTTGTTAAAACAAATTTGATATATTGGTTATTTTGTTACCAAACAAACCTGTCATATTAAGAATATCTTAGTTTCATGATTCTCTCCACGAATCTCTCATTTGAAATCTGATTTTGTGGAAAGATCATAGGGAAGCATTATGTAAACTAGTAAATGCCTCATTTCTTATCTAATACATAAGAAATGGCATGCGAAGTAGAGATGTAATTTTTTCAAAAAAAGAATAATAGATAACAGTTGATTTGAAGTCTTAAGGAGTTTTTAGTAAATTATTTTTGTCACCCTATGGAAGAAGAGGAGGGCCCACTCTCTTGAAATAGTGGTGATGTTAATTTTTATGTTGTGTGTTTTATTTTAATATTGTGGTTTATTTTATTTATTAAAATGTGTGAGTAACTTTGTGATTGCTACTAAGTGAGTTCTTTTAATTTACACATTTTCAGTTTGGTTTTAAATTATTTATTTCATAGGACTACAATTGTAGAAATTTGCATAGTTTTGTTAGGTTGCAGTTCCAGTAGCAAACTATTGCAACTATTTTTAGCATAGAGTTCCTATAGCAACCTACACAGTTTTGGCAGCCTGCACAGTTCCTGTAGTAGACTGTTGCAGTGAGTTTTTATAGTAGTTTTTTTATCATAAAGTTTATGTAGAAGTTTCAATTAATGTTCTTAGTTGCACTTCATCCACACTCACCTCACTATTTGCAACCCTTGTGCAAATAGACATGACACCTTTCATAAGTTTACACCCTTAGATTGACACTTAGACCAAACTAAATTTAGTTGTTAAATATTAAATCTTTCTCATGATCTACCCTGATTTTGGCCTATCACACCTGGATTGATGCATAAGTCTAAATTTCAAAAGAATTAGTGGTGTCTGGTAGGACCAACATTAGTGCAAAACAAAGGTGTTGTTTAGGCTCGTTGAAGGTGAGTTGTTGTGCAAGAATCCATTGGAATGTTGTTTTGACACTCATAATTTGGTTAAGGGGCAAATTAATATGTGAGAACCCAAGGATGAACCTTTGATAGAAATTGGTAACTCTAAGGAAGTTGCTTAATTCCATGAGATTGCAAGGAACTTGCCAATCTCAAATCACCTTAGTATTTTCCAAATTGACATAAATATCGAAGTGGTTGATGACATGGCCAATGTATTAGATCTACATAGTCCCAAAAGTGCAATTTTTGTTGGCTTGCAACATATGTTGGTGTAGAGTTTATAGCACTTGTGAAATGTGTTGCATGTGCTCTTCCCAAGTCTTGCTAAAAATTAATATATCATCCAAGTATACTGTTACCTATTTTTAGCTACAACTCAAAACAGGTTGAGCTGAATTGCATTCATCATTAAAAGGTACACAATAATTTCAAAAATTTCTACTAAGTATTCATAGCTATACAAATCTGATTACTTTTGAATTTCCAGTATTGTTATGCAAATGAATTGCAACATAAAAACTCATAAATTTGCATAAGAAATGTTGTTTTATTCATATTGTAAAACCAAAGTCCCACACAAGCCGTGGGAGTAGCTTAATTTGATTTTCATAATCAAATAATGAATACAAAGTAAAGTTGTAAACTACACACCTGAAGATAATGTAAACATGAAAAAGGGAGTGATTCATCATTGCCTGTAATGACGAATCGTTTTATACTTTATGTCTTCAAGTTTTTGTGTCTGAGTGTCTCCAGGTTGTTTCGACTCCAAACTCCATAGTTTCCTACAAGAGTGTTGAAAGGTGGTGTTAGAGCAATGATAAATCACATCCTTCCTCATTCCTATATTACCAATAGAAATGTAACCTACATCCTATCAGGAATTCATCAGATGATTAAGTCATCAAAAAAGAAGATGTTCAGGGAGCACAAAGTTCAGTGGAAGCTTTCAGCTTCAATTATTTTGCTAATTGGTTTGTTAAGTGTGCAGGTACAGGTATAATCAAATCATTTCAACCAAAAGATATTGTCATGAGTGGTGAGAAATGTGGCTCCCACAAGGGTTGAGCCCAGCTCATAAATAATGACATGGGACAACATTATGTAATAAAAGTAATCATCATTCTCCATGAATGAACAGTTGATCAAGCAACCATTATTGGCATAATAAATAAAATATCTCATACAAGGAACATTCATCATAGTACCTAAAGAAAAAGAGATACCCAATTTTATCACTTGAGCACATACATCATGCAAGTCATACATGCTCGCGAGGAACAATGCAATTTCAGCATATCATCAAGGAAACAATCTATATGATTTTAAGCAAGACATTGCCACAGGAAAGCATCAAATACATCAACAAGAAGTCAAGAAGGCATAAAAAATGATAGTCCTATGAAGGTTCCATAGTACAAGAGAATTTAAGCAAGGAAAAGGTACCCTCATAATGACATTAGAAACATTTGATGCTTCAGAACTTCTATTTTAAGTAAGACGCCAGTGAGTGTAAATTTTGCATCTCTTTAATAAGCTTGTGAAGAAAATTAAAGGAAAATAGACAAATGATATTTGCACAAGACAATAAAATGTATTTACAACTATAGGGGTGGAATGATGAATGGACTTGCATAGAATAACAACACACAATGAGTTTTCTCATATGCTACCATTATGCTTTGCAACAATTCCATCATAGAGATCTGCTTGTAAAGTTTTCAAGGCATGTATTCTACAGGAAGCAAAATAAATGGAAATGCAAATTTGCGTATGCATAAAACAACAAGTGCAAAACAATTATTTGGAATTCTATTTATATTGTATATTTCTTATATTCATTTTTTTAAAAATGGGTTCCCTGTTAAATGCAAGGAAGAAGTGTTCAGTTTTGAAGCCATGAAATGAAATTCCTTAAGGTTTCTTTTTCAGAACTAATGCACAGGGGGTATAAAATGAAAACTGAGCTTCAAAGAGATAAGGGTTTCAAACTTATTAATTTTTTCTATTTCAGACAAAGAAAATTATGGTGGCTAAAGGAGAACAAGGGTCAAGCCAAATTTTAATGCTCATACATTGAAATATAAAGATCAAGGAGCTGACACTATACTAACCATGGCGGCCAAGATGATTCATAGGCCAAGTATTGCTTGCTACAAGAAAAACAATATACAAGCAAGGTATGTGCTTTTGCAAAGAACGGATGGAGAAACTCTTAAAAGCACCCAGAAATGTCAAAGTCGCGGCATAAAATGTATGGAGTTTCATTTTTGTTTTAGAAAAATTGAATACCCAAATGGGAAAAAATGCGAGCTATGGTTGCAAGGTAGAAACAAATGCATGAAGGAAGAAAATTTGTCTTTCAATTTGTAAGAATGAGCTCGAATCGAGCTTGTATTTGTAGATATTTTTAAAAGGAAAATGCAAGGCTCGAATGGTGATATACTTACTCATCATTCCCTATTGAAGATATTCATCTCAAACCTGTGAATCTTCCAACAAAAAGAAATCTCCAAAAGCTTCATAATCTTCAGATGTTGGCCACAACAATGAGATATATAAACAAAAAATCACAAAGAGATGCAAGGGTAGAAGAATAATAGAAATAATATGAAATGGTTGTGGCTGTGAAAGCCTAAAAAACCCTCAAAGCTCATCAAAATGTCCAAATTTGTGTAAAATCATAGCTTACCACGCATTTTCTCTGAAAAATCCTCTGGAAGTCTCTCAGAAATAGCATAGCATTTGTGAAAATGGAGAATCCAGATCATCAAACCCTAACAGTGGTGGCCACAGTGCAATCTCAAGCTCGAGAAGTGAATGAAATGATTAGGGTTTTCCTATCATTCTTCCTTTTTTTTTGCATGGGTCGATGGAGTGTGTTTTTTATTAAGTTTTAAGAAATTAATCATGTTGTTTTGTTTGCCCGTGGCCTTGACTATAAGTCAATAAGCATAATAATGAAGTGTAGTGGCCGATGATATATGCCAAATGATATTTTTAAATATCATATATGTAAAGGTGGTGAGAAATTAGCAAAATATGCTAAGTATGAAAAGCATGCAGGGGATCAAAGACAAGAAGTGGAATTGAAGTTCTAATTTGGAGTTAAATTAAGAAACTTCACTTATTTTTGCATGAAGTTAAAGAGAGTAACATCCAATCAGGGCAAAAATGTTCCTCTTTTATCTGATACCTCAATTGAAATGTAGGGATTAGTATAATATTCCAAGGAAAGCAACATTGATGAGGAAAATTTATAGTTAATGGCCCAACAGATCATGGTCTCAGTGGGCTCAGAAATTGCAGATGAAATAGCTGATGAGGTGTTGGGGAATGATTCTCTTTGGGACTGGGAGAATAATATGGGCAGAGAAGAAAACCCTCAAATCACTCAAAATGAAGGGAAATTTTAGAAGACAATGATAGTCAAGGAGGTGAATTCACATGAGGAAAGTGAAGGTGAACCCTTGGGTTTTGATTATACTCAACCTCTTTCAATCTCCCATATTCCTTATCAGCCTCCTATGAAAAATTCCCTAGGAAAAAGAGATCGTAAGTCAAAACAAACAAAATTGCAAGAAGAAATTGAAGCAGGGCGACAAGCTACAATTCATGACTCTTTGTTAACCCCACCAAATAAGCGTCCGAGGAGAGCATGTTGCTCTCCTCGGGTACAATGAAGATCCTTTCATGAAATGTCAGGGGCATTAATGCCCCTGACAAGCGTGCCCACATCAAACATCAGGTTGATGGATCCGGTGCTAAGATTGTTTTTCTTCAGGAAACTAAATTTTCATTTGATACATATAAATTGACACTTCAAAAGTGGCAAATGTGGAATTTTGAACACTTACCTGCACAAGGTGCTTCAGGGGGTTTAGCAGTGTTGTGGAATCCGAAGTAGGTATCCTTGGTCTTTCATAAAAATGAATCTAACTAGCAACTTCTAGAGGTAACGAAATTTGATTTGAAATTCTGGATATTCAACATTTACGGTCCATCAAGTGCCTTTGGGATCGACTTTCAAAGGCTATATCAGACCTTGGGGATGCAAAAGTTATACTGGCAGGAGACTTTAATGCCATCACATCGCTCCAAGATAAGATTGGAGGTATAAGCCCACCACCCAAAGTAATGTCTAATTTTAGTGCCTTCATCAATATGAATATGCTGCGTGATATTTTACCATGTAAGGGCAAGTTCACTTGGACGAATCGGCGGAAAGCTTTTCTATAGATTGCAATCAGATTGGATCATTTTCTTATGTCTTTAAACTAGTATAACATTTCTTACCAATTAACATCAGAGATTTTTCCTTTCCCTGATTCAGATCACTATGCAATATCACTTTTGATAGCAAATACTTCTTCTGCTCTTAAGTCTTCATTCCAATTCGAGAGTATGTGGTTCAGGCACCCAAACTTTATAGAATTAACTCGCCAATGGTGGGTCTTTGCACCTTTTGAACCTGGAACAATGATGTTTCAACTCTATAAAAAACTTTTACACGTAAAACACTAGCTCATAAGGTGGAACAAGGAAACATTTAAGAATATCTTTCAATAGAAAGATATGATTTGCAAGGAATTAAAAGCCATTCATGAGAAAATTATTTAGCAGGGCCTTGATGATTCTCTGTTTGAGGCTCAAAAGAAGCTTCAAGAAGCTTGGGAAGAGCAAAGTGCTAGAGAAGAAATCTACTAGAGGCAGAAATCAAGGGAACTGTGGTTAAAAGAGGGTGACAGAAACACAAAAAATTTCACGCCTCTACCCAAATAAAAAGAGCTATTAAGGTTGTTCAAGCAGTTAAAGAGCTTCCTACGGGTAATTGGATCACAAAAGAAGAAGATATAAAGAAAGCATGTGTCAGATTCTTCTCGGAGCTTTTAACTGCCCCAAAAGATAGAAATGCTCAGAATGATAGGGATGAAGAAGAGTTATTGCAATCAATTCCAGCGTTGATATCTGCAAAGGAAAATGAGGATTTGTTGAAGCCATTCATGTTGGAGGAGCTCAAAAAGGTAGTCTTTTCTTTATCCCTTGATAAAGCACCAGGACCTGATGGTTTTACTGCACTATTTTTTCAGAAATGTTGGGATATTGTATGCTTTGATCTTTTATGGGCATTGGAAGAGTCAAGAAGGAAAAGTTCTCTGCTTAAACAATTCAATATTACTAACATTGTTATTCTACCCAAAGTACATGAACCCTCTTCATTTGTGGAATATAGGCCGATCTCTTTATGCAATATGATTTAAAAGATTTTTACGAAGGCAATATATTTGAGGTTGCAACCGATTATCCCAAGAATAATTTCACAGGAACAGGGAGGTTTTGTTCCAGGCAAGGAAACTTTTGAAGGGGCGATTGTGGCTCATGAAACCATGCACTCAATAGTATCTAATAAAATCCCGTCTATTATTATCAAGCTTGATATGATGAAGGCGTATGATAAGGTCAATTGGAGTTTTCTGAGGAAAGTATTGCTTGCTTTTGGTTTCTCAGCTAGATGGTGCAGATGGATCCTTGCATATTTGTCTGGAGCTAAATTATCGGTACTTCTTAATGGTTCCCCCACTAGTTTTTTCAAAGTGCTACTCAAGGTGTCAGACAAGGCAATCCTCTATCTCCTTTCTTGTTTATCATAATGGCAGAGGCATTAAGCAAATATATATTGAAAAAACATACTCTTGTCCTATGGAAAGGCATCCAAATTGATAATACAAATTTGTCAGTCACCCACTCTTTATTTGTAGATGACACAAACCTTTTTGGGGAAGCAACCTTAGTAGAAGCTAGACAAATCAAGGAAGTCATCAATAAATATCCATCAGCTTCTGGCTAGCGAATAAATGTTTCAAAGTCTAAAATCTATATACTTAATGCACCTGAGGCCATTGAAAAGAAGATAATTAGTATTCTCAGTTTTCAAAGGCAGTACTGCCCTGCTCATATCTAGGTATTCCTTTATTTGCAAGACCATGTAAAGCTTCTTATTGGGGGAAAGTTATTGAACGAATTAAATCTAAGATATCAACTTGGAAAGCCATATGGCTCTCTTTAGCTAGTAGAATCCTACTTGTAAAAGAAGTGTTATCTTCAATTCCTAATTACTTCCTTGCAGTATTAAAGGCACCAAAATCTGTTATTGTGGAAATAGAAAGTGTGATCAGAAACTTCATTTGGAAGGGTAACATGGACGATTGCAAGAAAGTACCACTTATATCTCTTGAAGCTATGTCTTGTAAAAAATCTCAAGGGGGAGCATGTATTTTGAACCTCTCCAAGCGGAATAAAGCTTTTGCTGCAAAGGTAGCCTAGAAAATGTATGAGAATCTGCAAGCCAAGTGGTGCCAGATATTTCAAGGGAAATACCTTGATAGCAATGTACCATCAAAGATTTTTACAGTTGTTGACCCTCTGCGAGGGTTGACCATTTGGAATTTTCTAATCTCCTTTAGAAAACTAATCACTTCTTTCATTTCTTGGGAAGTGAACAATGGTCAAAACATTAATTTTTGGAAGGACTCTTGGACTGGCTACATTCCTCTTCAAAATCATCCAAACCTCTTTCCAATAATGGAAACCTTATGAGGCCTTTGGGGTGATAATTTGTTAAACTATGTTCATTCGGTGGATCCTATATCAGGCAAAGTGTGTGTTGGAACTATAAAAATCTGATGATTTTACATATCTTTCATACCCCTAAGTTCCCATATGAGTCCTTATCATAAGCACAGGGGCCTTCTATCATGACATTTTGCTCACACTTTGCATATTTTATCCCATAAATCTATCGAGTCATGCATTTTTTATGTTATGGTCCATATAGGCATAAGTCTATCTAGGTCTCCCCGACGCATGATGCTTTTGAGTTAACATATGTTTGTTGCAGGCATACCAGCATGACTTCTTCATTGTTACAATGATTGGCATTCACCTATGAATATGTATCAGCATGACTTTCACGTTGTTTCGGCGACAAAAGGGATACATATCGGCAAAATATTTTCATCGGGGTAGCATCTTGGCGAACTCACTTAGTCTTTCCAACCACTGATGGGTAAATACATATCGGGAGGGGTTTAAGGTTGTTTCGGTTAGACTAAATGATATCGAAGGGAGGTCTTGGTGAGTGACCTTCAGTCTCGCCGATATTACACATCAGGCTTCTATCGAATGGCTTTTGGTGAGAGATGTTTTCTTCGGAGTAAGTCATAGCGAATCCTTTGGGTCTCACCGACTAACACATTGAAGGATTTCTTCAGCCAAACAATTTTTATTCGGGGTGAGGTCATAATGAATTCACATTGTCACACCGACTGGTGGCGAGAGGATGCATATATCGGTATGAGTTAATGTTTTCGGTGTGAAGTCTCGATGAGTGACCTTCGGTCTCGCCGATGGAACACAAAAGGAACTTTGTCGACATGAGAAAGCTTTTGTCTTGGCGATCTAGTGTGAGCTCGGGGTGTTTCGGTAAGACAAGGATATAACCGGTAAAACATCTCCCCGATATTGGATGTTACAGCGATAGTGAATGAAACAAAGGTGTATCTCGGTGATCGATGAAACATAATGTAATCTATATGATGTTTCCTTGACTCTGATGGATCATGGTGAAAGCGAATAAAGCACACAAAGCTTGGGGATGATTGACAGTGATTTAATTGCCTTCGGCATAACTACACGATATGTCTTGACGACTGTTTCATTGATGATTAATAAAATTCAAATACTGTGGCTGACATGTGAGTTCCTAAAATACAGTTACAGGCCAACATGAATTGAGCCCAATTTCAGCGGTTGGCCGACATGGGATCTCGATATGATATGTTTTTCTGATACTAGTGTATAAATATACATCTTGTGATTGTAATTGGATCATCAGCTATTAGTTATTCGATATATAGTAGGAAAATTATATGGATACAGTACAGTAGATTTATCAGATCAGAGACTATGATGCATGTTTTCAAAATGGAGGTATTTATGAATGTCAATTGATGTTGCTGCACACTTCTGGTGTCAATTATATGTTGAATTTAATGAAAGTATTGCTAAGCTGTCTCCAAGATGGATTCGTTCTGATTGTTTAAATTGATATAGCAAGTTTATATTCAATTCATCAGTGCACATTTGTTGTATATGTGTGGTTAATTGATTGGTTCTTTCAAGCAAAGATTAAATCCTTTTAGTTGATCACAGTAATCAGAGAGGTTCATTTGGATTGTTGAAGTAGAGCTTAGTAATCATAGTCTTGCATGTTTATACAAGTTGTAAATAGAATATATGCCAGATAATTTGAGTTTTCTCCAGAGAGGTGTTGCTCATTTTGATTTTATTTGACTCTGCATACCCAATAAGGCACTAGTCTCTGTACTTCATCATTTTGAATTCATTTAGTTTATTTATATCTGTTAATTGAGAATTTTAGGATTTAGATCAGAAGATTGCTATTGCTATCAAGTTTGATTTCATTTGTTCACTTCTATCTGCCATTGTGGACAAATCACTACAAGAAAGATAATCATAAGTACATAAATTCTGCTTCATTCAGAAAGGTACACCTGCCTAGGTTTAGCAACACCTGAAGAGTAGAAGGTTAGATTCTTTTGACCTTGTCCGTTACCCTGAAATATATCAAGAGATTGGCAGCCTCTTGAGGCATCCTACCTGCATTTTTGAGAGCTAACAAATTGGCGACTCTACTGGGGATACATTCAAAATCAAGGCCTTAATCATAGAGTCAGAAACTTTATACGAACTCCGCTGGGAATTAGAAACATCAAGCATTTTCTCACTTTTAAGAAAGTGAGTAGCGACTCTGACAGAAATATTGCATCATTTCATCATGAATGGAAGAAGATCTCAATACAGGGGAGGTTATACTGGAGCTCCTGCTGGCAGCAATAAGTGGACACACAAAGATGACAAGGTTGATAAAGGAAAAAGGATAAGTGAGGACATGTGCCTAACAGATAAAGACAAAGCATCAAGAGCACATTGTGAAACATATGATCGCTATGATACATGGAGAAACAATTCGAGTGCAGAGCCTTGTACTCCAGAAGATCAAAGAAATCCTTTCTCTTTTCTTGATCCTCAGAAACAGGCTGAGTTTGAAGCTGCACTTGAGGCTGAATAAATCAAAATTCAACATGAATATGATCAGAAGATGGAGGGTAACCAAAATGTGTTTATTGATCATGAGCTTCCTGAGGAAGTAAAAGCACAGTTTGAATTACAGAGGAAGAGGATAGAGGAATTAGAGGCTAAATTGCAGAAAACTCAAGTTACTGATCAGACGGCTAGTTGCCCAAAATATGTACCACCTCATAAGTAGGGTGATAATGGTGCGGTGCCCTCTAATCAATCAAATTCTCCTCACAATCAGTTAGGGAATCAGTACAGACAGCCAAATCATCCGCCTCACATTCCTACTCAGCAACATATGCAGCCACCTCATAATCAGCATTATGTGCCACACCACCATACGCAACCCATGCACCAATATCAATATCCACCCAACCCACCCCCTCATCAGTATACAACAATGATTAGATAGTTTGATTTAGCAAGTTTTCAATTATACCCTTACCCTATGGATGGCAGTTGGAGGGGTATGGTGCCTAAGTTTATAGGGAGTAATGCAATTTTTGCTGAAGACCACTTAAGGAGTTTCAATGCCTTCATTCAAGACTTGGATGTGCCTTATGAAGATCTACATATGAGATTATTCATGATGTCACTTACTGAAGAGGCCAGAGATTGGTTCAACAACCTAACAACAACTTCTATTGATTCTCTCCAAATATTTCAAGACAGATTCTTGGAGCAATATGGGAATCAAAGTGCACTAGATGTTGCTCTTCATGAATTGATGCGAATTCAGAAAAATCAGAATGATTCAATTTATGATTTCAACCGAAGATTCAATAAACTACAAAACAAAATTCCTCCTGGATCAAAATTTCCAGATTCTGTAGCATTGAGTGTTTATTTGAATGCATTTGATCCTAAAACAGGGTATTAATTAAGAAGTAGATTCCCGAGAGATTTGGCTGAAGCATAGAAAATAGCACTGACAATTGAAAACAATAGGAAGGCTGCTGGGATAGTCAGTAAAAGAGACAACCCTAGGGCTCCTCAGCAAAGCGACAATTATCAGTACAGACAGGAGAATACATACAGAAATGAGAGGTCGAGGTTGCATGACATGCCTTATAATACAGACTGGAAGGATGGAAAACCTATAACAACTAGGCCTAGAAACAAAGAGACCCCTGATCCATTGAGCAAGAAGGGAACTTATATGGTGAGTAACAATTACTTCTGTGAAGCATGTGATAAACCACATTCCCCAGACTATTGTTTTGTGGCCCAAAGGATGCAAGAAGAGGGAATGTTGATGGAAAACAATGGAGAAGATCACATAGTGTATTTGACTTCAAATACTTTTCACCATGTTGAGGAAAGGTACTCATCTTCAAAGGATGAAGGTTATGAGTATGATGTTTCAAATCAGAAATATAATGTCCATATGGCTTAACAGCAGATCTTCTCTGATTCTGAAGAAGAATATAGTGAGCCACATTCAGTTGAGGCGCCTATTCAATGCAGTATTAGGAGACTCACCAAAGATGAATTAGAGAGACTAATTGTTGCTGCAGTTGAAGAAGCAAAGAGTAAATATTGGCTGAGAAATAGAACAATAAATGAGAAAGAGGGTGTCCCCAATGGAATCTTTATGAAAGATCAGAAGGTGACACGAGGAATTGTGAAAAAACCAGAAAATAGAGAGCCTGGTAAGAGTGAACAGAAGCCTGCCCAGAAGGAGGAAGTGAAGGAATTACATAAAAAGATACAAATGCCTGACCAGCCTAGTAAAAATGAAAAAGAAGAAAACAAAGGAGAAATGTCAGAACAAAAGAAAATTGTTAAGGTGGAGGGCTCTTCTTTTGACTTCACTCAGGCGTTATCCCAGGTAAAAATGTATGTTCCACTACTTGAGATGATGAAAATTAAGGAATATAGGGATACTGCTATTCAATTGATAACAAGTGGGAATGAAAAACATATGAACTCTGAAAACAAAGTAGCTATTAAAACAGTCAATAGGCAAGAGAAAGTAAATATCCCAGAGGTTTGCTTGAGTGATATATTAATAACTCCCCCTCAAGTTGATCCTTTTTTCACCACATTACTCATAAATAACAAACTATTGAGGAATTGCATGATAGACTCTGGTGCTGCTATAAACATTATGCCAGTAGGAGTTATGAAACAACTTGGCATGTGGATTGATACATGTGAAGGGAAGTGTTATGCAATGGATAACAGACCTCTCCCTGTGGTAGGCATTATGAGAGGTGTTGAAGTCAAGCTGGCCACTTAACCATAGGTGGCATATAATATAGATATAACTATGATTGACACTCCTCCTCAGTTTGGGATGCTTTTATCAAGATAGTGGACAACAGCAGTTGGAGGAAATGTTCAATTTGACCTGTCTTATGCTACAATTCTAGTGAATGGTCAGGAAGTCAAGTTGTATAGGGAGCCAAGAATGAACCAGCTTGTTGACTGTGTATCTCAAGATCAGATCATTTTTTTTTGTGATGTTGATCTTGGGAATTTTAAAATAGAACCAGCCCAGCTAGAGTTGGTCAGTACTGACCCAATTGAAAAGCATGCTGCACAGAATTGCAATGGTGTATGGAAGATGTACTTTGATGGAGCTTGCAGCCAGGAAGGTAATGGAGATAGGATTGTATTTGTTTTTCCTAAAGGTATTACATTTAAATATTCATTTATGTTAGCATTCGAATGTACAAACAATGTGGCAGAATATGAAGCTTTGTTGACAGGCCTGAACATAGCTGTGAAACATAAAATCAAGTTGCTTGCTATTTTAGGAGATTTTGAGTTGGTTGTTTCACAAATTAAGTCAAAGTATGCAGCAAAGCACAAAAGATTGAAACAATATAGGAATGTTGTATGGGACATAATTGAGTTGTTTGATGCCTTCTCGATTGAGTGGATTGACAGATCAAAGAACATAATGGCTGATTTTTAGCAAATGTGGTGCTGAAAAGAGATGATATTACATTGGCTGGGGTATCACAGATTGAGTTCAAGACAAGGCCTGTTGTGCCTAATAACATTTATAGTTGGCAGGTCTTCAATGATGATACTGACCTTTTGAAGTTCCTCAATTGTATAGATCAATATGAAGCCCAGGAAATTGACTTCAATGCTTTTGTTGAAGAAGTGGATGGGAAGCAAACAGTGTTTGGAAAGGAAATCTTACAACTCAAAACAAATAAGCTTCCTAAGGGCTTAGTGGCATTGGAGAGGTTGTATGATGGAAATGATCGGTCCCTCATGAAGCAAACACCAGTCAGAAAGGAAGATATTGAAGAAATTAACTTGGGGACTGAGATGGCACCAAGAAAGGTGTACATAGGAAAGAAGATAAGCCCTACAATTAGAAGAATGTTGATAGAGTTGTTGAGAAAATATAAGCATGTCTTTCCTTGGTCTTATGAAGATCTGAAAGCATACAGAGAAGATTTGTTTCAGCATGAAATACCATTGAAGCCAGACGCTAAACCATTCAGACAGAAGCAAAGGCCTATAAATCCAACACTGGAGCCTAAAATGCAAGAAGTATTGGCAAAGCTCAGAGATGGAGGAATTATTAAACCAATCAGGCATTCAACGTGGGTCTCAAACTTAGTCCCTGTGAGGAAGAAGAACAGAGATATCAGACTATGTGTGGACTTCAGGAATCTAAATATGGCATCTCTCAAGGACAATTATCCTCTAGCTAATATGGAGGCTATATTGCATAAGGTAACAAGGTGTGAACTGTTGTCCATGATGGATGGGTTCTCAGGGTACAATCAGGTCAAAGTCAAGGAATCTGAGCAATATAAAACAACATTTACAACTCCTTGGGGAACATATGTATACATAAGAATGCCATTTGGTCTCACTAATGCAGGAGCGACTTTCCAAAGAGCTATGGGTGTGGCATTTGCAGATTTGATCAATGCTATCATGGTGGTGTGCCAGGATGACCTAACTGCTTATTCAAAGAAGGTTGAAGATCATGTGCAACATCTGGAAAAGGTATTTATTAAAGCCCTAGAATATGGTATTAGCTTAAATCCAAGGAAATGTCATTTTGCAGTCACAGAGGGTAAGCTTTTATGACATATTGTTTCAAAAGAGGGAATTAGGATAGATCCTGAGAGGGTTGAAGCTATTGACAAAATCCCTATTCCCAAAACTGTCAAGGCTATACAATCATTCTTTGGATAGATTAATTTTGTTAGGAGATTTGTTTCTAACTTTGCTGAGATCATTAAGCCCATATCAAAAATGTTGAAGAAATGACAGAAAATGGAATGGACTGCAGAAACCTTGGAAGCTTTTATATCTATCAAAAGGGCCATCAAGGAGGCTCCTGTTCTTAAATCTCCATATTTTGCAAAGCCTTTTCAAATATTTTTATTTGCTTCAATGCACACAATTGTTGTTGTTATGTTATAGAAGAATGAAGAAGGTCATGAACAACCTGTGTCTTTCTTTAGTAAGTCATTACAAGGGTTTGAATTGAAGTATGATATAATGGAAAAACAGGTGTTTGCACTAGTGAAAGCTACAAAAGCTTTCAGGCCATATCTGGTTGGAGCAAAGGTGATTGCTTATGTCCCTCATATGACTGTTAAAGATATTCTGACACAATCAGAAGTAACAGGAAAAAGATGCAGATGGATTAACAAAATCCAAGAATTTGACATGGAGATACAGATCACTAAATTAGTGAGAGGTCAAGGCTTGGCTAGGTTAATGGCAGAATCAAATATTGAAGCAAATCAAGTTTGTAATGTAGAAGAAGGAATTGCAATTGCAAGCATTGAGCACACTCCTTGGTATACTGATATTATGCATTACCTTAAATACATGAAGTGTCCAGAGGAATTGAGTGATAGCTAGAAAAGAATCTTGAAGTTGCAAGCATCAAAATATGTTTTCATGGATGGAGATCTGTTTTGGAAGAACATGGATGGTATACTGTTGTTATGTCTGGATGAGTCACAGGCCAAGCATGTTTTAAGTGAAATGCATGAAGGAGTTTGTGGAGGACATTACTCAGCAAAAACAACTGCACATAAAATTCTTAGGGCAGGTTATTATTGGCCAAAGGTTTTTAATGATTCTTTTACACATGTGAGAAAATGTGAAGCCTGCCAAAAGTTCTCTGGAAAACTAAAGTATCAAGGAGATTTTCCACTTCAACCCTTGCAGGCTGATGCCCCTTTTCATCAGTGGGGAATTGATTTCATTGGAGAGATACAAGAAAAATCAAGTGGTGGACACAAGTGGATACTAGTTGCCACTGATTATTTTACCAAATGGGTAGAAGCAATCCCAACTAAACAGGCTATAAGCAAAGTGGTGACAAATTTCTTGATGGACAACATTATCACCAGATTTGGTGCACCACTGAGGTTAATCACAGACAATGGGATGTGTTTAAGATCAGATGAGTTCAAAAGCTTCTGTGACACATACGGCATTACTATTTCTTATGCAGCTCCTTATCATCCACAAGCCAATGGTCAAGCAGAGTCTAGCAATAAGAGTCTTTTGAAGATTATAAGGAGGATGTTAGGTCAGAACAAGAAAGCTTGGGATTCAAAATTAAAGTTGGTTGTGTGGGCTGATAGGATTACTGTGAAAAGAGCAATTGGAAAATCCCCATTTGAACTGGTGTATGGAGCACAAGCCAGAATGCCTTTGCAGAATTTGTTACCAGTCTATAAGTTTGTCCTTCAGGAAGATTTGGATGTTCCTGAACCTATGGAGGAAAGAATGGAGCAACTAGTTGAACTTGATGAAATAAGGAGAGTTTCCCAAAATCAAAACATGAAGTTACAGACACAGATGAAGTATCTATTTGACAAGAAGGCAAAGGATAGAAAATTTGAAGAAAGTGACATGGTATTGATGTGGAACGCAAGGTGTCAGGAGAAGGGCAAGCATGGTAAATTTGAAGCTTTGTGGTTGGGACCTTTTGTTGTTGTTGGGAAGAGAGGTGAAGATTCATACTATCTACAGAATATGGCTAGTGAAGATCAGGAATTGCCTATTCATGGGCAATTCTTGAAGCATTTTTTCTCTTGAGCAACATAGAGGATTAAGGGTTGCCAGTGCATGGAAAACTCTTGGTGATCCTCTCTAAAATTCTTTTCCATGCACAGTAGTTTAGGATTTTGGTCCATCCCCATTTTGCATTCATTTTCCATTCATTCCATCATGCTATTTTTCCATTTCCATTTTGCTTTGTGTCTGGTCTGCTCACCCAAAGATCTAAATCCTTGCAATGATCTTATTCTCATTCATCCCCAAACGGAGCCACTGTTGGAACTGTAAAAATCTGATGATTTTACATATCTTTCATACCCCTGAGTTCCCATATGAGTCCTTATCATAAGCACAGGGGCCTTCTATCATGACATTTTGCTCACACTTTGCATATTTTATCCCATAATTCTATCGAGTCATGCATTTTTTATGTTATGGTCCATATAGGCATAAGTCTATCTAGGTCTCCCTGACCCATGATGCTTTTGAGTTAACATATGTTTGCTACAGGCATATCGGCATGACTTCTTCATTGTTACAGCGATCGGCATTCACCTATGAATATGTATCGGCAGGACTTTCACATTGTTTCGGTGACATAAGGGATACATATCGGCAAAAGATTTTCATCGGGGTAGCATCTTGGCGAACTCACTTAGTCTTGTTGACCGCCGATGGGAAAATACATATCGGGAGGGGTTTAAGGTTGTTTCGGCCAAACTAAACAATATCGAAGGGAGGTCTTGGCGAGTGACCTTCGGTCTCGCCGACATTACACATAAGGCTTCTATCGAATGGCTTTCGGTGAGAGATTTTTTCTTCGGAGTAAGTCATAGCGAACCCTTTGGGTCTCACCGACTAACACATTGAAGGATTTCTTCGGCCAAACAATTTGTATTCGGGGTGAGGTCATAATGAATTCACATTGTCACATCGATCGGTGGTGAGAGGATGCGTATATCGGTATGAGTTAATGTTTTCGGTGTGAAGTCTCGGTGAGTGACCTTCGGTCTCACCGATGGAACACAAAAGGAACTTTGTCAGCATAAGAAAGCTTTTTTCTTGCCGATCTAGTGTGAGCTCGGGGTGTTTCGGTAAGACAAGGATATAACTGGTAAAACATCTCCCTGATATCGGATGTTACAGCGATAGTGAATGAAACAAAGGTGTATCTCGGTGATCGATGAAACATAATGTAATATATATGATGTTTCCTCGACTCTGATGGATCACGGCGAAAGCGAATAAAGCACACAGAGCTTGGGGATGATTGACAACGATTTAATTTCCTTCGGCATAACTACACGATATGTCTCGGCGACTATTTCATTGATGATTAATAAAATTCAAATACTGTGGCTGACATGTAAGTTCCTAAAATACAGTTACAGGCCAACATGAATTGAGCCCGATTTCAGCGGTTGGCCAACATGGGATCTCGATATGATATGTTTTTCTGATACTAGTGTATAAATATACATCTTGTGATTGTAATTGGATCATCAGCTATTAGTTATTCGATATACAGTAGGAAAATTATATGGATATAGTACAGTAGATTTATCATATCAGAGACTATGATGCATGTTTTCAAAATGGAGTTATTTATGAATGTCAATTGATGTTGCTACACACTTTTGGTGTCAATTATCTGTTGAATTTAATGAAAGTATTGCTAAGTTGTCTCCAAGATGGATTCGTTCTGATTGTTTAAATTGATATAACAAGTTTATATTCAATTCATCAGTGCACATTTTTTGTATATGTGTGGTTAATTGATTGGTTCTTTCAAGCAAAGATTAAATCCTTTTAGTTGATCACAGTAATTAGAGAGGTTCATTTGGATTGTTGAAGTAGAGCTTAGTAATCACAGTCTTGCATGTTTATACAAGTTGTAAATAGAATATATGCCAGATAATTTGATTTTTCTCCAGAGAGGTGTTGCTCATTTTGATTTCATTTGACTCCGCATACCCAATAAGGCATTGGTCTCTGCACTTCATCATTTTGAATTCATTCAGTTTATTTATATCTGTTAATTGAGCATTTTAGGATTTAGATCAGAAGATTGCTATTGCTATCAAGTTTGATTTCATTTGTTCACTTCTATCTGCCATTGTGGACAAATCACTGCAAGAAAGATAATCATAAGTACATAAAGTCTGCTTCATTCAGAAAGGTACACCCACCTAGGTTTAGTAGCACCTGAAGAGTAGAAGGTTAGATTCTTTTGACCTTGTCTGTTACCCTGAAACGTATCAAGAGATTGGCAGCCTCTTGAGGCATCCTGCCTACGTTTTTGAGAGCTAACAATGTGTTGGAAAAGAATATCGCATCCATCTCTTTCATCTCAACATTGTAATCTTTTGCAGAATATTTTGGAATCCTGAATGGTATACCTTTCCTCCAAACCAGACAAATTGTTTTGGGCTCCATCAAAGGATGGCAATTAATCAGTAAGTTAGGGATGTAAAGCATTGAATCAGGACTCAAGTCAGCTTCTCAAACAAAGAGATTTTTTGTTCTATTGGGATAACAAGATTCTCCCAAAGGCAGGAAGCTTTGCATGGCTAGCTCTGAAGAAGTGTGTCTTAACCAGTGATCGTCTAGCTAAGCTACGAATAGCGGATCCCTTTATGTTACCCTTATGCACAGAGGAGTTGGAAAATGTTGATCATCTCTTTGTTAATTGCAAGTTTTCTCAACAAGTTTGGGAATTTATTCTTAACAAGCTCAATTTGTATATCCCCCTCCCCAACTCCTTATGGGACTTATTTTAGAGCTGGCCAATCCTTTTCAAAACATCTTTCTTTGCTTGTATTTGGAGAGTTGTTCCAGCGACAATAATATGGAACATATGGTGGGAAAGGAACTTACGAATAATTAGGAAAGCCCCATCGTCTGTTGCTACAGTCACCAATAAAATTGAAAACGCCATCTTTGAGGTAGTAAATGCAAATACCCAACAAACCAAGAATACAAGCTCGCTCTTTACGAATTGGGATAGTGCATTATTACAGAATTGGAAGAATATAAAACTTCCCTTCCTAGGTAGCTTGTTGAAATCAAAATCAGAGAATTGGAATAGGAAGGAAACCAAATGGAAAGCTCCACAACAGGATTATGTAAAGATGAATTTTGATGGAGCTTCAAAAGGGAACCCTAGAGAATCAGGAGCAGGGATATGTTTGCGGAATCATCAACGTAAGATATTACTTTTATGTTCAAAGTACCTACATAAAGGGACTAATAATTTGGCTGAAGCCAAAGCTTTACTTTTAGGACTGGAGTTGGCTCTTCAACAGGGTATTGATAATATCCATATTGAAGGTGATTCTTTATTAATCATCAATGCGTGCAAAGAAAGGAAAATTCTCAATTGGCACCTTCAATATGTCCTTCAAAGAGTTTGGGATATTCTAGATAAATTTAAAATTTTTGTGATATCACATACATTCCGTGAAGGAAATATGCTAGAAGATTTGCTAGCTAATATGGGTAGCATAAAGCAAGAAATAATTTGTCTTGCTGACTCATCTTTGCTTGAAAATTCCCCTCACATTGCTGAGGTAATCCAGCGGGATACTCTTCATATTCAGTAATGGCCAATTCCAACTCATCAGAAATTATATCCTGATAAATTAAGCACTCTTAGCAGGGTATATCTAAAACGGTCGTTGAGCAGGATATGTTTAACAATCTCCTTGTGCAAGATATGCTAAAAATTAGTATATCCAATTTTCTATGGCATCCTTCATCATGATTATACCTTGGGATTCAAATATCATCAGTGCAAGATAATTATGTTGCCTGGTAATTTGAGGTACATGCTATACTCCTAGTGGTACTACATGGTTATCGTCATACACTCCAAATCTTCCTTTAGAGATATATAATCCTGAGGTGATGGGACGGGTCCTCCTAATGATTTGGCCAAATATGTTTTTACCACCTCGCCAGTGATTTTTGGAGCATTGTATGATGGTGCCCATTCGGTACTTGTCGTGGGGAATGTACCTCACATTTAATTTTGTAGCAGTTTCATCCCATTGGCATGATTTGGCATATTTGAATTGATCTTGCATCATTAAATACCTGTCTAAAAATTGTGCAAAGGACTTTGGCTTTTTAAAGTTTTTTTGCACTTCTATTTTGTCATCGGCAAGTTTCTTTGGTAAAGTATTGTTGAAGTTCCAGTTCTGCAAATTTGTGAATTCTTGGTGCCGCCATGGCTCTCTGACCATGGAACTTGAGGATTTGCTGCCCTGTACAACATTGGGAACAGCCTTTTGAATCCAGCCTCTCACAGGGGGATTTGAGCATCATTTTCAGGATGGATTCATTGCGTGTGAAGGATTCAATTCGGGCAATTTTAGGTAAGGAAATAACCAGACCAAGGGCAAGAAGGCTCATCTTTCCCTCGCAAGTTCTTTTGGTTTTTATGTCGAATGCTATGGATTTACTCCAGTCTTTGAGGGATTTAGAAATAATTGTAGCAAAATTTGTGAATCCCCAATTTATTGAAAAGAAAGATTTACTATATGTAGTTCAAAGTTACAATTTGTTCAATGGAGACAAATATATTGGGGGTCTATTCCCGCGTGAGTATGTTAAGGAAAGATATGGCTATGAGGAGGTTTTCGAAGCCATCCAGTCAGGAATTGAATTCAAAAGTGAATATGTATTGATGTCTTCTCTAAAACAACATGGCAAAAGATTTAGCAAATCGTTGGAATATGAAATCAAGGAAAAATTTGATGCCATTTTGTTCCTGCAGGATTATATGCAGAAACCATTCCTTAGCCGTGTTACAGGGAAGAAAGCATTAGGAAGTGAGGAACCAAACATCCACCTTCAGATATTTCATGATGCTTTGCATGTAGGTACTTCCATGGTACCAGACCAGGGCTTGTTGCATCCTGGCCAGCTTGCCATCGTGGCTCAAAATGAGGATGAAGTAGCCCAGGTTACTGGTTACGACTTCTTTGCAAATATAATGGTAGGTGTGAAGAATATCCAAGCAGAGCCACAGGATAGGAACTCAGCATGCGACAAAAGAATGGAAGAATAGCTAAATTTTTTTAGTCAAAATTTTGTCTTGCTAGTCGTGTACCTCATTTTTCTGTAGCCATGTAGCTCTCAAGCAAATTAATCTTAAGGTGGCAGAACTATAGATAGCTTTTTGATAATCTGCATACTATCCCTATGATGCGGGGAAAATTTTGTAATGTCCCTTTGATGTGGGGAAAATTTTGTAATCCTTGTATCAATCTGAGTCAAACTATAAAATATTTTGGGCTATAACCGAAGGTTTTTTTTCCTAGTTCTTTCCTGTCGGTATGCCCTCTAAACCAGGTAGATGTGCATATTTATTACATATTTTAATATATTATTGTGGCTTGCCACTTTTATCAAAAAAAAAAACATTACAATTAAATGTTAAAGATAATGATTACTTTAATATTTAATATGTAATTAGAGTTGAAAGAGCAAACTACACATTAAATATTAAAATAATCATTTTGATTATTTTAAATATTTAACTAAACAATTACCTCATGCAAAAGACAAGATGGAGATAATGGTGGAGTCTCCTATCACGTTGTTTCAGTTTCACATCAGTTCTTGAGTGTTTTTTATCATGCACGATATGAGGTGGAGTTTGGCCACTTATTTTTGCAATTATCATCAGTTATGTGACATTTTTTCATGCATTTTTTTTTTTGCTTGTGAGAGGCATTTGAGAAGATATTTTTAAGATTCATATCACTTTTAATGCCACCTCCATGCATTTTGGAGCCTTTTTGAGTTACCATTCAGTTATATACATTATTACTCAGAGTTTTGAGTTGTTTAAGCTCAGTTTACAACATTGGTGGGTCCGATTTTCAAGAGTTTTTCTTTTGCTCATGGATGGCTTCATGGTTTAGATATTTTGATTTCAGTTATCTCCTCTTGGCTTTTTGAAGCCCTTTACTGTATATAAGGAAAAGACTATCTTTTTTCCTTGGTTCTTGACTTTTACTCTCTTGGATTTTGAGAGAGAAGAGATTTTGTAACTCAATTTTATGACAGTTTAATATACAACAATAGGTTTTACAGGTTCTATTTTGGCCATTTTATGCAAGAGTTCCTTTAATTTTAGTTGAATCAAGTATCTACCTTATCATTGTGTTGTTTTTATGAATGTTTGGATGATATTTTACTGTGTTTTAACATTAGAACCTTTAAAATCATTGTCTCATTTATACTTGCATGCATTAAAAAGCAGTGAAAATCACATGTCTTAGGTTGTGTATTGAAATAATCCTTTCTTTTCATGCTAAGAAAACCCAGTTTTCCTCCAAAGAAGAAATTTATTCAAGCCTTCCTTAGAATCATTTTTGTGATCAAATTGCTAAATTGATTTGTGTGGAAAGTTTTTTCTAAAAGTTATTGTGAGTTGGAGTTGCATGTTTCTATCAATTAGGTGCATCACCCACAATTTTAAGTTCAGTTTATGCATTCAATTCAAGCCTTCTTCCCTTTTCCATCAAAATTACAGTCAATCATTAGAAAATCATAAAGGAAGCCAACCTATAATTCGGAGGTTGATTTCCATTTCAGGCAACCCACGAGCTTGGAAATCATCCCATGTTACACAGGATTGCAAAGCATCTTTGCTTTCACACACAGGTGCACTCCTGTTGATAATAGTTTTTGGCACAACCGGTGGGACTCTGAAGACCACTTCAAAGAAAGACTTTAAAACTTTCAAGCTACTATTTTTAGAATTATAGTAACTTTTACCTATTAGAGGTTATCATATTTTATTTGGCAACTCTATTTTACTTGGTTTTAATTGCAGATTCAGTAGCACATGAGCATAATTCAGACAAAAGGAAGTGTTGATCCGTTTGAATATCTACATCTATCTTCACCAAAGAGGAGAGGTAGAACAACAAGAAGGAGATTGAGCAAATCAAGATCACGATCAAATCTGAGATCTCATTCTACATCTCCCAGTCTCAGGCCTTCTAGTTCTATACCTGTTTTTCTAGTAGTACATCATGTACTACAAGTACCAAATCTAAGAGTTCAAGGAGCTCCGATGGCCAGAGCACATGCGTTTTTACAATTTAATGGGGGAAGCCCATTGAATTTGGCTCAGCACAATGACATACCAGTAGCTGGGCTTAAAAGTCTACCTAGTTTTATAGGCAAAGATCAGACTACACCGATTGAACACATAAGAGACGTAGCTTCACTTTGTGGAGTTCATCATGTCATACAGGAGAACATGGTGTTGAGGATTTTAGTAGCTTTGTTTGAAGGAAAGGCACTCCAATGGTTCAGAGGCTTATCGGTGAATTCTGTTGCATCATGGGATGAATTGGGAGACAAGTTAAGCAAACAATTTTCTAAAAAATTTGATCATCTATCTCTAGTTGAGCAAATGACGACTATCAAGAGAGCCCCACAAGAATAGATGACAAATTTTAATTTTCGGTTCCAAAGAACTTGGAACAAAATCCCAGCCATGGTAAGGCCTACACCATATCATGCTTGTTTTGTATTATCTTAGAGCGATTAACAGTGATATTGCACTTTTGATCCAATCTATGGGAGGAGTAACTCTGCCAGCAGCCTATGAGATAGTTATTAGAGCTTAAAATAACTTAATAGAAGCTGGTAAGATTGCACCCAGGCCTCTTATGCCCTTTTTCCTAGATATTCAGCCATTAATACCCATTCAAGTACCTCCTATAGCCCCATTACCTATTGTTCCATCCTTAAGCTTTCAAGCTACTGCTCAAAATAGTGATGTTCCAGCAAATTCAGACTTGCAAGAGCTTAGAGGTACCTAACAGCAGATGGCTAAATTGTTGTAAACAGTAAGCAATGACTTAGTGAGCCTCAAGAATCAATAAAACCAGAGTTACAGACCTTATCAAGCACCCTTTCAGCCAAATAGACTTCCTTATCACGCTGACTACCAAGGACAGAAACAAAATTTCAATAATAGGCCTAATCAGCCATATAATTAGAATGTTGCCAGTTCTTCTAAAGAGCTTGTACCTATGCAGAATAACTTGGCACAGGATTATATGTGGTGCTATCCCTATAATCAACCTCATAACCAAGCTACTTGTATGAACGGGGTGATTAATCAAGCCCTCATGGTACAAAGCAGTTTTGCTTTTTTTGAGAGAACATCAAAGGAGAGCAATGATCAACAAGATTATCAAATGCAACAAAATGACCTTGACGTTGCCATGATGAACTGGAAAGGTAGTGAATTTTGTGGAGTTAATCATTCATAAGGTCAAAATCAATTGGCTACTTCTATTGCAACCAATACAAGGTCCAAGAAAAGGGCAGTTGACCTGAGAAAACAAGCTATTTCTGACAAACATCAAGCAAAAAATGATAAACAACAAGTTGTTCAATAGAAAAGTCAAGTTTCTACAGCCCAACAGGGGAAAATTCAACCTTCTACAGCTTAGAATGTTCAAATTTTTCCACTTCAGCAAGTTGTGCCAGCAAAGGAACAACCAAAAGTTCAATCTCAGCCTCAAACAACACAAATAGAGGTTGTTGTTCCAAAAGTGCAGCCAAAGGTTGGTGGTACTGATTTTAATATTGTTGAGCATATGAGAAAAGCTACAGTTACTATGACCATGTTAGATGCTTTACATCTTCCTGGGTAGAAAGAAAGTCTACAAGAGGCTTTAGCCAAAATATCAATTTCTGATGAATATGCTAAGGAGCAGCCTCGTGCCCTTGCAAACAGTTTTGAAAGCAAGAAAGAACAACCAATACAAGAGGTAAAATCACCACTGTTTTATGTCAGTTTGATTATTGGTGATAGCATAGTGCATAACTATATAATAGATTCAGGAGCAAGCAGCTCTGTTATGCCCAAGCAACTGGTAGATAAGTTAGGACTAGAATATGAGCCATTATCAAAAGGGGTAGTGCAATTAGATGGTACAATCGTTAAGTCTGTTGGAGTTATCAAAAGTTTGCCTCCGACCTTGCACACCTATCCCAACATTTCAATACCACAAGATATATACATAATTGATCTCCCACCATTCTTTTCCATTTTCCTTTCTAGAGATTTTACAAAAAAGTTAGGTGGTTATTTGTCATCAGATTGGTCTCATATGCGTTTCAGGATCAAATATGGTACTAGAGTGACTATAAAATCAAAGCCATAGGCTAAAGACCATATTGATCCTTATGTTGCAAATCCTATAAATGCAAACCTAGCCGTCCATGAGTATGACGATCAATCCATGACTCTTGACCCCAATGTACCCATAGAAGGCATACCCGACATAAATTTAGATGAGTGGGCAGCTAAGAATCATGAGTTTGATCCATTCAGCCACATGGACGAGGTAGGTTTTGGCATTTACATGATTTGGGAGCCTAATGTGATTATTCCAAATCTGGTCAAAGAGGAAATATAGCCAGAACAACAGATTGAGCAGCTTTGGAAGCTGTAATATGATGGTTCAAGGAGTAAAGTAGGTGCTGGTGGGGGAGCCATGCTTATTTCACCTGATGGAGAGAGGTATTTTTCAGCACTTCGCTTTGCTTTTAGCTGTTTTAACAATACAACCAAGTATGAGGCATTAATTCATGGCCTAGAATGGGCCAGAAAGAAAGGTATCAAAAGTCTCCAAGTATTCGATGATTCAAAGTTGATAGCAAATCAGGTAAGAAACCTAAACGTAACTAAAAATGATTTGTTGAAGCTATACAAGCACAAAACTTGGGATTTAATAGAGGAATTTGATGCTTTTAACTTGTTGTCTATTCCTAAAAATCTGAATAAAGAGGCAGATAGGCTTGTTGCCATAGGATCACAATATGACATACCAACTGATATACACAATGTTGAGGTACAACAATATGTCAAGGTGGTAGTAAGACCATTTGTACCTGATAATAACATTAGTTGGCAAGTTTTTGACAACAATGAGAAAATAATCATTTTTTTGATAGAAGAAGCAGAGTTTTCTGTTGGAAACCAACAAAAGCTTGAGCAACAATATGAGAATTAGATCTTGCAGTTGAAGTCTAATAAGCTTCCCAAGGGATTGGTGACCCTTGAATCGATTTTCAACACTAATGATCAGGTTAGAAAAGATAAATCCAGCATCATAGTGAAAGAAGATCACTATGAACCAATTGAAATATTCAAGGATAAGCTTCTTAAGCTTGGCAAAGTCTACACCAAGAAAGAACAGCAAGCATTTGTCTTTCTTTGCCAAGAATTTAGTGACATATTCGCTTGGCAGTATGGAGATCTGAAGGGTTTTAACCCTGAGTTGGCTCAACATACAATTGAGTTAGAGCCCAATGCAAAACCAGTGAGACAGAAGCAAAGGCCATTGAATCCCAAGTTGGAACACCTTATGAAAACAGAGTTAAACAAGTTGGTTGAAGGTAGTATTATCTTTCCAATAAAGCATACCTCTTGGGTTTCTAACTTGGTGCTTGTCAGGAAGAAGAGTGAAGAGATAAGGTTGTGTGGATTTTCGTGATTTAAACAAAGCTTCACTCAAAGATCACTATCCACTACCTTCAATGGAGCAGATATTGCAGGTTGTTTCATGTTCAAAAATATTTTCATTGTTGGATGGTTATTCAGAGTATAACCAGATTCTGGTTAAAGAGGAAGATTAGTACAAAACAACCTTTACCACCAAGTGTAGTACTATGGCTTACAGAAAAATGGCATTTGGATTGTCAAATGCGGGAGCAACCTTTCAGAGAGCAATGGATATGGCTCTCCAAGGTTTGATAAACAAGTTTGTTCTTGTTTATTTAGATGATATCATTGTTTTCTCATGAAATGTTAATGAACACTTTGATCATCTTAGACAGATTTTTGAAAGATGCAGAGAGTATGGATTTTCCTTGAATCCAAAAAAGAGCATCTTTGTTGTTCACGAAGGTAAACTTCTAGGTTACATTGTTTTTAAAGATGGAATTTCTATAGATCCAGAACGTATTGTAGCCATTATGAGATTGTCACTTCCTACTCACAAGAAAGGTTTACATAGTTTTCTGGGAAAAATTAACTTTGTTAGGAGATTTATTCCTAACATTGTAGCTTTATTGCAGCCACTTACAGCCATGCTGAAGAAAAAAATTCAATTCAGTTGGACAAAGGAAGGTAAGAACAGTTTTGAACAAATTAGAGAGGCACTTGCAGCAGCCCCAACACTTGTAAATCCACATTTTAATAAAGATTTCATATTATATGCGTTTGGAAGTGTTGATACAATTTCAGCCATGTTATGCCAACAGAATGGTGAAGGACTTGAACAGCCCATTGCATTTTTTAGTCAAGTCTTGCATGAATATGAAGTAAGGTATTCATTCATTGAAAAGCATGTGCTTGTTGTAGTGAAAAATCTTAAATTTAGACATATGTTGTCTAATAATAAGATACATCTATTGGTAGCTCATCCAACAGTCAAATAGTTTCTACTAAGTAAGGATATTAATGATAGAATAGTAGGTTGGATAACCAAAGTTATGGAATATGACATCAATATAAAAGTTACCGAGCTTGTTAGAGGAAAAGGCCTATGCGAACAACTTGCAAAAAATGAAGAAAATAACAGTGAACAAGTCACTACACTACTAAACAATGAAGAGGAACCTGTTGTTACAACCCCTTCAATAGATTGGATTCATCAAATGATTCATTATTTGCATATTGGAGATTTTCCGGAAGGTATAGACAAATCAAAATGAAGATATTATAGGTTATAAGCCATTACATATGCAGAAATTGATGGCATTCTTTACAAAAAGGATTTTAATGGTGTATTTCTCAGGTGTGTTTACCCAGATCAAATTGAGAGAATTCTTGAGGAATTTCATGATGGACCTGCTGGAGGTCATTTTGCACCAAGAACTACAACTCTTAAAATTATGAGAGCTGGATACTATTGGCCAAATTTATTTAAAGATGCTCATGCTTATGTAAGAAAGTGCAGTAAATGTTCATTGTTTGCAGGAAAACAGAAACTTGCAGCTTTGCCCCTACATCCAATTCAGGTTGAACAACCATTTGGGAAGTGGGGACTTGACTTTATTGGTCCCATCAATCCACCTTCAAGTGTTGGACATAAGTGGATATTAATGGCAACATCCTACTTCACAAAGTGGACTGAAGCAATTGCACTGAAGGAGGAAAATGAGACATCCGTCTTGAATTTCTATCAAGACTTGGTTTACAGGTTTGGTACACCAAATTCAATTATTTCTGATAATGATTTAGCATTCATAGGTTTGAAAGTTTTAGATTGATCAGTAAAGCATAACATTTATCTGAATACTTATTCAAATTATTACCCTCAGGGTAATGGACAGGCTGAATCAACAAATAAAAAGTTGATTAAGATCATTAAAATGACTATTGAAGATAATCAAATATCATGGCATAATAAGCTGAAGTTAGCCCTTTGGGCTGATATAGTTACACCAAAACAATCAACAAGTTTTTCACCTTATGTTTTGGTTTATGGCAAAGAGGCCAAATTGCCTATTTCCATAGAGTTACCAACTTTGGAATACATAAAAGAGCTTGAGTTGCTTGAGGAGCAGCCAATGCAAATCATGCTTGCTCAATTAGTGGAGTTGGAGGAAACCAGAAAAGAAGCTTTCAAGAAGTTTGAAATCCACCATGCACAGATAAAGAAGACCTTTGACAAAAAAGCAGTAGCAAGAATTTTTAGCAAAGGTGATTTAGTATTCAAGTGGGATGAGTTAAAGAGCATACCTAGTAAACACATGAAATTTGATGCCATGTGGGATGGCCCATATATCATAACAAAATGCAAACAAAGGGTGAAATCACAATACTGTGTCTCACTTTTTGCCCAAGATGGGCATTTACATCAATATTTTTAACTAAATCTTCATCTTCTGAGACCTATAGTAGCTAAACCATTAAGAATTTGAAGATGATGTGAACTAGTGATTTGTGGCAACCTTGTGTAGATTCTAAATATATATTTTTTCAAATTTTCTAAAATAAATCATGAATCTTTCAACATCTCCTTTAATAATTGGTTTTAGATAGAAAACAACATTTTCAGAAAGTAGTGTTTGTGTCGTACAACATAAATTTTTTCTATAAAGGATTAAATTATAATTTTTGACATATAGATTCTCAACATCAATATCTAGGGAAAGGATATTTTTTCATAATTTTTTGTTGCATATATATTTTTAAATTAATTTTTGAAGTCACTATAACTATAATTTGGACATATGTTTGTGTCATACAATATAACTTTTTATGTATTTATCAAAATCCATTTTTTCTTTTTTGGGTGAAACAAGGACATCAATACCTAAGGAATGGGTGTTTTTAAAAAAAAATTACAATGGTTTACTATTTTTCCACCTCTACAATACAAAGAGCTTGATGTTCAGAGAAAAACCTATGTTTAGTGAAAATTAAAGATTAAATACATGATAAAATGAAAATATATCGAACCTATACTTGTTGAAAAGATCATTTTGAGGGCTACAATCTTGAAAAATATAATTTTTAAATGATGTTATTTAATCCCTCAAAAGGTAAAGAAAAAGTGGGTTTTTACCAGCATTTTGATAGGTGCGAAGGAGACTCCATTGTGGGTATGATTTAATACTAGAGGGGTTCTATCCATGGGGGTTATCTAAGGGGGTCTTATCTATCCCTCTTCAATTAAAACTATTTAGATGGAGCCTCTCAAGACTTAAATCTTTAATTTTTCTAAAAACAGTTATTTTAGGCAAAAATCAACACGTCCCAAAAGTGAGACACAATATTGTGATTTCACCCCAAAATAGTGCATTTCAGCTCTCAAAGTTGGATGGCGAGGTGTTGCCAATCCTTGTCAACGAGATTCACCTCAAGCAGTGCTATTAAAGAACACAGTTTGCAGATGTACATAGTAGAGTAGTTTCAATTTCAGTTTTGTTTTCAATAAAGTGCCCCATGGCACATTTCTTTTCAGTACTGTTTGCTTTCAATAAGTGCAATGTTGCACCTACTTTCTGACTCCATCTTAAATAGAGTCATGATTAGATTCTTTCAGTTTTGTTTGTTGCTGTTGTTTGTTTACCAGCAACTAAGTTACAAGATTTTCTGAGTCAAAAGAGGAAAAAAATAGACTTCATGCCCAATGGATAAGCAACATAACTGGTATATGGTGTTTAGCAGGCAAACACTCCGCAAAGGTTGCTAAATTGTTACCTATTTTTAGCTACAACTCAAAACAGGTTGAGCTGAATTGCATTCATCATTAAAAGGTACACAATAATTTCAAAATTTTCTGCTAAGTATTCATAGTTGTACAAATCTGATTACTTTTGAATATCTAGTATTATTATGCAAATGAATTGCAACAAAAAAACTCAAATTTTCCTAAGAAATGTTGTTTTATTCATATTGTAAAACCAAAGTACCACACAAGCCGTGGGAGTAGCTTAATTTGATTTTCATAATCAAATAATGAATACAAAGTAAAGTTGTAAACTACACAACTGAAGATAATGTAAACATGAAAAAGGGAGTGATTCATCATTGCATGCAATGACGAATCATTTTATACTTTATGTCTTCAAGTTGTTGTGTCTGAGTGTCTCCAGGTTGTTTCAACTCCAAAATCCATGGTTTCTTGCAAGAGTGTTGAAAGGTGGTGTTAGAGCAATGATAAATCACATCCTTCCTCATGCCTATACTACCAATAGAAATGTAACCTACATCCTATCAGGCATTCATCAGATGATTAAGTCATCAAAAAAGTAGATGTTCAGGGAGCACAGAGTTCAATGGAAGCTTTTAGCTTCAATTATTTTGCTAATTTTTTTGTTTAGTGTGCAGGTATAGGTATAATCAAATCATTTCACCAACAAATATTGTTATGAGTGGTGATAAATGTGGCTCCCACAAAGGTTGAGCCTAGCTCATAAATAATGACATGGGACAACAGTATGTAATAAAAGTAATCATCATTCTCCATGAATGGATAGTTGATCAAGCAGCCATTATTAGCATGCTAAATAAACTATCTCATACAAAGAAAGTTCATCATAGTAGCTAAAGCAAAAGAGATACCCAATTTTATCACTTGAGCACATACATCATGCAAGTCATACATGAGTTGTAAGAAGCTATTACAAGTCATTAACATGCTCATGAGGAACAATGCAATTTTAGCATCATCATCAAGGAAACAGTCTATATGATTGTAAGCAAGACATTGCCACGGGAAAGCATCAAATACATCAACAAGAAGTCAAGAAGGCATAAAAAAATGACAGTCATATGAAGGCCCCATAGGACAAGAGCATTTAAGCAAGGAAAAGGTACCCTCATAATGATGTTAGAAATAGTTGATGCTTTAGAACTTCTATTTTAAGTAAGACACCAGTGAGTGTAAATTTTGCATCTGTTTAATAAGCCTATGAAGAACATTAAAGGAAAATAGACAAATGGTATTTGCACAAGACAATAAAATGTATTTACAGCTACGGGGGTGGAATGATGAATGGACTTGCACAGAATAACAACACACAGTGATTTTTCTCATATGATACCCTTATGCTTTGCAATAGTTCCATCATAGAGATCTGCTTGTAAAGTTTTCAAGGCATGTATTCTACAGGAAGCAAAACAAATGGAAATGCAGATTTTTGTATGCATAAAGCAACAAGTGCAAAATAATTATCTAGAATTCTATTTATATTGCATATTTCTTATATTCAATTTTTTAAAAATGGGTTCCCTTTTAAATGCAAGGAAGAAATGTTCAGTTTTTAAGCCATGAAACGAAATTCCTTAAGGTTTCTTTTTTAAAACTAATGCACAGGGGGTATAAAATGATAACCGAGCTTCAAAGAGATAAGGGTTTCAAAACCCTTATTAATTTTTTCTATTTCAGACAAAGAAAATTATGGCGGCTAAAGGAGAACAGGGCCCAAGCCAAATTTTAATGCCCATACATTGAAATATAAATATCAAGGAGCCGATACTATACTAACCATTGTGGCCAAGATGATTCACAGGCCAGTATTGCTTGCTACAGGAAAAACAATATACAAGTAAGGTATGTGCCTTTGCAAAGAACGAATGGAGAAACTCTTAAAAGCACCTAGAAATGTCAAAGTCACGGCATGAAATGTATGGAGTTTCATTTTTTTTTTAGAAAAATCGAATGCCCAGATGGGAAAAAATGCGAGCCATGGCTGCAAGGTAGAAACAAATGCATGAAGGAAGAAAAAATGTCTTTCAATTTGTAAGAATGAGCTCGAATCGAGCTTGTATTTGTAGATATTTTTAAAAGGAAAATGCAAGGCATGAATGGTGATATACTTACCCATCATTCCCTATTGAAGATATTCATCTCAAACCCGTGAATCTTCCAACAAAAATAAATCTCCAAAAGCTTCATAATCTTCAGATGTTGGCCAGAAAAATGAGATATATCAATAGAAAATCACAAAGAGATGCAAGGGTAGAAGAATAATAGAAATAATATGAATTGGTTGTGGCTGTGAAAGCCTAAAAATCCCTCAAAGCTCATCAAAATGTCCAAATTTGTGTAAAATCAGAGCTTACCACACATTTTCTATTAAAAATCCTCAGGAAGTCTCTAGAAAACAGTATAGCATCTGTGAAAATGGAGAATCCAAATCATCAAACCCTAACAGTGGCAGCAACAGTGCAGTCTTGAGCTCGAGAAGTGAATGAAATGATTAGGGTTTTCCTATCATTCTTCCTTTTTCCTTTTGCATGGGCTGATGGAGTGTGTTTTTTATTAAGTTTTAAGAAATTAATCATGTTGTTTTGTTTGCCCGTGGCCTTGACTTTAAGTCAATAAGCCTAATAATGAAGTGTAGTGGTTGATGATATATGCCAAATGATATTTTTAAATATCATATATGTAAAGATGGTGAGAAATTAGCAAAATATGTTAAGTATGAAAAGCATGCAGGGGATCAAAGACAAGAAGTGGAATTGAAGTTCTAATTTAGAGTTAAATTAAGAACACTTCACTTCTTCTTTTTGCACGAAGTTAAAGAAAGTAACATTACAATTAAATGTTAAAGATAATGATTACTTTAATATTTAATATCTAATTAGAGTTGAAAGAGAAAACTACACATTAAATATTAAAATAATTATTTTTAATATTTAATTATATAGTTACCTCATGCAAAAGACAAGATGGAGATAATGGTGGAGTTTCCTATTACTTTGTTTCAGTTTCGCACCAGTTCTTGAGTGTTTTTGATCATGCACGATATGAGGTGGAGTTTGACCACTTATTTTTGCGATTATCATCAGTTATGTGACCTTTTTTTATGCATTTTTCTTTTGCTTGTGAGAGGCATTTGAGAATATATTTTTAAGATTCAAATCACTTTCAATGTCACCTCCATGCATTTTGGAGCCTTTTCGAGTTACCATTCAATTATATACATTATTACTTAGAGTTTTGAGTTGTTTAAGCTCAGTTTATAGCATTGGTGGGTCCGATTTTCAAGCAGTTTTGCTTTTGCTCGTGGATGGCTTCACGGTTCAGATATTTTGATTTTAGTTATCTCCTCTTGGATTTTTTAAGCCCTTTATTATATATAAGGAAAAGACTTAGTCTTTTTTCCTTAGTTCTTGAATTTTACTCTCTTGGATTTTGAGAGAGAAGAGATTTTGTAACTCAGTTTTATGACAGTTTAATATACAACAACAGGTTTTATAGGTTCTATTTTGGCCATTTTATGCAAGAGTTCCTTTAATTTTAGTTGAATCAAGTATCTACCTTATCATTATGTTGTTTTTATGAATGATTGGATGAGATTTTACTGTGTTTTAATATCAAAACCCTTAAAATCATTATCTCATTTATACTTGCATGCATTAAAAAGCAGTGAAAATCACAGGTCTTAGGTTGTGTATTGAAATAATCCTTTCTTTTCATGCTAAGAAAACCCAGTTTTCCTCCAAAGAAGAAATTTATTCAAGCCTTCCTTAAAATCATTTTTGTGATCAAATTGCTAAATTGATTTGTGTGGAAAGTTTTTTTTTTGTGAGTTGGAGTTGCATGTTTCTATCAATTAGGTGCATCACCCACAGTTTTAAGTTCAGTTTATGCATTCAATTCAAGCCTTCTTCCCTTTTCCATCAAAATTACAATCAATCATTAGAAAATCATAAAGGAAGTTGGCCTATAATCTGGAGGTTGATTTCTATTTCAGGCAACCCACGAGCCTGGAAACCATCCCATTTTACACAGGATTGCAAAGCATATTTTCTTTCACACACAGGTGCACTCCTGTTGATAACATATACAATGAAAAATGATTTAGTGAAAGGGCACAAAATTTCATTCATTAAGGGCATAAAGGTTGCAAGAGCATTAGTTAGGCCAAAGGCATAATCATCGACTCATAAATTCCTCCCTATGTTTTTAATGCATTTTTCTAGATGTCTCTAGATTGCACTAGGCCCTGATGATATCCTAACTAAAGATCATTTATTGTGAAGTAGTGTGCTTTATGAAGTTGGTCTAGGAATTTATCAATGCACGGTAGGAGATACCTACTTTTCACTAAGAACTAACTAGGCATATGATAGTTAATGCAAAGTTTCCATGTGCCATTCTTCTTAGGCACAAGCACAATTGGACTACATCAATTAGAAGAGTTTCTCTTGATCTTTCCTTGATAAAAAAATTCTTGAATTTACCAATAGATTTCACCATTCTCCCAAACAAACCTATAATACAAGGAACTATTTGGAAGGGTGGGTTTGGGAACCAAATCAATTCTATGTTGTATTGTGCAATGTGTTGGAAGACTCACATGATTGGTGAAGACTTCATCATATTGAATGTAATATAGAGTTAAGTTGATGTTGCTATGATTGATTGGGTGTAGAACTACATGTTAAAACTTGCTTTGTCAACTACACAAGTGTGTCTATGTAGACAATAAAAATTAAAAAATATGATGGGCATAATGATTTTGTGGCATTGCTTTGTTGAAACCAAATGTAAGTCTATATTGTGGAAACATTTCACACAAATTAAAGTACCTATTATCGACATGAATTTTCCAACATTATGGCATTGCATTGTAGATACCTTCTCAACCATGCACAAGTTCTACCAAGCAAGATATCACATACCTCTAGAGGTGCAATGCCACATACATCATAATTGAAAGTACATTGGAAACTTACTTAAACCTCCTTAGATCCATTAATTTAGTTAAGCACTTAGAGGTGCTTAGGCATGTGTTCATATAAGTGCACAAAGTAGTCATAAAACTCATTAGTGTATGATTCCATAGTTTTCTCTCTACACTAGTGCAATTATTGGAACTTCACATATTCATCCTACAATGTGCTAAAAAATTTGATAGACTTATGCTCTCTATCATATTGCACATTAAATAACTACCACTAGTGCCACAAATGGGATCTTCTTGATGTCTATGCACTTGATGATGGAGAAGTGCAATTTGGATTGTTCAATCTAGTATCATAGCATTGTTGCGTCGATCTTGCCTTTAAACATTAAAATTATTAACATTGTTTTGCTTCCCATCTCATTAGACCTTATGCTAATTCATAAAACCTCTCATCTAAATGCAGGCAACATTTTAAGTCATAATGTGAACTCGAGTAGGTTTTTTCATAGTTCGTCGAACTTCTCACTTCGCTGCCCGGGACCCCTTGTATTGTGTTTAAGTGTTACATTGGGTAGTGTTTTATGTACTTAGTCGAACCTCATCCTCAACGTGATTGCTATGAGTTTGGGCATTCTTTTCTCATCACACTCGAACTTGGCCGCATATTTGTGAAGTTCTGCAAACCTCTTTTATAACCGCCCATAGATGTTTGTTTTCAAATTTTCAAAAGACGATTATATGAGGAATGTTGACAATGACACCTACCACGTGCCATAATGCTAAATCAAGACATTAATTCCCATGTGCCCCATGTTTTTATGTGTAGTTGTCTTTAATAAAATATAGGGGCTAGAAAACATTCTTGTCACGACATTTTTGGGAAAGAGTTGGAGGAAGCGCGTAGTTTGAATTATGGGGATCACCATTAGAGGTACTTTCAGTTTTATTCATCGCAACCTATCTTTTTAATTTCTTACTCTTGCATTGAAGAAGTGAATATTGTTGAAAGTCACAATTGCACATGGCATGGGTTAAATATACTAGGTATGAATATGTGTCTAGGTTAACCTATGAGGGGCCTGAGATTGGTGACACTCGGCTAGGACCTGTAAACCTAGATGAATTAAGAAACAAGTTTAACCAACCCAATCCTCCACCTATCATTGAGAGGGTAATGGGTAGTGGATTTATTGAGGCTTTCACATTCCAAATAGCAGTTCAATGTCCCGAATTAGTATTGGAATGCATACAACATTACAACTCATAGACAGGGGAGGTTAGAACAGAGGACAATAGGTTGGTTTTGAAAATTCAGAGGTCTACCTTCGTTTCATGTTTGAGGACTCCAAAAAGGGAAGAATATTCACCAATGGACATGAAAAATTCTCAAATTGAGTTCACTTCCAAAAGGGTGTTTACAGGAATGTGATAGCAAAGAATTGGCTAGTCAAACCAAAGAAAGGGAGATCCCAATTTCCTCACAATTTGCACGTGAACCATTTGATAAATGAAGTTGTTGACATCGTGGTGTTGTTACATAGGGTTAGGGAAATGAAAATGTCCACAGTTTTGAGGAATGGATGTTTTTCTTCATCCATATTATATTAAGTGGAGAACAATTTTTGGATTGGGCTAAGATAATTAGTGATCGTATACATGAGTTGATGTCACTCTTTGTTTTGAACAGATTTCTCTTCATGTCATCCTACTTAATATATGCTCTTGCAAGTACTTGACCCTGGCTTGGATTAAGGCCAAGTGATTTACCACTGGGAAAAGTACCAATCTATGACTACCATGATAAGCTCCAACTTCATAAAAGCTTCTTTCATTTTAGGAGAATTGCTTACACTTTTACCATGAGAATGGTCAAAGAATTGTAGGGGTGCCCAATGATGAGATTGTCTCTTGAAGCCATACAATTTGTTAATTTCTATGGTTGTCATTTTATTCAAATTCAGAGGTTTTCATATATAAGAGTGGGCGGATATGCGGGTTTTCCTATTAAATTGCCTAGGTACCTTGAAGATAAATGGGTAATTATTGAGGTCAACAGGAAATTAGCTAATGTGAACAGATTGTGTCAAGGCAGAAAGAGACTTACCGTTAGATTTCCATTTAGATTCAGTGCGTATAGTTTCCAATCTATGTCTGATGCTTTGAACATTGAGGCAGAGCTATCCAGGTATAATATGCCCTCATATGATGAGTGTGTTCCTTTCGACCTAAAGGACTATGTGAAGCAAAACATTAAATTGGGTCCTTCTTTCAATCACCAACCCAACCTTGAAGATTATTGGGTTGATTGTTTTGATGAATATGAGGTAAGGAGGAGAAGTTGGATGAGGTTGATAGTGGAACAAATTGTTATTTATGATTTGAAGTGGGATTTGCGAGATGTTATTGAAGATAGGTCTAACATGATTGGCCCAGTATACACCGAACTCATAGAAATCCGGCCCATTCTTGCATGGACTGGAACTTTAAAGAAAAGAAATCATTGAGGCTAGAACGACTTATGTTCTGACTAGACTAGGGAATGGGTAACCAAGAAGAAAACAGAGCAATCACGCCCGTGTACTAGATCAAAGGAATCACAAGTTGCTTAAGGTACTTCCCAAGCCTCTGCTAGCAAGAAATCAACTAGTAATGTCCCTCAGTCTTCATCAATAGGTGCCCAAAGAAGTTGTGATGGGGATCCACTAGACAAGAATGTTTACTCACAAACCTATGGGGAAGATATTTTTAATTTACCTATCTTGGAAAAGGAGAATGAATGAGAAGAAGAAGAAGGGTTAGAAAGTTTAAATGTTGACTCTCCTCCCTCTCAGAATGACTCACCTATTAGAGAGATAAACCATTTTCAGACGCCAGGTATAATTGCACCAGTAGAAGATACCCCTCCAATTACTCGGACGTTGTTTTTATCCCCACGCTTCAAGGCAACTAAGGTCACAACAACCCTAGCATGGCTAGAGGATTCACTGTCTCAGAAAAGGAAAGCCATACAATCAAGCCTGCCTAAGCAAGACATGGTAAGTCAGTTGCTACAAAGAACTTCAACTCCTAAACCTAAGAAGCTGAAAACCACCGCCAAGATTATAGATGATACTAAATCAGGGACACTCCAACTAGAAATTGCACACCCATCTATGCAGAAAGATGCTTCACAAGCAACAGTGAGTGATTTTGAGGTGAATAGGGTTGACCTCGGCCCTCCTACCAGGGATGAGGATGTTTAATTTTTCCAAGTATTAGTAGCTAGAATGGTGGAGAGATCGAAAAAAGACAAAGAAAGCAAGGATGAATTGAATGTTGGAAATATGTGTCTCAATCATCACAGGCTGAAACCTCTGAAAGGGCCAAGTCGGTGTGACATCTTTTGTGTCTGGCTGACTAGCAGCTTGAATCTTGTTGAATAGTTCAGGTCGTTGTGACCTTGCTTCTGTCTCACCGAAGGAGCCTATTGTTGTGACAAGAAGCATTCGGTGTGACCTCTTATAGCATGGAGATCTTTGTCCAACAGGCCATTCTATCGCTTATCAGGGAGACCCTTGGCCGAAAGGCTTAGTTCGGGAAGAAGTCTCAGCAATGAAGAAAATTCTCGCCGACAGGTTGTTTCACACGGAGTCATCAGAGTAACATATGGTGGCTCGGTAAGAAGTCTTACCGATATGTTTATGTCTTGCCGATGTTGTAGTTTATTCTCGGTAAGACTCCTGGCGACCGTTTTCACTCAGGGTAACTCAAAGGGCTTCGAGAAGATGTCCCAGCGAGAGTGGAAGGTTTCGCTGATGGAAAATCCAATGTTTCGGTATGACTTGAACAGAGTCTTTCCGATAGTAAATGTCATCGGTGTAACACATGTGACTTCGATAAGAACTCTCGGCGAAAGTAATAGGTCTTTTCAACTATTATTTGGCGCTCGGTATGACTGGTGGCTTCGGAGTAACTTTGATGACTCGGTATGATCTCTCAGCGAAAGCGATGAGTCTCACTGACTGGTGGATGCTTCGATGTAACATAAGAAGTCTCGGTGTAACATCTTGGCGAGCGGTAAGTCTTGCCGACAACAATGTTGAGGTCGGTGTGACTTGTGAATAGCGATATGAGTCTTGTTGATGAGAAAACTCCTACCAATAGGAATGAAATGAATGTCAGTGTATTCGGTATGACTCATGGTGTTCGCTATGTCGTCTTGCCGACTGATGGAATTTATGCCGATATCGATATGAAGACTTTGTGGCATCGGGGAGACACTGTTAGTGTCTCACCGAGATGCCAACAAAGTTTGAATTCTTTTGACCGAGAGATGACCATCTACGTGGCTGGTATTCGACCAATCAGAGGAGCCGAATTGGAACTGTTGGGAAATAGTTCGTTGTGGCAGTTCTGTGAGGAAGCTCAACAGATAGGAATGACATGAATACATTATGTAATGTTGCAGGGGTTCGGTTGGTTCAATCAACAATTGTGTGAACAATTCGAATTGTATCAGAGTGATTTCTATTCTGTAAAGATTGTAACTTGAAGGTTTCTATACAAGTTTGATCATTGTGAAAGCTGTTGTAATCTGACATCATGAAGATAAGTTAGAACTCTGTATGTAATTTTCGTTACTGTAATACAAAGTGACTTCTCTTGGTGTGGTGGGTTTTTCTCCCGTAAGGCTTTTCCCACGTATATCTGGTGTTCATATGTGTTTGTCAAATACTTTGTTTCTGCTATTTATTTCAAAGTGCATCTTGATTAGACTGTAATTGTAAAATTTAAAAGGTATCTTTGCATTCTTCCCTGAGGTTTTGACGTTAGGAGAGTTGTTTCCGCATCTAGCTTTCCTTACATTGAAATCTCAGGTTCATAACTTGACTACTTGTTTGAAATCCATTTTTTAGGTAGTCCTACAACCCATTTCTCAAGCAGATGCTTCTGTTGAATCTCTCACTTTGGTTGGAAAGGAATCCCTAACCAAAATTAAAAGTAGTCAAAGTCTAAGTCGGGCCATAGATGACTGGAATGAATCCCTTGTCAAGAAGGGAACCCTTGTTATTTTTGAATCTTTAAAACATTTTCAAAAATTAAATACTTTGAGAGCTACCTTAGGAGATGATATCATTTCCATTGAGAAAGAAGAGAAATTGTGGGTTAATTATCAGACTAAATTGAAACTCTTGATGAGCTCAGATATGGAAAAGTTGGCCATAGATCAAATCATATCTAACGCATCAGATACTCGCTTCCTATCATGGGCTAAAGGAGTAGAATGGAAATTGCAGGTTGCCAAACAAAGTTTACAGAATCTTAGAGAGGTCATCAATGAATGTGATGTCATTTCAAATGAGGCATTAAACACCTTAATAGCTCTTGGTTTGCTACAGGATAAAAATGGGATCAAAGATAATGTAGACACTAGAAGCTTAACTGTTGATTTCTAGAAAACAGTTAAAGAAGCTCTTGATATACCCACTCCTAATGTTGAACATTTACAAAAGCTAAGTGAATTACACTTGGTATCATCTCAGGCAATAGATCATTTGAAAGTTTGCGAGCAGCGCATGGAAATGACCAAAGATCTCCATCTGACGTGGAAGGTGAGGATGACAAATGTAGCTATCCCTCAACACAAAGACCTAATGCATGTCCTAAAGACTTTCCAAGCATGGCAGAAGAGACCTTTGGCAATCCAGGAAACTGGAAATGAAGTGACACCATCGTAGTGGCATGACTCTTCTTTATTTTTTGTATGTGTCTTTTAATTAATGGGCTATGGACATGAAGAGGCGAAAGTCATTTGCTTATTTAAAGATGTATCTATTTTTCATATGTTCTCCCTAGACATTTTTTTGCAAGTTTTGCTCAGTACTATTGATAAATGAAATTACCATTTTGTTTGTGTGCAATTTGGTCAAGTTTATCTATTTTCTTAAATCTTTGTGTTTAAGAATACATCTTGCATGCCTTACCTTTGTGTGAGAAGTGTAGTTCATACATTTGGTTTCATTTCTCATATGGTATTGAGTGAATATTTTATCTCTAATGACTAAGTAGCCTTTGTGCTAATATTTCCCGTTTACTACTCATGCACCTAATACTTGGAATTTTCTGATATTGGGTTTACCTTTTCTACTTTCTAGTTAAAAGCATACATGGTGTTTTACTTTCCTTGTTCTTTTAATTCATTGCAAATATTGTGAGGAAGTTGTACCTCGAAAAAATTTAGAGAATATTAATGTTGTTTAAAGATAAATATTCAGAGTTGTTGGCTAATTTCTTGCACCTTATGGGCATTTAATTGCCAATTCTCAAAGGTGTAAATTTTTTTAACCAATAGATATTTGGCGACTCTATTGGTGAGTCGAATAGTTAAATTGGTCGCCTTATCTAGGCATATATCACAAGTTAATTAATCAACCTTGGATTTTCATAGATTTACTAGAGGGGAGAGAAGTAGGGGGAACTTTGACCTTGTTTTTGAAACTTTTCAAAGAAATAATTTCTCTTATATTATTCCCTCTAAGCGAAGGGATAGGAGCCAACTAGCTTCACCTACTAGAATGCTTGTTAACCATTCTATTACTCAAATACTTGTTTTACACAGGATTGCTTTACCAGTTGCAATCAACTTTCCCCTTACTATGGCCAACCCACAACATGTCCCTTGGGGTGCTGCTATTGGTCCTTTGTAGTTAGGAAATAACTTGCATGATTTACCTAAAGGGTCTCGTAAGAATTTTCCCAAGTTTAGTGGGGATGGTGAAATTTCACTAGAAGAACACATTGATGCATTTTTTGTTGCATGTAGCATTCTTGCAGTACAAGAGGAAGATGTTGCTATCAAGTTGTTCATGGAATCTTTAACAGATGTAGCGACACAATGGTTTTACCAACTACCACATGGATGCATCACTAATTGGGCTACTATGCACATCAAGTTTGAGGCTAGGTTCAAAGGTGTAGATGACGACTTGATGCTGCTAGCTCAAGTTACCTATTTGAAAAAGGAGGCGAATGAGCCCATGAGGGACTTTGTAGCCAAATTTAATAGAATAATAAATTGGATTACGGTTGATAAAAAACCCTCTGTTGAAATGCAAAAATGTTTCTTCATCAATGCACAACACCCAGATATTGGTCTTCTTTTGAAGAGGCAGCCACAAAATAATCTTGAAGCTACACAATTATTGGTCGTAGAATTGGAAGATGATTTTATTTTAGTTGGAAAATAGAAAAAGGAGCTACATAATAATAAGGCACTTCCTACCACTTCCTTTGATCCTATGATTCAAAGATTAGCTAATGACATAATTTCTCTCAAGAGGTAGATGCCAAAGAGTAACCAACTTTATCAAGACATACCTACGAAAGCTAATTTTCAACCGGGGAATAAAGCACTACCCTTGCCTACAATTTAACAAAGGTTGGTGATTGAAGCTCCTCCTCCTGATAATAAGAAGAACATGTGTGTCTTCCATTTCACTACTGATCATGATGTTGCAGATTGTCTCGAGATGGATAGGTTTATACAATTGACTACTACTAAAGAAGTCATAGAAGAGGTTATAGAGGAAGGAACATCATCTAATCAATATAGCGACTCTATCAATGGATATTTAGAATATGAACCCGATGATGATAGAGGAGGAGATGTGTACATCACTTTGGATGATGCTACTTGTGTTGCTATCACTCAAATTTAACAACATTCCAACCAAAAAGGTATTCCTAATTCTCCTAAAGTTTTACTCACGAAGGCTAGTGCAACCTCAAAAGGTGAAAATGCTTCATCTAGTGTAGTTAATAGTTCCTCAAGAAATCCCACTACGTCATCTTATAAAATTCAATTTGGAGCTTTTGATATCATAGAATTTTGTAAATCTACCAAGATTCAAGTATCCCAAGCTGAACATTTAAAAATGAATCCTAAAGAACTTGATAGGTTGATTGAATATGTTAGGCCAGGGCATTTTGAATTACATGCAGGCTTAGATGAAACAATATTTAAGCCTCAACACCTGGCTACTAATGTCGTATCCTGTAGTAAAACATCCTCTTCATCGGCCTCTAATCTGAAACCTTACCATTTCTATGTCTCTTTATTTGTTAATGGATTTAGGGTTAATAATTGCATCATTGATTCGGGTGCCTCTAATAATGTGATGCCTTCACAAATTGCTAAGGCCTTGGGATTAGAAATGACCAAAACATTTGGAAAATGCTACTCGATGGATTCCAAGAAGGTTCTCTTACTAGGACATATTAAAGATGCTCAAGTTGCACTTGTTGCTCATCCAAATAAGTGACTCAAACTCGCCATACTAGTTGCAGACATACCAGCTAGCTATGGTATACTTCTGAGCAGAATTTTTTGCAAAAATTTGGGTGGAGAAATACAACTGGATTGGTCATATGCTACCATACCTATTAGTAAAGAGAAGGTACACCTCAAACCTGAGTCAAAGGCTAAGATAACAGTGCTTAAGTCTGAAGACCCTAAAGCTCAAATATTGTATGAAGAGAACGAGTTTGGGAATTATATGCTTTTCTCTTGTGAAGAAAATGGAAATGCTTCATGTGCCTCAAATACATAATTTGAGCTCTGGACAATGGAGTTTGATGGAAGTTGTTCCCACGCTGGTTCAGGAGCGGGTGTTCTCATTTCACCTTTTGATGAGAAATTCCCTTTTGCATAGAAGTTGGAATTTGATAACGCTAATAATACCATTGAATATGAAGCTCTTTTGTTGGGTTTAATTGAGGCTAAGGGTATGAGAATTAAGATGCTCAAGGTTTTGGGAGATGTTGAACTAATTGTTAAGCAAGTGCAAAGTGTCTTCACTATTAAGAATGAAAGGTTGAAGCATTACTGGAACCGAGTCTGGGACGCTATCAATAACTTTGATGCCTTCTCAATTGAAGCTATTCCCAGAGAACTTAACACGAAAGCTGACTCATTAGTAGTTTATGCCTCTCTACTTCTTCCACATCCAGAATTCAAAGATAAATCCTATACAATTGATTTAATCTATCGACCAAGCGTTCCTGATAATGTCAACCATTGGCGGGATTTTGAAAATGATAAACAAATCCAGACCTTTCTAGAAAATGTTGGGGCCTTTTCTCAAACATTCTTTGAAGGGAGTGACAATCAGTGTAAAGATTTTTGCTCAGATGATGTAGCTGATCTCCAAGATAAAGTTATTCAATTAAAAGGGAATAAAATACCCAAAGGTTTAGTTTCTCTTGAAGATTTATTTGATTGCCATGATCTTTCCATCAAAAAGAAGATGAGTAATTTTGTTGAACACTCTGATGGATTTGAAGGGGTGAATATTGGAGACTCTACTTCTCCCAAAATAATATATATTGGTAAGTGTTGCTCCCCAGAAGAAAAAAGAAAAACTAATAGCCTTTCTAACCAAGTACAAATAAGTCTTTTCCTAGTGTTATGATGATTTAAAAAAATTCATGAATGGGAAGTTTCAACATCATATACCACTCAAAGAAGGGAAAGTTGCCTTCAGGTAGAAGCAAAGGAATTATAATCCCATGGTAACCGATGTCATCTTCAAAGAAATTGAAAAAATGCTAAAAGCAAGAATCATATATCCTATACATCATTCAACTTGGGTGGCTAATATTGTGCCATTACACAAGAAAAATGGGGAGATTCGAATATGTGTTGATTTTAGGAATCTCAATCAGGAATCATTAAAGGATAATTACCCTTTACCTAACATGGATCATATTTTGCAAACAGTTGTTGGCTCAGAGATGATGTCTATGTTAGATGGTTTTTCATGATATAATCAAATCAGTGTATCAAGAGAGGATCAACATAAAGCAACATTTACCACACCTTGGGAAATTTTGCTTATAATTGAATTCCATTTGGACTTATCAATGCAGGAGCCACATTTCAACGTGCAATGGATCTATCTTTTGGTGACCTCCAGAACAAAATTATAGTCATCTACCTTGATGACTTGACAGTGTTTTCCAAGAAGAGGACTGATTATTTGCAGGATCTGGAATGGGTCTTACAAAGGTGTGTAGAGCATGGCATCTCTTTGAATCCAAAAAAGTCTACTTTTGTTGTTACAGAAGGAATACTTTTAGGCCATATTGTGTCTAAAGAAGGCATCAAAATAGATCCAGAATGAGTTAAAGCTATCTTGCAATTAAATCTTCCTTCAAGTCGAACTGGTGTTAAATCTTTTTTTGGTCAGGTAAATTTCCTAAGAAAATTCGTTCTAGATTTTTTTGAGATTACTAAACACATTGTAGATATGATGAAGGAGAAACCAAGTTTTAAATGGAATGAAGCTGTGAAGCAGGATTTTGAAAACATTAAGGAAGCAATTGCTCGAGCTCCTATCTTGGTCAGCCCAAACTTTAAAAAGGATTTTATTATTTATTGTTATGCTTCAGAGAATACCACATTTGTTTTACTATTACAGGAGAATGAAGATAAAGTTCAGACACCTATTGCTTTTATGAGCAGACCATTAAAGAAACACGAGCTTAATTACTCCCCCATCTAAAATCATGCATTTGCAGTGGTCAGAGTAGTTAAACAATTTCGTTTCTATATTCTTCACTCACACTCGGTAGTTTATGTGCCAGACCCAACTGTCAAAAGCATACTGACCCAATAGGATATCGACTACAATAGGAGAGGTAGATGGATAGCCAAGGTACAAGAGTATGACTTAGACTTGAAGCCCACTAAGTTAGTTAGAGGAAAAGGACTTTGCAAGTTGATGGTAGAGAATTTGAAAGAAGAAGAAAGTGAAGATTTACCATTGGTATTAACTATTAGTCTACAAGATGAGTGGTTCTCCAATATTGCTTATTTCCTTACGAGAAATTCCCAAATCACCTCTCAAGCAAATAGAAAAGGAATTTGAAGTTGAAGGCAGCTAAATATGTTATTTGGGATAGCACCCTGTACAAGAGAGGTATAGATGGAACTTTCTTAAAATGTGTTGATAAAGCTCAACAAGAGCGACTACTTAACCTTTTCCATAATGAGGCCTATGGTGGTCACTTCTCCTCTACTGTGACCGCTTTCAAGATCATAAGACATGGGTATTATTGGCTCAGGATGTTTAAAGATGCCTATTACTGGGTTGGTAAGTGTGAGAAATGCAAATTATTTGCAAGAAGGCCTCAATTAGCAGCCTTGCCACTCAAACCTGTAGTTATTGATGGACCATTTCAGCAGTGGGGCCTTGATTTTATTGGCCCAATCAGTCCACAATCCAGCGCAGGTCATATTCACATTATCACAGCTATTGATTACTTCGCCAAATGGGTGGAGGAAATTCCAGTCAAAATAACCACTTCTAAGGTATTTTTTTAATTTTATTAAAGAAAACATTTTGGTCAGGTATGGAATACCACATAAACTAGTTGTTGATAATGCCACCAGTTTTTCATCCAATGAGTTCTCACTTTTCTGCTATGATTATGGAATCTCTATTTCCCATTCGGCTAATTATTATCCATAGGGAAATGGTCAAGCAGAATCAAGTAACAAAATTCTGATAAACATTATCAAGAAGTTAGTTAGTAACAATCAGAAAGATTGGCATAAAAGGTTATATGAAGCTTTGTGGATTGATCGGATAACTCTAAAATGGGCTATTGGAATTACCCCCTTTGAGTTGGTTTATGGAATGGAAGGCACACTTCCTCTTTCGTTAGAATTGCTAGTTCAAAAATTGCAAACTGCTATAGAGGAAGTTGAATTCAATGATGCTTTAGAAAAAAGGATCCTAGACTTAACCGAATTGCAGGAATAGCATGAAGAAATGGTAGACAAGATAACCATACATCAGGCGAGGGTCAAGAAGATTTTCAACAGGAAGTCTCGGCATAGAAATTTCATGCTTGGAGATTTAGTCTTGTTATGGGATAAACGTAGAGAACCTAAAGGTACTCATAAAAAGTTTGATTCACTGTGGATCAGCCATTTCAAAATCATTCAGGAACTTGGGCCTAATACATTCCAGCTAGCATACCCTGATGGGACCCCCTTTCCTATTCCCTATAATGGGCGAGATTTTAAACTGTATCAACTATGATGGCCTCATGGCCTCCCCTCCTTTGTACATAGTTACTTTAGGGTTTTGTTTTGGGTTTTTGGTTTGTCTCCTTGTTGCTAGAGAGTACATTCTATCTAGACCAACTTTGTTGCCCAATAGATAAGACACTGATCCACTTCCATTTAAGTTGGGTTAATTACTTCATCCTTATCAGTCTTTGTCCCCAATCAGAGCCAGTGTTACCATTGTTTTGATTCCCATCTCATTAGACCTTATGCTAATTCATAAAACCTGTCATCTAAATGTGGGTGGCATATTAAGTCATAATGTGAACTCGGGCGGGGTTTTCCATAGTTCATTGAACTTCTCACTTCACCGCCCGAGACCCCTTTTATTGCCTTTAAGTGTTACATTGGGTGGTGTTTTATGTACTTAGTTGAACCTCATCCTCAGCGTGATTGTTATCAGTTTGGGAAATCTTTTCCTGTCACACTCGAACTTGGGTGCATATTTGTGAAGTTTTGCGAACCTCTTTTATAACCGCCCATAGACATTTGTTTTCAAATTTTCAAAAGACGGTTATATGAGGAATGTTGACAATGACACCTACCATGTGTCATAATGCTAAATCAATGCATTAATGCCCATTTGCCCCATGTTTTTATATGTAGTTTTGATTAATAAAATATAGTGGCGAGAAAAAATTCTTGTTGTGACATTTTTGGGAAAGAGTTGGAGGAAGCGCGTAGTTCGAATTACGAGGATCACCATTAGATGTACTTTCAATTTTATTCATCGCAGCTTATCTTTTTAATTGCTTACTTTTGCATTGAAGAAGTACATATTGTTGAAAGTCACAATTGCACATGGCAAGGGTTAAATATGTTGGGTATGAATATGTGTCTGGGTTAACCTATGAGGGGCCTGATATTGGTGAAACTCGGCTAGGGCTTGTAAACCTAGATGAATTAAGAAACAAGTTTAATCAACCCAATCCTCCACCTATCATTGAGAGGGTAATGGGTAGTGGATTGATTGAGGTTGTCGCATTTCCAATAGCAGTACATTGTCCTAAATCAATAGTGGAATGGATGCGACATTACAACTCACAAACACGAGAGGTTAGAATAGAGGACAATAGGATGGTTCTGAAAATTTAGAGGTCTACTTTTGTGTCATGTTTTAGGACTCCAGAAAGGGAAGAATATTCACCAATGGACATGACCAATTCTTAGATTGAGTTCACTGCCAAAAAGGGGGTTTACAAGAATGTGATAGAAAAGATTTGGTTAGTCAAACCAAAGAAAGGAAAATTCCAATTGCCTTGCAATTTGCATAGGAACCATTTGATAAATGAAGTTGTTGACATCATGGTGCTATTACATAGGGTTAGGGGCAATGAAAATTTCCACAGTTTCAAGGAATGGATGTATTTCTTCATCCAGATTATATTAAGTGGGGAACAATTTTTGGATTGGGCTAAGATAATTAGTGATCATATACATGAGTTGATGTCACTCTTTGTTTTGAACAATTTTTTCTTCATGTCATCCTACTTAATATATGCTCTTGCAAGTACTTGACCCTGGCACGGATTAAGGCCAAGTGATTTACTACCAAGAAAAGTACCAATGTATGACTACCATGATAAACTCCAACTTCATAAAAGCTTCTTTCATTTTAGGAGAATTGCTGACACTTTTACCATGAGAATGGTCAAAGAATTGCAAGGGTGCCCAAAGATGAGATTGTCTCCTAAGACCATACAATTTGTTAATTTCTATGGTTGTCATTTTATTCAATTTTAGAGGTTTTCATATATAAGAGTGGGTAGATATGTAGGTTTTCCTATTAAATTGCCTAAGTACCCTGAAGATAAATGGGTAATTATTGAGGTCAGCAGGCAATTAGCTGATGTGAACAAATTGTGTCAATGCAGAAAGAGACTTACCGTCAGCTTTCCATTTGGATTCGGTGCGTATAGTTGCCAATCTATGTTTGATGCTTTGAACATTGAGGCAGAGTTGTCCAGGTATAATATGCCCTCATATGATGAGTGTGTTCCTTTCGACCTAAAGGACTATGTGAAGGAAAACCTTAAATTGGGTCCTTCTTTCAATCACCAACCCAACCTTGAAGATTATTGGGTTGATTTTTTTGATGAATATGAGGTAAGGAGGAGAAGCTAGATGAGGTTGATAGTGGAACAAATTTTTATTTATGATTTGAAATTCAACTCCTAAACCTAAGAAGCCAAAAACCATTGTTGGGCTTATCGATAATACTGAATCAGGGACACTCCAACTAGAAACTGCACACCCATCTGTGCGGAAAGATTCTTCACAATTAGCAACGAGTGATTTTGAGGTGAATAGGGTTGACCTTGGCCCTCCTACCAGGGACGGGGATGTTAAGATTTTTCAAGTATTAGCAGCCAAAATAGTGGAGAGATCAAAAAAAGATAAAGAAAGCAAGGATGAATTGAAAGCTCTGGTTTGGAACTTGATTTCTTGTTTGAAATCCATTTTTGAGGTTATCCCACAACCCATTTCTCAAGTAGATGCTTCTATTGAATCTCTCATTGCGGTTTGAAAGGAATCCCTAACCAAAATTAAAAGTAGTAAAAGTCTAAGTTGGGCCATAGATGACTAGAATGAATTCGTTGTCAAGAAGGGAACCCTTGTTATTTCTGAATCTTTAAAACATTTTCAAAAAGAAAATACTCTGAGAGCTACCTTAGGAGATGATATCATTGCCATTGAGAAAGAAGAGAAATTGTGGGTTAATTATCAAACTGAATTGAAACTCTTGATGAGCTCAAATATGGAAAAGATGACCACAAATCAAATCATATATAACGCTTCAGATATTCGCTTCCTATCATGGGCTAAAGGAGTAGAATGGAAATTGTAGGTTGCCAAACAAAGTTTATAGAAGCTTAGAGATTTCATCAATGAATCTGATGTCATTTTAGATGAGGCATTGAACACCTTAATAGCTCTTGGTCTATTGCAGGATAAAAATGAGATCAAAGATAATGTAGACACTAGAAGCTAAACTATTGATTTCCATAAAACGGTTAAAGAATTTGTTGATATACCCACTCCTAATGTTGAACATTTACAAAAGCTAAGTGAATTACACTTGGTATCATCTGAGGCAATAGATCATTTGAAATTTTGTGAGCAACGCATGGAAACGGCCAAAGATCTCCATCTGACGTGGAAGGTGAGGATGAAAAATTTAGTTATCCCTCAACACAAAGACCTGATGCATGTCCTAAAGACTTTCCAAGCGTGGTGGAAGAGACATTTGGCAGTTCAGGAAACTAGAAATGAAGCGACATGGTTGTAGTGGCACGACTCTTCTTTATTTTTCTTATGTCTTTTGATTAATGGGCTATGGACATGAAGAGGCGAAACTCATTCACCTATTTAAAGATGTATCAATTTTTCATATGTTCTCTCTAGACATTTTTCTGCAAGTTCTACTCAGTACTATTGATAAATGAAATTACCATTTTGTATGTGTGCAATTTGGTCGAGTTTATCCGTTTTCTTAAATCTTTGCATTTAAGAATACATCTTGCATGTCTTATCTTGGTGTGAGAAGTACAGTTCATACGTTTGGTTTCATTTCTCATATGGTATGAGTGAATACTTTATCTTTGATGACTAAGTATCCTTTGAGCTAATATTTCCTATTTACTACTCATGCACCTAATACTTGGAATTTTCTAATATTGGGTTTACCTTTTTTGCTTTCTAGTTAAAAGCATACATGGTGTTTTACTTTCCTTGTACTTTTAATTCATTGCAAACCTTGTGAGGGAGTTGTACCTAAAAAAAATTCAGAGAATATTAATCTTGTTTAAAGATAAATATTCAGAGTTGTTGGCTAATTTCTTGCACCTTGTGGGCGTTTAATTGGCAATTCTCAAAGGTGTAAAATTTGTTAACCAACAGAAATTCCAAGGTTAACTTAAACCCTAAAGGGACTATGGTAGTGTCATAAATTGTTGTTCATGATGTGATGGCATTGGTCTAATGTAAGTCATCAAGTAGTAGAATTGTCTAAAGAGTTGGCATTACATTTCTATGATGGCATTGATCAAGTGTTGAACATTCACTAAAACCCTAGGTGCATGTTTTTTTTGCTATTATACTCTATTCTCAATACTCATGTGAATGCTTAGATGTTGAACTAAGAATGATTCCTCTATAGGTGTTGTGAGCATGTTTGAAGGAGCATGAAAATAAAAAAAGTCAAGCTCTAATACCAATTATCTAATTCCCAGGTGGATCAAAGGACAAATCTACAAATTAGCTTGTAATTTATAGGATTTTTAGAATACACAAATGAAACAATAGAATAAGATGCAAATGCACATTCCATAGGTGCAAAAAACTTCGCAATGTAAATGTCTTGTGTATGCGAAGATATGTGCAATGACATGTTTGTAGCAAAGTTGTTGGTTCTTCATTTCTTTCACCTTGTATATTGTAGGTATTCATATAATGAATTATCAACTAGATCTTCAACAATATTCTAACAAGTTGTGTGTGTATCATGTGCTTTTCTTGTGGATAGGATGGTGTCAAATATCCAACCAATATGGTGCCAATTGTTTGGCATGATCATCTAGTGTAAGTGTGGCCACATATCAAGCATGTATGGTGGCATTTTCAAATGGATATGAATGCCCCACATGTCATACTCATATGGTCTTGTAGAAAGATAGTATCTATGCACAAAGTAGTGATGTGTGGAGTTACATTGCACATAATAGTGATGTGTGGGGTTTTGCGAGTATTGTGTGGTACATTGAGTGGAGATGTGTGCATAGGTGATGTTGAATGAAACAAAGGTTGCATGGATGTATGAGACTAAGGTTGTGTGCATGGTTGTGCTTGGATCATTCATATTCTATCGGTCATGAAATAATTTAAGTCATGAAAATTGCATTCTCTAGCCTTATTTACTTTTTTAAAAAATCAATACTATTTTTTTTTAAATATTACATTGGTTGTAAATTAGGATTATTGATATTTTTTATTTTTTATATAATTAAATGAGGGTTATATTGGGGTCCTCACCCTTAAATAAAATTGCATCTAGAAAATTACAAAGCCATTGAAATGATAAAATGAAACTAAAATATCCCACCCTGATCTAGATATTTACTAAGAACTACCTATGTGTTTGCTTGTGGTTTAAATTTTTTTTGTTTGTTTTGAGTTTTTTGATGAAAATTTTTCTAGGAAATGCAGCAAAGATATATATATGAACAATTGCAATAATGACAACTACTTTAGCAAATACAAGATAATTCAAATTAGATTTCATTCAATACTTGAAAATTACATATCATCATACCCAAATGCCAAGCATGAATTAATATGAATCTGAAATACGTTATCAACAATTCTGGAAATTAATATCAGCTAATTGGAAAACCCTTGCTTGGACACCTAGCTCAGAAAATCAGTTTCCCCACCTTCATTTGATTGTAGATTGATTTCATTGAATAAGTCGATCCCAATGGTGAATATTGCACACAAATTCCTTAGGTGTTTCAACCTAGAAACAACACACCCAACAATGGAGACTAGTATGGCCTCTAGAAATAGTACGACCAGATCTAGGAAGTGTACGGCCTGCTGTAATGATGGTATATTAGTAATGAAATGTTAATTAACAATGATCTCCTCCAATGTAACTCTTATATGTATAGTATTCCCTAATATTTCTTGAGATATGTGTCTCCAATATGCACAATTGTGACCTCTGATGTAAAGCAACTTGTAGATGCAAACTTCGGGTGTTATTCCACACCTGTAGAATGTAAAAATCTGAGAGAATGAACGTTCTCCAAGACTGGATTGCAGCAGCAAGAAACCCTTGTTTCGCCTCTGAACAAAGCTCTTGAATTTTTACAAGTTTCAATAATAATCAATGCTCAATGTGCTTTTTAAAAGCTTTGTATATCTCCTCATGAAAAGCATGAATTCTCCTCGCTTTTCATCCATTTAATAATATACTCTATTTTCTTTTGATATTTCAAATAATATAATCTTCAAGTGGGCGCCCCTTTTAATGATTTCATTAACTGGCCTTGTATTTAAATAAAACCATATATTATAAGGTCATTTAAAAAGCATTAATGATATTCACTTTATTAATTTAATTATTATTAAAGTAATCTTTTTAATAATAATTAATATATCATATCTCCATTAATACTCAACATTAATTAATTTTGTTGAAACCATAGGCTAACCCACTGCTCACTCTACTCATTTGGATGCCTTACTATAAATAGTAAGGTTGGCCCTTGACGTCCAACTGACTTACTAAAAATAGTTAGTGTATATACATGGAGCCAGAAACACCCCAAGAAGGGAAACCCTAAATATCACCAGTCTCATAAGAAGAAAACTCTCAAAACAAGGACCTTTGAACACCCACATTAGCTTATGAGGACCTGATGATAGGCTAATCCATCAAACACTGACCTTGGCTAAAAAGGGGACATTATAGAAACCAAGAAGTTATGACAAAAACCAAAGTCTCAAACAACATAAAAGAGCTAAAATACAATAGCTAGACAAAAAATAGAAAGCAAGAAAGCCTATAGGACGCCCCAACATGTATCACTTCCTTCACTTCTCACATACTCCCTTATCATCATAATGCTTTTCATAAAAAAACTTGGGATGTCACATTCCTTCAAATTTAAAAAATTACAATATTTTATTTTATTGCATTTTTATTTATTGTGACAAGTAGCATATGTTAATATATATTGTTCCCAATTGGACCCTACCTCTTGCAAACACTAGATCCATCCTTTTTTTTATGTTTTATATTGAAACATAGATTAATTTCATTAGCCTTTCATTTATTTTTGTGTGTTGGCACACCTAACTTTTTAATCCAACACCATGGAGGTATCATCTTGTCCACATACCAACCATGTGTTTTGATTCCAAATGGATAATATACATCCTTTATACATAAGCCCACCTCTAGGATTTGAAAGGTACCTTCTAAGCATGTTTTCTTATAATTGGATAAATAAAAGAAGGGTCTCGTTCCCACCTAATAAATATACAAAAAACAATCAATCTTACCTAATGATTAATTGAATTTATTACATCACAAAGTTTGTGAATGTAGCTATTACATCAAGACCCATGATACCACAAGCATTACACACTAAAGAGATCTAGTTGAGAATCAATTCCAAATTAGCTTTAAAGAATAGGGGATAAAAAATTAATGTGAAAGTTAAATTGCAGTCTTTTAACACCTACCTATGCCAAAAATATGATAGTACAAGCTAGAATAGGGTATATGTCATATACAAAATTGATGTCCTTGCTTGATATGATCATAGGTGGATCCTAAACAAGATCAATTGAAGATAGAACTTTCTCCAAATCCCAAGTCGTTTTAGAGGGAAAATAGTAAGTTTTAATATCCACCTTTTCAAGATCATAAATGGTACTTAGTTCCTTATTTTGGGCCAATGGATTCATACATTATTTCTTTTTGCAATTTCTATATTTTTCTAACAATATCATCATCTTGAATTCTTCATGTTGCATATCATCATTAATTGCAAAGTTATTACCAACCCCAAATAAAACTATTTGAACCCAATGGTGTATGTTATCTTCATTGCGTTAAAGGTGATATATGGATTGTCTAGGATCACTCATAACTTACAAGATGGTATCCTTCAAAACACCCCGATCCATTCTTGAAGATAAATTTTATCATTTCATCATGGTTTCATCATCAATGCCTTCAACCAATACATTCTTCTAGCATTTCATTGCTTGATTTGCATTGATCTTAGTATAGCTCCACCACTATTCATTAATTTGTTGATCTTCAGGCCATCAATGAGGCGAACTTAGGAGTTATGGGCATTCTCTTGTCCATACTATTCTACTATTTTACCTTTTAACCCCTAATTATCATCTAAAATAAGATTTAGTTTGACAATGCTACAACCATATCTAGATAACCCTTCGCCATTGATAATAAATGTTCATACAGGAAGTCATTTTATGTAAGTAGCCAAAATTACACAAGTCAAAATTGAGTTTGATGATGATTAATGCCCTCAAAATCCCTCATGACATGAAAAGTGAAAACCAAATTTTCCTTTCAAGACAAATATTATCACCCAAATCCATCTTTGCACCCTTTCTTCCTTTTTCGGTCTTTTGATGCTTGCATTTTCCTTCATTTGGAAATTTTCCATGTGGTAGTTATGAAACTATAGCAACAATCTTGTAACTACTAAGGTGTTCTTGTAACTCATTAATGCAAAAAAAAAATTGTACCTTAATAGACTACCCAATCTTACAACTAGACAATAACTCAATTCAACATTTTTATTGTTAATTGAATCCAAATCCAGATTTCACAAAAATGAATGCAAACTCACACACATTCAACTTATACCGACATTCAAATTTAAATGCTACGGGAAATACAATAATTTAATTGATTTCATCATTCACAAGTTAGAGATAATTACAAGTTGCAAGTTGTAATGTCCCCTTTTTCCTAAGCAATGATTTGTTGCAAAGGTTAGTCCATCACTTGGTACCCATGGACTAATAAGGTGGTTAGGGTGCCCCTTGAGGGTGGTGTAGGAGAACCTACACCTTATTGGAAAAATTGGAAGCATGGAAGGTTTATTAGGTGATTAGGAGATAATGTAGGGGTTAGGTATATTTATCTTAAATAAGGTCAATCAAGACCATTTGTTATGTATTTGGGGTGGTTTAGTAATGTAGGTGATGAGTTGTTTAAAAGTTGCAAAAATGAAATGTTGTCAAGTGAAAAACTAATGCAATTTATGGGAATATGAAAAGTTTAGTAATCCAAAAGAAAGTTATAGGCGTTGGGGAAGTTAGAATTTGAATGGAACATGTATTAAAAACCTCTCTAAGGCTCGAATAGGTGGTTGTAGTTTTGTATTGAAGATTTCACATTAATAAACATCACAATTTCTACCAAAATTACTATTTTTCTAAACTTCTCTTATTTTGTACAGCCCGTACAGTTAAGGATATGATTTGAACTTCATTGTATTTCATTGAGGCATGTCTTAACTCTTAATTGGATCTAGTTTGAGCATTTTATATTAAGATTTGAGGGAGTTCTCTGTGTTTTCCTAAAATTGCTCTGTTATATCTGTGTTTAAGGTTGAAGGTCAATTAAAATGTAGGTTTGACCCATTCCACTCACTATCCTCATTTTATCTCGTGAAATGGGTCTATGTCTTAGTAGGAAGTAGGTTGTGTGGTTCAAAGTTGGGCAAGGCCCTAGGCTAAACAAAGTGATTTTCATGTGGAAAATGGTGTGTCAAAGTGTTGTTTTGACAAAACAGTGAAAGGATTGTCAATGTAATGATTTTGTGAGTTTATGTAGGGTATTTGAAAGGTGTTCGATGCATTGGATGTGTCAATAAGGTTTGGGTATTGGGAATTTCAATAAACCCTTGGTGTCTTGCTTAAAATTGAGGGTTTTGGGGAACAACATTCTAGAAGGTCTGAATTTGAGAAATGATGTAGGTTTCTGATGTTTTGAGACACAACTTATCACTTTTTGTTGAGTTTGAGTGGCAAGGTAGTGTTTAGGAGGAACCTCCTTTGTAAATCAAGGCTAATTGGTGTCTTAAAAATAGGGGTAGACTTAAGGATTGCAAAATTGCCTCAAATAATCCTTATGGAGTCAATTGGTATGTTGTGAGTCTCAAGGGGTGGTAAGAAGGTTCTTAGATGACCTTCTCTAAAAGACATTGGGTAGAGTTGGTGTTTGAAGGCTACAAGCCTTTTCGTGAAAGCTTGATTCAAATTGAATGTTTAGTGATTCAAGGGTTGGTTGTTGGTTGTATCTAATCAGTTCGAGTTTGTTTGGGGTTTTCCACCACCTTGCTTACATCAGAGGGTGATTGCAGACTTGCTCAATCAACTTTTTTGGAGCTTAGTCTGTGTTTTTTTCCCAACTTAGTGTTACCAGGGAGTTTGAAGGTGCTTTTGGAACCCTATTCAAACATTTTGGTCATACTTACTATTTTTAGTAAGTCATAGGGACAATTTTGTCCATACTTACTGTAGACGCAGAAAATGTGCCAATCACACTCGATCTTGATTACTAACACCACTTCATCCCAAATAATCCCCTTTACTAATCGTTTAATCAAATAGTCTGTATTTGATTGAATTCATCATACTTCATCCCTTAATTAAATAAATCAAATTTATCTAATTAAGTCATCATCTCCTGTTAATTGAATAAATCAATGTTACTTAATTAACCCTATAGTCTCTATTTAATTAAATAATCCATTTTATTTAATTAAATCTCTAAATTCATTCTATTAAATTAAATCAATCTTTATTTAATTTAATCTAACATCATCCCTTTTTAATTAAATAAATCAAAATCTTTATCTAATTAAGTCTAAATCATATTCCTCTCACTTTGATTTAAATCAATCCAAAAATATAAATCAAATTGTCACATCAACTAATCTCCTTTTAATTTAATCAAATCTTGATTAAATTAATCTTAATCCCCTAAATCCTCTAGATTTTTGCACTTGCTCAATAATTCATTTCTTTTGATTTAATAAATCTTCTAATTTCTCTCAACATGGCATCAAAAGGGAATATTCCTCCAAGTTTGAAAATCCCTCCAAATGGATTTTTCCTTCCAACAAGGCATTCAATATCTCTTACATGTCCTTGTGCATTGAGCCAAGTGGTATTTAATTCATTTCTTTCTCCCTCCAACATGTCATTTCATATATTTGAAATTCCACCTAATATCATTTATTGGCACATTCATCAAAATGTGCTCCACCTTCATCCTCTCACATCTTGACAAGTGGAATTTGGCCATTGGTTGATGATTAATACCACATTCATCCTTTTTTCCTCATTCTCCAACATTCTCATCTATAAATAGGAGGCTTTCCTTTGTATTTTGGATCCACAACTTCATGCAAAGTCGTAATCTTCAGATTTTGAATTTTGCTCATTCATCATTCATCCATTTTCAAGTTTTATAGCTAGGTTATGCAGGATTTTCTCCAAGGAATCATAAAATCATCATCAAGACATCACAAAGCTTACAAGGGATTGGGAAAGGTGTTGGAAACAAGCAACATTGAGAGGGGGGTGAATCAGTGTTCTGCAAAAATTGATCCTTTTCTTTTGATCTTTAATCCACTTAAAACATTTAACTAAAATCAATAAGCAGAGACTGAAAACAAGAAACCACACAACCATAACACAAGGATTTTTACGTGGAAACCCTATTAAGGGAAAAACCACGGTGGATGACCAATCCACAATAAGTTTTGAATATACTCAAAAGAAATATTACAAAATGAGAATGCACTTGCATTTAGGATCATTGCCTAGAGCTCACTGCTCAAAAATGGACTTATTGTCCTTACAATAGTTTGGATTAGATCCAAAAATATTGAACTAGTTGAATAGCATCTACCAATGCTTGATTGTAGTTCCGGTTAAGCTCTGATGACGAACTTCTATCCTGATGACTAATACCGAACTTCTACCCTTTTCTACTCAAGTTCGCACACAAAAATCTTTATGTGCAAGTGAAACTGCATATGATATCACTCAAAATCTCCTTTTTGACATTCACAACATGCATCCATGCACCTTCTACTACTCCCACAATGATATATCCAATCATCTAAATATATCTGTGATTAAGGATTTAATCGCCACAGGTTAGCTCAGCAAAACTTAATAATATTTTCAACTTGTCGGCCCACATCATGAACAATTTCGATGCGTATCTAAAAAAGTCGGCTAGAAAGTAGCTAGGACCAATAATTAGGCATTTGACTTTGAAAACAACTTAAATAAGTTCACTTTTATACGTCCACAATGCACCACTTACATTGAGTCGGCTCTATCAAGCAAATAAACAAAAAATGTCCTACCAAACCTCGAAACTCGTATAGAAACTAATACAATACCCCAAAACTCAATGAAATGATGATCCACATGCTCAACAGGTAATTCCAGAGATCTACAACACAAATCAATGATTCGGTGAAGCTAACTGACCGGATACTCTGTTCCACAAGTATTATGTCGGTAAAACATAGTAATCTACTTCGTCTACCGGTATGACTGGATAGAGATCTGTGGACCATGGAGATGACCTTATTTGCCATAAATGACAACATTAGAAGCCAAAAACCATCTCACAAAACCATATGCCAACAATCTCCCCCTTTAGCATTGATGGAAACACTTAGAGAAAAATGACTAAGTGTCAAACTGATAAGCACATTGCCAAAATTCAAAATACTGAATACAACTCCACTACAAAATATTACTCCCCCTAAGAATATCAAGGCATTTTTCACTTAACTCTCTCCCCCTTTGACATCAATGACAAAATTAGGGAAACCGAATATTGTAAAATTGTACAAGTATATTCAAAGACTTACAGAAATTTGAAGATGTCTACAAATACATTCTTCATTCCATTTATATTTGAGTCCCACACACTTTTCAAACTTTCTAGAATGGTAATATGACCACAAAGAAGATAAGACAATGTTTCTACAACTTCCAGACTTGTCGGATTAGGAGCGATCACAACACTTTTTGCTTGTTTCAAGGCATTCACCAATATCTCAATTTTTGGACTTCTCATCCCCTTGAGTTCTCTTACTCTTCTAATAACTCTTTCATTTTCAAACTTCAAATTCTTTATTTGGTCGAGCAGAGACATTACCTGACCATCTTGATGACAAACACTACCGGCCAATGGATCAAAGGTGTTGGAAATAATAACCAACTACTGCTCAATATCTTTTGTCTTCTTCTCATTTGCCTCAGTAAATTTTGACAGAATTAGGCAGGATTTGTACACATTTCCTCCTATAGTTATAGCACCTTGGACATTCTCTATGTAAGTACTCAATAGAGCTTTATCCTTGGCAATCAATTCTTTTAGGCTACCAATTCTTCCCACCTTAAATTCCTTTTGCACTTTAACTAGAGCAGAATCCTCAAAAGATTTGAAATGAGAATCTACAGAGTTTATTAATCTTTTCAGCTCACTGGAGGAAGAGCCTGCTAGGTCCATGACATGGGTAGGCATCAGTTTCTGTAGAACTCCAGAAGCGAGATTCAACAGTTCACTATCTTCAATGTGAGATTGCAATATTTTCTCATTGGCTTTATCTTGAGCAATTTTGGAAACTTTCAGCATCTGGATTGGGGACAAAGTTGATAAGTTGATTGAACTCACATCAAGCTCAAAATTTGATTCTATCTACTGCTCCAATAGGGATTCTTTTGCCTCTTTTGAGCTAAACTCCTAATTCTTTCCCTTATCAATCTTAGATTGAGTTTCCAAAATAACTTTTGGTATTTCCTTTCCTTCATCAGGCACATCTTTCTCTTTAGTAGTCAATTCAATTTGGACTTTAGTCTCCACAAGTATCTCAATGTTTTCAACATTGAGGGATGTCAGAATGTCCTCAAAAACTGGAGGATTAGATACATTTATGTCTTCCTCATTTTCATTTCCTTCTTCTGATTTATTTGCCTCCACATTTGCTTCATCACTACCTTCAACATGTTCAGTATTGATTTCTTCAGTATTTTCCTTTTCCTTTGACAGGTATTGTTCCAAAATTATTTTAGTCTCACTGATAATAGCATCAGTGTCACCAATCATGAGTTTTTTTATTCTATACTTGCTTCTAAAATCCTTTTTATCTTTATGAAGAAGTGTATCCATTTCTTCAATTTCCATTTCTGGGCACAAGTCAGCAAGAACTCTTTTCCTCAAGTTTTCTTCCTCGGTTTTGGCATTTTCTCTTCTAGATTCCAAAGCTTCATATAGGCTTGTAGGCAAGCCAAACATGATTTCAATCAAATTTTTATTGAAAACATTTAAGTGCTTGACTGTGGCTTTTTCAAGAATCATCTTACCGGATTCATCAAAAGTCTCATATAGGTCACAGAGTGGCTTGAGATTTCTGTCTACTACTATTGCATTCACAACTTCTTCCACAGACATACTAGGCTTATCAATTCTGGTATTTTTCTTTGCTTCTTCATCTTTGCTGGAAGGCTTTCTCTTATTAATTTTGACAGCATGAGTCCTAGTTTCCTTTATTTCCTTAACAATTTCTTCTAATTTTGTCTCTTCTTCTTCATCTGTGGATGTAGCTTTGTAGGTTCTTGTACTTTTATTCTTCTTCTTTTGGAGGCTTCAGCTTGATTTGGTTGTGTTGTAGGGGAACTCCTAGTTTTTCTGGAAGAAGATGTTCTCAGACCAGCCAGAGTTGTCTTTTCCTTCTCTTTGGTTGTTTCAGCTTCATCTCTTTGTCTCCTTATTTCTTTCAATTTTTCAATTGGAAGACCCATTTTCTCTGCAATGACTTTTATTTCCTTTCTCACCTTTCTGATTCACATGGGATTTCTCAAATCTAAGTGGACTTGTAAGCTTTTCTCTACATAAGTGCCAAACCTTTCTTCACTAGGATCCAGTGGTGAATTTAGTAGATGTTCTGCATACATCCTCAGAATTTTTTCATCCACTTCATATCCCATAGGCATGATCCAAATAGTTCTAGGATCAGCTGCTTCCATGTGACATCGTTCGATGTCAACCATGAAGCATATTGAGTCTTTATACTGTTCCACTAAGGCTTCAGGAATTCTCTCTCTGGCATGCATATGATTCTGAAAGCTTTTAAAATGACCCCACAGGGTTGCATTGCGAGTCTACCGATCGCCAAGACTACATAGCATATCCCATCTCTAAATTGCTACTGGAATGTCATTTCGCCAATGAGCTTTACCAATTCCCAGTACCTCACCTAAGAAATAGAAATACAAACATATTAACAAGTTTCCTAACTTGAATACATTCTTCTTGTCCTCCTTGATCTTTTTTAGGTTCTCCAATAGTTGACCTATGAGTAATTCACATAGATCGTCATCTGCATTTTGTTTGATCATTTCATATGTTGTATAGATGGCAGTTCTGAATACAAAATTTTCCTGACTCAAGTGATAAAGCTTGTATCTTATGACCATAGATGCAAATTTTACATCAATCTCGACAATATGTTCTATAGTCATTTCCCTTTTGTCCCAATGCGAGCTAGTCGCTTTAGTAACCTCATCATTCTTTACTAACTTTAATACAAGAATTCAATCCTATGACTACACAGATAGCTTCCTTGGTAATTTTGAATGGCACGTCCAGCCACATGAATTCATCATGCACACAGCTCAATATGTATCAAACCCACTCATCCTCCTCAAATATAGGAAATTTTGTGAATTGTGAAAATTTCTTGTCTACTGGGGTTTGAAATTTAGGTTTCACAAAGAAATACTCTGAACTATGTGATTAGAGTACAATTTCAATAGTTGTGCACTACCCAAATCTTTAATACTACCGTGCACATATGCCCTAATATCTTCTATATGAAGAACTCCGTATGAAATCGATGAAAATGCACCTAGGGGTTTTGTGTCTACGAACTTATATGGATGCCATTTGAAATTTGGACATGGCATATCCTTGACTTCAACCAAAAGAGGGGTAGACATAATTGCGAACAAGCAAATTTACAGGTTTTGCAATAAATACCTTTCGGAGAGGAAACAAAGACTGATCGCAGATTCTCCTCTTTACTTGGATCCCTTCTCAATTTTTGAAAGATCACCTCAGAGCACTCCAAACTTCTTTCGTCCAAAAGAAATATGACAAATGAAATTGAAAACCATTCTTTTATTGCCATCGAACCTAACTCCTTACTTTTGCAATAAATGCACTTTCCCTAGTTCAGTCGGTTCTCTGTCTTTTATATTCCGGGGCAGATAACTCTTGTGTGGATTTACAATTTTCTCCATTGATGCCTTAGATTTGTTTCATAATGTTTGAAGAATATCTAATTTCCTACTAGACTCATCTGAATTCTAGTATCAATCACTTGTAGGGGGTTTGATAAATTTCCTTGACAGCTCCCCCTAAGGAAGAGACAAAATTAATTTCCAGAGGTATTACCAGAAGTGACTTCTGGTGACGATCCACTTCCTTCTATAGAGGAATTCTTCTTCACCCATTTCTTCTGCATCTACTTCTTGATCTCATCAGTAGTGATTTTTCCTTTTCCCTTAACATCTGGTTGTTTGTTCTGTCTTACCAGACCTCTTTTGTTCCAACAGAATCTAGAGGTGTGACCAAATTTTTTGTAACCGTAGCACACAACACTTTTCTATCTAGTCCAACGATTCCACTGATTTTGTCTTGATCTGCATTGGTTAGCAATGTGTCCAAATCTATTGCATGCATAGCATCTGACATTTCTAAGAAATTTATGCATCACAATTCTGCATTCACTTGACTTATGACCATATTTATGACAATTAAAACACTGACCTGAGAATGATGGTCTACTTATTTTCACCCTACTCCTACACTAAGAAGCCATATGACCAAATTTGTTGCAAGTATAGCAATAACCATTAAATCTTTGAGCATTAGGTTGCCTTACCGAATTCCTTCTAGGTTCATTCATCTGGTTTTCTTGCCTGAATTTTCTTTGTCTGGAATTCCTCTATTCAGAGTTCCTTTGTCCAGATCCGGAGCTTTCTCCTTCTTCATATCCAAGACCTCGTCTATCACCATCAGTTCTTTGTCCCTTGATTAATTCATCAAGTTTGGTTGAACTTGCTTTGAATTTCTCCTTGAATTCATTTGCAGTAGCAAGTTCATCTCTGAGATCATCAAGTTGTTTTTCAAGCTCCTCTTCATTTTTCTTAAATTGCTCCAATTCATTTTCTAATCGACTGCATTGTTCAGATTTTTCTTTTAGAGATTGCGCAAGCTTTTCTTCATTCTTCTTTATGTCCTCAAACTCCTTGGTCATCTTCATCATGATGGATTTTGTCTCATGCTTCAAAGCAGCATTTTCTTGGGAAAACTTTTCACATTCTTCTGTTTTCTCTTTCAAGGCTTGACTGAGTTGTTCATCTTCACTAGTTTTGTTCTTCTACTTAAGTTGGCCACATAATTCCTTTATTTTCTCCCTTGATTCATTAATCTTTTCTTCCAATGACTAGATGAATTTTTTGTATTTTCAAGATTTTCTTGCAATTCCCGGATCTTAGATTTTGACTGGTCAAGATCATCCAAGGCCACCATGAGTTGTTGTTGAAGACTACTTGTATCCATTGAGAACACTTTCCAAGATCTCCCCAAGCTATTAGACTTCTTTCGAGGAACGGGCTCTAATACCAATTGTTGGAAACAAGGAACACTGAGAGGGGGGGTGAATCAATGTTCTGCAAAAATTGATCCTTTTCTTTTGATCTTTAATCCACTTAAAACATTTAATTAAAATCAATAAGCAGAGACTGAAAATAAGAAACCACACAACCATAACACAAGTATTTTTATGTGGAAACCCTTGTTAAGGGAAAAACCACGGTGGATGGCCAATCCACAATAAGTTCTGAGTATACTCAAAAGAAATATTACAAAATGAGAATGCACTTGCATTCAGGCTCACTGCCTAGAGCTCACTGCTCAAAAATGGACTTACTATCCTTATAATAGTTTGGATTAGATCCAAAAAGATTGAACTGACTGAATAGCATCTACCAATGCTTGATTTCAGTTCCGGTTAAGCTCTGATGATGAACTTTTGTCATGATGATTGATACCGAACTTTTTCCCTTTTATGCTCAAGTTCGCACACAAAAATATTTATGTGCAAGTGAAATTGCGCATGATATCACTCAAACTCTCCTTTTTGAAATTCACAACATGCATCCATGCACCTTCTACTACTCCCACAATGATATATCTGATCATCTAAATATATTTGTGATTAAGGATTTAATCGCCACAGGTCAACTCAGCAAAACTTAATAATATTTATAACTTGTTGGCCCAAATCATGAACAATTTCGATGCGTATCTAAACAAGTTAGCTAGAAAGTAGCTAGGACCAATAATTAGGCATTTGACTTTGAAAACAACTTAAATAAGTTCACTTTTATACATCCATAATGCACCACTTACACTAAGTTGGCTCTATCAAGCAAATAAACGGAAAATGTCCTACCGGACCTCCAAGCTCGTATAGCAACTAATACAATACCCCAAAACTCAATGAAATGATGATCCACATGCTCAACAGGTAATTCCAAAGATCTACAGCACAAATCAATGATCTGGTGAAGCTAACTGACTGGATACTCTATTCCACAAGTATTCTGCTGGTAAAACATAGTAATCTACTTCGTCTGCCGGTATCACTGGATAGAGATCTATGGACCATGGAGATGACCTTAGTTTCCATCAATGACAACATTAGAAGTCAAAAACCATCTCACAAAACCATATTCCAACAAAAGGGCCATTTTCCACATCAAAATGACACCAATTCCCCCATGGGATTGAGAGTTTGCATGCTCTAATAGGATTTAATAGCTTTCTTTGTTGTATTCTTCATTTATTTCCTATGTTGTGCATTGTAAATGAATTCTATGGGGAATGTGGATTTAAACTTGCATATTGATCTAATTGTGTGATTGTTTGTTGTGTTTGTGCAGGTCTAAAATCTTCATTCACATTTTGACGCTAGAAGGAGGGAAAATCTAAAGATTTTAACACTTTTTTTTTCAAAAATTTTGTGGTTTTTGAACTTTTTTGTGCCTACAGGAAACTACGCCGCTATCAATCCAATGGTGCCATACAGCAATGCTACTAGTCCAGCGGCGCCATACAGCGACACTGAAAACTCCAAACTCCGCCGTTCAGGTCTTCTCACCCAGAAATTCAAATTTTCAAACTCCGATGCTAGTCCACTTTTCTGTCGCTGGATTTCCAAATTTCAAACTACACCGCTGGCTCAAAATAGTGCCATAATCACACTCACTGGTCCTGTTGCAGGGTGATGTTGTCAATCCTAGCGGCACCATATAGTGTCGCTGATCTCCTCAAACTGTGTCACATATGCAGACTGCGCCACTAGAGTTGGGTAAAAGGCACTTTTCAATTTAATTTTAACATGTGTTTTTTTATTCTAGTTGCTTTTGACTACTAACTAGTTTTTTGACCTCTATTTATATAGTTTTAACCAATTTTTGTAGGTTGGCTTGATCGAAGGTGAAGGAGGGAAACAAGGACAAAGACTTCTATGACATCATCATCTCATTGAATCAAGTGTTTTTAAACCCTTTTGGGAGAAATTATAATCTCTTCTAAGGATTTGCTATCTTTCATGCTCTTAGGACTCAATAGATTTCAATTTGGGTTTAAAAAGAACAAGACAAAAGGATTAAAAAGAACCTTAGGCAACTTACTAGATTTTGTTTAAGGTTTAACAATTGAACAAGCAACTTTCACTTTTCCTTTGGTGCTTAAAAATAATCCAATTATTGCTTTGAGGGATTAAAATGAACATGTGCTTCTATGTTTTGTAATCTATTATCCAAAGTAATATCATCTAAAAGATGTATGTGCTTCTCTCCCGCCTTGTGATGATCTTGAGAATCAAAAGGATTTTTTGTGATATTAAGTTGTATAAGTGATTACCTCCACACTTCAATTTGGATTCTAAAATTGAATAAATATTGTGAGTGTGAGTGAAGCATATCGTGTGTGTTCTCTCTTTGTTTTTCAACAAAGATTGATCGAACTATGGATGTATTTGCTCGCTTTTGTCTATCTTTAGAGGTCCTGCCTTGTGGGAAAAATTAATCACCCAAGGGAACAACCCAACCAAGAACATGCTAAATCCAAGTGACTTCCAACCGGTATATAAGTGTGGGTACTTGAGGAAAGTTCAAGTATCATGAGGATTGTTCCGACAAGAAGGGCACCAATGGTCTCTTGCCAGTATTAAAACCCTTTGTCTAAAAGACCAAAATCTTTAAACTATTTTTTGATGCAAGAACGTGTTGGAAGTGGAATTACTCTGAGAGGGGGGGTGAATCAGAGTAATATATTTTAAAACTTTTATGACATGAAATGCAGATTTGAACTCTTTTTGACCTTGAACAAAATGTGACTTTAAATATGCAATGTAAAAATTGAGCTTTGAATGATTAGCATAATGACTCAATCAAATACAACATGAATTCCAAACAACTCATGTTAAAGCATGGTGTATACTTTTCATATAATGTTGAATGAATAATTTTTTAATGCTTTCTTTTGCAAGGAAACTAAACTTTCAGATGACAGAAATTAACATTCAAAATTTATACATTAACAACTGAACCATGAGCATTTAGGTAAACTTGAAAATGATAAAGTATCAGAGCATTGCATGAGCTAACTCAACATAAATGACTGAAAGGAATATTATGCAAGATAGACTCAAACCACATAAAAGAGGGACACAGAAATTGTCGAGTGGAAAACCCTCTTGGGGTAGAAAAACCACTCTAGAATGCCAAATTTTTACAATACTTTCAGAGCACCAACTCAATAATAATATGGAGCACCAACTCCTATGATAATGTGGAGCACCAACTCCTATAATAAACTGAAGCACCCACTTCAAATTAGAAGCACCAACTTCTTTTGAAACAAAAACCTCATGATATTGCAACCTATTAGGACCTTATAACTGCAATGATTATCTGCAGTCACAAAATCACAATAGGATACAAAATGATTTTTCAATAATTCCCAACTCAAAGTAATATTTGTAATACAACTAGAGACATATACAATATGAACCCTCTTTTCTCTTTTTAAATACAAAATGATGTCACAGTAATAAACCCTCAACAATACTCTGTTCAAACTTATATCTTCTCTCTTTCATCATCAATTCATGGCTTTTTCCATGCATTTATACAAGTTACATAAATAGTTATCCTTTTCAAAAACCTGTATCCAATAACTAGGGTTTTGATAAACTAGTAAAACAAAGTAATTAAATCATGATACCCAACATGGGTTTAAAGAATAACCACAGAAAAATCAATGATATGTCGATGAAGTTCATTGAAATAATGAAACCCTTGAGTATAAACTCGGGTTAATGAAAACTGAGATTAGTCTTTAACAAATCTCTAATCTTCAACAAATTTCTCAAACCATATAAAACAGTTATATTTGAAACCAGCATAAGCACTTTCAGACTGAAAACCAAATACCTGTCAGGGCGGCCAAAATGTTACCAACTGACTGTGCAAATCCTTCATAACAGTCTCACTAAAGCTTATCCAACATTTAGCTTCAAAACCAATTACGAACTGTAACTTCTTATTCTCCATGGCGGCACTGTGACTTCTTCAGAGCATAATGAACTTTCCCTAACTTCCAACAATACTTTAGACTGCCCTTTTCATCTTTTGATAACATTTGGAGTCTGAATCATTATTAACCAAACATAATGAACACTTAAAGTCTACCAACAACATTATTACCAAAACAAAATGATGGTTGTCGAGAGACCTTGACAAAAAATGTTACAGCCATGAAAATAAAAGTCAACTTCCTTATGATGTGGCCAATACAAGTCTTATGATATGGCTGATACAAGTAACACAATATACTTTGTAATGTATGCTCAATGAAAAAAAATAAAAACCTGATGCATGAAGTAAGCTCCGTGTAAAATGGCCAATGAAACAAATTTTTAAATGATACCAAACGACTGTCATATGAGCCCAATAAACATTATTGAAGTTCGGCTTAAGTGCAAGGTGTTATGCACTTTAAATTAAACTATAATATGTGCAATAGAAACTCGATAGCACTATGAACGTGCTATAAAATGTGCTAAGCCAAAACACAATGTGCTATGCCATGAACCTAATAATAATACCATTGATGCCAACTAATGGAGTTCACAAACACTTTAAAGTGTAACATCCCATATGCAACGAATGTAATGACCAATATGCATATCAATGAATGAAACCTGAGTCTACACAAATGAGTTAATGAAACAATAACTTTTTCCATGATATAAATGCCAAAAGATATCTTTTAATCTGCACAAGGAGCTAAAATATCAGTACCATTAAACTGGATATAAACCAACATCAGGATACTGAATGCCAAAGCCAAAACTGAATATGAACAAGAGTGCCATTATCATGATCAAGAAACCCAATGACATTTGTCAACCACATAAAAACATGTACAAACTGATCCAACCTATAGGACATAATCAACTCCACTGAACATATATAAAGCCTCTGCACATGAATCCAACAATCAATACCACAAGATAATCATTGAATATTCCAAAACCATAATCAATCAGTTTTAACATCAAGGACAAATAGCACAAAAGAGAAGTCAACAGAAAGGTCGTTCTGAAGCCGCCCCACATTTTTACGGCTTTTAGTAGAGATGAGAAGTATGTCATGGGAGTTTCATGGGTACTAATGCTTGGCTGACCCGAGAAGCGAATGCACTGTAAGGGGGAGCCTGTGTGGTCAAGAATCTAATCATCCGCTAAAAGTAGGGTGTAGCTGGATTTATCCAACTGGGGATTCAACAAATATTGTCTCAATATCCATAGGGTTGTGCATGCTCTTGGAATCAAAACACTTTTCTTGGATCTCAAACATTAGAAAACAAACATTCAACATGATCATCAAATTTCAAACCCTTTAGGAAGCAAATACCTTTGATAAAATTCAAGTGTTATTGATTCCCTAGGGATCCTATCCTTAGAGATTTCTAAGCATTTTAATTTACATCTCAATTTTCTCACTAAATTCAGCAATAGGGAACCTTTTCCTTAATTTCCTTGATTTCCACATAATGGACCTTGTGGGATGAGAAGAAGTTGGGACATTGGACATTCCGTTTGAAAACCTAGTCAAGAATTGTTTGTGGTAAAAAGAAGTCATTAAGCAAAGATAAGAAACAATTGAACCCCACACATGTGCTCTTTCAAATGATTTCCCGAAAGATCAAGATTTGAAAACTGAAGACCAAAGGTCTTAGTCAAAAAGCTTGCAAGAAAAGGTTGTCTATGCTTTACAAGTTTAGAGAAAGATTGACCTTCAACTTTTACAAGCTTGCATCAAGAAATAATACGAATTTGTATTCATTTTACTATTGTCAAAATCCAAGTCTCTTTCAAAGGTTTGAGTATCTCACTTAGGAAGTATTAGCATGTTCTTCAAAACCTTGGTCTAGTAAACAAAATTCTTTCTAAGTCTCTTAGGATCAAAATCAAACTTTCATCCATCCTTCAAACATCAAATCAAAATTCACCTCACAAACAACTCTTGGAAATCTTGAAAAATCCTCTATACTAAACTTTGGGTAAATCCTCTTGAAATCAAAAATCAAAACAAATCCAAATCATCTTGTTTGACTATGTGTGTATAGATGAATCCTTCTTTGCACACTTAGTCAAATTATCATCTTGTGGACAAGTTCACTCTAATACAACATCTAACCTCTTAGAATTTATGAGTTCATTATCCCAAATCAAAATCAAAATCAAATCAAATCAATCCAAAATCAAAATCAAAAATCAAAAATCAAAGCATCAAATCCAAAGTCCTAAAGTTTAGTATCCCCCTCAAGGTTTCCTAAGAGTTCAAACATCCACCAATCCTCTACCTTTCATTATTATCATAATAATCCTTTTGATCCTGATTGTCTTAGACGTTCTTTTTTCACCTAAAGATTAGATCAATCCAAAGAATTAGAGGCTCATCTCTTACATTCTTGAAAATTCATCCTCATTTTATGGTTCAAACTAGATCTCCACACAACAACATAGAAACGAACAAAGAAACATCAACTTCGAGTGACCTAAGTCAAACCAATTTTGAAATCAATCCCATTGGGTCAAGCAATCCCCTAACTAATCTTCCTCTATCATCACAAAATCCTCAAGAGGAAGGTCGAGTGGAAGACGTCACCAATAATGTCTTAGGGATGACACAAGATGAGATCATCGAAATGGTTCAAAATCCTGAAACTCACAGAATTGTCAATACCATGATGAGATTCAATCCCTCCCAATGCATGCTTGAATTAGCTAAAGAAGGGGCTAAACTCCCTTCTGATTTTGATGTCAGCACTATTGTGGAGAAACCTCTTGGGATCATGCCCCCAATCTCATCCACACCCCCATTTCAAAGTGTCACCCAAAGAATCCCACAAATCACATCATCCATTGCTCCAACTCAACCAATCGTTAACAAGGGGATATTATTGCTCCATGCACTACAAACACACCCCCTTGTGAACAACCAAGATTTGGATGTGAACACTATCTTGGGTCAATATGTCCCATTAAATCAGTTACACCCACATGTTCTTCTCACCTTTCAAGACCCCATTGACCCATCATCATCTTTTTGCACGACACCAACGTACCCTCTCAACACACAAACTTCTCTCCCTATGACTTCGCAAGGAGGAGGTGGGCTATTTGGACCATGGGGCATCTTTGACCCTTCATCTTCATCATTTCCCCAAGGGCTTACACCACCTATTTTTACACCAATTCCACCTTTTCCATTAACATCCACACCACCTCTCGGTTCGGGGTTACCTCCTTTACCACCACACAATAAAAGTCAAAACAACCCCCCAATCATTAATCAAAACATCGTGCTGAATCCCCTGATCTTGCCATCGATATCGCAACAACAAATGGAAATTGTCCAAGAAACCCAAGCAATCACAACACCATCCATAGACATGGTCTCTCAAGGGCCAAGCATATCAATTGCACCATCCACCACACAAATCCCCACTATCAATACAACAACACCCCTCATCATGACAACAAACATAATTCCAAATCCACTGTCACCACCTCCAAAATCAAACATGGAAAAACCATATAGCATCATTTTGCAAGCCGCTCAACAAGTTGCCTATCAAAACGAACTTCAGCAAATTCAGAATCAACAAGTTGCACAGCAAGCTGCTCAACAAGCCCAAGTTACTCAACAAGTGCAAGTAGCCTAAGCTACACAGCAAGCGCAACAAGCACAATAGGTTGCTCAAGCCTAGGCCTTATTATAACAATAGCAAGCAGCTCAAGCCACTCAAGCCGCACAGGTTGCACAAGCTACCCAATAGGCGCAAGCCCAATACCAAGCTTAGCAAGCACAAGCGCAGGCTCAATACCAGTCACAACTACAAGCAACCCAACAACAAGCATTGTTGGCACAACAACAACATTGACCAATAAGTGTTGTTGACACAGCAACAACATGACCAAAAAAAAGCGTTGTTGGTACAACAACAACAAGACCAAAAACAAGCATTTTTGGCACAACAACAAATGCAGGCATATCAGCAAGCCTTGATCGTGCATCAGACCTTGCAAAAAAGCCCCACCAACACATCCAACACTCCACCCATCACTCAAACACCTTGATCACTTCAAAACACATTCACTCCACCCCCTGATCCGCAAGACGACGTAACAACACAAATCAAATTGCTCTCATAGCAAGTGCTCGATCTCCAATCAGGGAAGACAACAAAGACACCAAGCAACTTGTGTCCCTATCTATTCAACAGGAGTCTAGCAATGGTACCATTCCCAAAGGGGTTTGAAATCCCTAAGTTCAACAAGTACCGTGGGCTTGGTAATCCTAAAGATCATATTAGGGAATTCAAGGTACATTGCATGGAGGTCACATATGACAATATGTATATGATGCAACTATTCCATTGAAGTTTGGTTGGTCCTGCCATGGAGTGCTTCTCTCGCCTTCCTCCTGGCATCAAAAAGTTCCAAGAGATCGTAGATGCATTCATAAAAAACTACGCCTTCAATATCGGTATGGATGTTAGTCTAGAGGAACTATCTGCACTTAAACAAGCTAAGGGGGAATCATTTGTATCCTTCTTACAAAGATGGTGATCCAAGGCCAATAGAAGCAAATGGGCCATGCCTAAAGAACAACAAGTTTGCACCATCATCACCAACCTTGAGAAAACCTTGGCATTTCATCTTAAGGTACAATTTATCACCACTTACGACCAACTGATTTCCAAGGCGCTCAGCATCAAACGAACCCTTATTGCACAAGGGGGAATACCTTCATATCAAGAAAATCAAGACAATCACCCATCCACTAGCTATAATGAGAAACCTCACACATGGGAAAGAAACAAAAATGTCACTAATGACGGTGTGGTGGACGCCAAGGTCATAATCAATGCTCTTAAGCAAAACACCCAAACCTACCAACAATCGCAAAACAACAATTGAAACAACACACAAACTAACGCGATATCACAACAATTTCCCAACAATCAGATCAGCAATCTAAATAATCAAGGGAGACCACCTCCATGAAATAGAAATCCCCCCAAGCAGAAGTAAACTGCCCTTGGGGAACCAATTGAAGTTGTCATGAAGAAACTAATAAACAAAAATCTTGTAATGCCCTACAACATAACCCTAGAGAATGACGCAAACACAACAGAAGCGTAGAATTATTTTTTTTAAAGTGTAATTATAACAAGTAAAGTGAACCACACTTAATGCATACATCCTCTAAGGTACACGACAACGCTTACGTTTGAAATCCATAACTTACAAAAGTAAACTAACCATAGCATATAAATAATATTCAAGATATATATAACATACATCCAAGGAATTTAACTTATCTCATTAGATATAAAGTACATTAAAGAATCATCCATAGATTACATTTATTCAATATAATAGTTACAAAGCTCATTTCCAAAATGAGGAAGATCATACAATAATGATACAATTACAATGATACAAGAATCCTCCTCGAATACAAATGAGGAGTAGTACATATACATAAGTATCCAACTAAGATGGATTCCTTCGCAAACAACATTCTCTACACTATTGGAAGACATAGTCTCGAGAATTCTTGGTGATTTCATATTTGAGAGATCATATTGTAGAGCAGTTTTGAATACATCAACGACAGATTTGAGGAGTTTGTGTGCTTCCCTTGCTAGTCGTACCATCTTCCTAGGTTGGTTTTACACTTTGGAGGGAGGTTTGATCATTTGGAAAGGTGGCTAGGGTTTTTGGAGATTGTATTGCATCATTTGAGATCATCCAAGGATGAAGAGCATTGTGCTTACAAAATTTCTACCATTGGAGGTGACTTATGTAGCTAGCATCCATTTGAGAGGGTTTCAAAGCATATTTCTCTTGTGAATTCCAAATTTGTAACTCCCATAATTTTTGAGTATTGTTGATTTAGATATTAGGGGATATTTTATGAACTGAGTTGTCAATATTTTGATGAAAAACTAAGTATTTAAACTTGTACAAAAATTTGGAATTTTTTGTTGTGAATCTTCTATGTAATGTTCAGTTTTGAGTTGAAATTTGAATCGCAATATCTTCTCTTTTTCTACACTATATTGTTGCATGAAACATTGTAAAAACATCTCAAAAAACTCATCAAAAAACAAAAAAAAACAAGTGCAAGCCTAGCTAGATATTACAATGGTATTAGAGCCCAAAATCTTGCCAGCCTTATGGGTACTTGATCTTTGTTGCAAGTAGTCAAATTTAGATCATATTTTTAGTTGGGCATAATGGCTACTTCCAATGATCAAATGGATTCGTTTATTGAATCTACGAAGCAAAATCAGATTGACATTGAAAGGGGATTGAATACTTCATGAAAAGAACATGAGGCTACCAATATTTTCCAAGAGAATGAAATTTATAGGAAAGAACTTTAAACTCTTACCTCAGAAAAAAAAAAAGTAGTTCTTCTCAACATATTGGAGGAAGCAGAGAGGTGTTTGTGCAAGGTTGGTCAATTACCTTCCCAGTCAATGTGTAAAGTTATGACTCCATTAGTGCACTCTTTGGTTAAGCCATTGCTTATGAGACATCAAGATGAACAGGAAATACTTGTAGTTGTCATTTGCATTAGTAAAGTTGCGGGAATTGTAGCTCCTAATGCACCCTATGATGGTGAAATTATGAGAGAAATACTTCAGCTAATTGTGGAGTATTTCCATGGGTTACATGATATCAAAATCCCCACCTTTGAAAGGAGAGTTAAAATATTATAAATTATGGAAAAGGTCAGGTCATGTATCCTTATGATTGATCTCGGGTGTGATGATTTAATTCTTCAAATGTTTCACTACTTCATAACTAGAATCAGAAAATGACATCCAAAAAATGTCAAAAAAAGCATGCTAATTGTTTTGTCACTGGTCCTAGATGAAGGTGGTAATATTTACAAATAGTTACAATCAGATTTGTTAGTCATTTGGAGAAAGGAGCAACATGTCTCAACCACATCTTATGATTTCACAAAAAGATTGGTTGAGCAAAAAATTAAGAGATTCAAGGAACAATTGACTAAAGAAGAACTAATGTTATTTGGTATGCAAGTTCCTCTCTCTCTACATGAAGAATGCTATCCATCATCCAGTGAATCAACTGAGTTGGATGATGAATACAAAGAGAAAATTGAGCCCTCTTGTGTTGTAACACCTAATGAGGGTATTGATGATGATTCTACATGTAGGACTAGCACTTCCCTAGTTCCAAATCAAAATGTATGTATGGATGATGATGAAGAAGAAAATAGTTGTGTGTCTCAATCATTTCAAGAACAATCTAATGGTTCTTCATGTGAAGCAAAATTTGTTCATAATTCAAATAATCCACACAATTTGGAAAACCAATTGAAGGTGAGTGAAGATAAGATTGTTGCAGCGCTGTCTCATTATGATAGAATGCACAAACTAATTGAGGACCACCTTTGGAAGGTTCAACTTGAAAGAAGACAAAAAGTAATTGAAGAAGAATCTTCCCAAGATAGTTTACAAGTAATCAAAGAAGGTTTGGTGGTAATGAAATTAGACTACTTGCATCTTCTTTCAGATCATGACCATCTCCTCAACCTTGTCGAAATATATTCAAATGCATTGAGACAGAAATAAGAGGAAGTTGATAACCTCTCTCATGAGCTTAAGGTTACCATGGATTCCTTGAAGAGCACTTATATGGCCCTTCAAGAATTTGAGATCTAGGTTGATGAGATTTTCTTGGAGTTAAGCTTGGCTCAATCATCATCATCTACAACAATAGTTCAGACATCTCTAGCAGCCATAGCTCATGATGAAGATAGTAGTGTGAAGTTTTCTATTGTTCACACTCAAGATGCAAGTGAAGTGCCTCTCGTGTTGGTCAGGCAAGGGGAACATTCAGATTTGTATGGCCTTGAGGAGTCTTCTTGTGGTGAAGATTCCTATAAGGAGTATGAGGCCACCATGGTTTTAGGATAGGTGACTCATGTCATGGAGTCGTTTGATGAAGTTATGCATGAGGGTAGAAGTGATGAAACTCTAACCCATTGGTTTCTACCTCCTACATTGTTGATTGATGGTTGTCCTTCTTTGTTGATTAGAGAATTCTCAAGGTACACTTTGAGGACAACAACTATTTGGATGCATAGGAGAGTTTCAGATTGCCCCTTGGTGTTGGAGGATGGTTTGATGATGATTTCTTATCATCCTTTGACATTAGAGATACCTTTTTTCTCTTTCATATACATGATTTATAGATTGCATGGTGTTATTTTGATTTATACCAGTAGCTTGGTAGGGGTTGGTATGTGTTTCTATGCACAAGGGTTGGGAATCTTTCACATCCACAAGATACCACTTAGTGTGGGATGGAATGTTGATGATGCAAACACAACAATCTTGGCTACAAGTTTTAGTGTCACCGGTGAAATGGACACAAAGCTCTACAATGGTAATGTAGAGATTGTTATTGGACAGCCTTGTACACAGAAGATGGTTTCTTCTAAGACTTGCATGTTGAACCATAGTGTTGTTCCATCTTCTTTTCAAGAGATTTGTAGGGCATCATCTTGTGAGGAACATGGCATTCATGATGGTATGTTTCTCACTCCTGAAATCAAATCACAAAATTCATTCTATGTAGTTGATCATGACCTTTGGTCTAATGTGACCCATGAATGGAAGAAACAATTATAGTTCATTGGAGATGAGGTTGAGAAAACCTTGGTTCACTTCAATAAGACATATAAGTTCATTGATTATCTCCTTTGGAAAATTGATTTTGAAGGACATGAAGGTCCACGGGAAGGAGTTAAGGCCTCGAGTTTTCAAACAATCAAGTGTGGCCTTGAAGATATAAAATTGGGGTATTTGCATTTTCTTTTAGATAGATTCCTTTCCATCATGGTTGCAGAGGAGGTTGATGGTGTTGTTGCAAGCTTTTTCCAGCATGTTCTGAGTCATGAGTCATATTCTGATGATGGTAGTGAAGTAGGAAATCCTCATGACTACTCTAGGATTTTGTTGACTTAGACAAGTGAATTTCACCTCGATTACATAATGAGGTGTGTTCATTAGATTTCCTTTAGCCCACATATGCAATATTTGACCATATCTTTGATAGCACAAAAAGGTGGGTTGAATAAGGGATTATCCAGTTCACTTTGGTATGATATTTTTTTGACTATAGGTGATGAATCCAAAATTTGCAAGTCTCCTACTTTTCTTTCTCTAGATGGTTGTGTCTAGAATCAGGAATCTAAGACTTGGCTCATTTGGATTCTAGAGGTTATCAAAGTGGCACAATGGAAGTCAATAGGTGTTGGGTATGATGGAATTCCGATTTGGCTATGGGATCCGAGCATTCATATGTTGGGTAGATTTCTTCTTTTTACTATAGGATTTGATAGAGTTACTGAGTGTAGTGGACTCATTGGTATCAATGGTATCTTATTGACACAACAGAGCTTGGGTGGAGCATTCTACAATTTTATTTGGGATCTGGATATTTAGGTGGCCAACCAAGGTGTTCATGTGACGATTGCTTGGGTACAAGAAATTTTGGGGAGGGTGGACTATAATGTCCCCTTTTTCCTAAGTAGTGATTTGTTGCAAAGTTTAGTGCGCTTGGCCCTTGTGGACTAATAGGGTGGTTAGGGGGGCCCTTGACGGTCATTGCAGATTTGCTCAATCAATCTTTTTGGAGCTCATTTGGTGTTTTTTTCCTATCTTAGTGTTACCGGGGAGTTCACGAGTGCTTCAAAAGCCTATTCAGTAATTTTGATCATACTTATTATTTTTAGTGAGTCATAGGGACAATTTTGTCCATAGTTACTATTTATAGTAAGTCACTAGTATGGTCAGTTGGTAGTATTTCTATATTGGGCATGATGGAAAACTTATATTCTAGATTAATATTGGTATTATTATGGTCATATATATTTATTTTTAATAATGTTAATTATAAAAATAAATTGAAGGATTTAACTTTATGTATTACTAAAATATATTTTAAAAAGGACTTTATATTAAAGGGGACATAAGTGGTTTTTAAAAGAATACTTTATAATATAAAGTGTTGTGCCCAATTAAATAAAATATTAAAGGGGATATAAGGTGAGATTTGAATTAAATAAAATATTAATTAATTTTCCAACTTGGTGTGTGGGAAAAATGGAGGGAAAAGGGAAAATTCCATTTTGGGAGTTAAAGTTATTATAAAAGATCTTTTGAGAGTTCATTTGGACATTCATGCTTGGATGATATCTTTTTTATTTTGGTTGGATGATTTGGTTCTTCTTCTAGGGTTTTTCAGGAAGAAAACCTTTGCAAGCAACATTCTCTACGCTGTTGGAAGACACAATCTAGATAATTCTTGGTGATTTCACTTCAGGAATCATAGTTGAGCTTAATTGCGAATTGAAATTCACAGTTTGGGAAACACCGATACATTTCAAATTTGAGAGATCATATTGTAGAGCAATTTTGAATACATCAGCGACAGATTTGAGGAGTTTGGGTGCTTCCCTTGCTAACCATACCATCTTCCTAGGTAGGTCGTACACTTTGGAGGGAGCTTTGATCATTTGGAAGGGTGGCTAGGATTTTTGGAGATTGTATTGCATCATTTGAGGTCGTACAAGGCCGAAGAGCACTGTGCTTACAACATTTCTATCATTGGAGGTGACTTTTGCAACTGGCATCCATTTTAGAGGGTTTCAAAGTATATTTCTCTTGTGAGTTACTAATTTTTAATTCCCAATTTTTTTGGGTATTGTTGATTTAGATATTAGGGGGTTTTTAATGAAATGGGTTGTCAATATTTTAATGAAAAATTAAGTATTTAAGCTTTTTAAAAAAATGGAATTTTTTGTTGCAAATCCTCTATGTAATGTTCAATTTTGAGTTGAAAGTTTAATTGCAATATCTTCTCTTTTTTTGCAATATATTGTTGTATGAAAAATTACAAAAACATCTCAAAACACTCATCAAAAAACAAAAAAAAACAAGTGAAAACCGGGTTGGATATTACACAAGTTTAAATTATCTTGCAATCTGCAAGTCCTCTATTCATTCACCCTGTCTTTCCCCTACATTCTATTGAAATGCACAAGACAAATAAGAGGGGGGTGGTGAATTATTTGTACCTTAAAACTTCAAAACCCTCATTAACATTCAGATCCACATTCATTCAATAAACCCTTAAGCCTATTATGATGAATTAGCAGGAAAAACAAATAACCAAAATTGAAACAACTTAACACCATACACAAGAGAAAACCAAATTTACGTAGAAAACCCAAGAAATTAAAAACCATGGTGAGGATTAGCTCACAATATAAGTAATATCAATACCAAATACAATAGGACTCACTGCCAAAGGGCTCAATGCCCAAAGAAGAAAGGCTCACTGCCAAAATAGAAAAGAAGATAGAGAAGGAATGTTACAAAGAGAAAAACATCTCAATGCAATAGGGAATCCACCACAATGATTTCAACACCTTCACAATTTGATTGAATAATTGTAGCCATTTTCTACTCACTGCATCCAGTAAACTAACACTTGAAATCTCACTCTACACTTCTCAATTTCATACTCTAACACACTGCACTTTGCATCATTTTTCATCTCACACATTTATCTTTACATCCTTCAACAACTCAACTCATACTTATACTGTCCTCAACCTCGAAGCCTTCTCCAAGGTCAACTATGCACCTCAAACGTGCAAATTCAAATTAGGTCAATGCCAAAACACTTTTGTGGCAGATAGAAGTGAATGCAAACCATATCAAAACTTAATTGGGACCCAAATCAACAACACCACTCAACCACATGCTTCGTTAAACAATTTTTATCCTACGCATGTAGTGTAAACACCAGGTCAGTTGTTACTCATGCAAACACCATTAAAATTTTAAGTACACTCTTCCTCAAACCAAAGTATGACTTGTGAAACACATAACACGCTCAAACATGATCTAGAATATTCTTCAAACACATTGAAATCCAACAAACTCCTATGCAACAACTTCCACCTAAAGAATGTATAGATCCAGTACACTCAGACGACTCTGCCATACATTGTTACTTGAAAAACCATCTTCTGAAGCACCAAACCTCAAACCCTCTTAACTAAGGTAAGCTACCAACACCATCAAAAGACCTTCAAAATCATAAAACTTGAAACATAACTATGGAGAAATGCAGAGAAGAAACATTTCTCTGAAATACCTCTACAATACATAGTCACACACTGGTGAACCCAACTTATTCTATAAAATGATCCAACACATCAAATCTTGAATATAACACCTCTAAATAACTCTCACCAACATATTTGAATCGCACAAGAAGATATTCAACCTAGAAGAAATGTAAAGCAAAACCATAACATAACGTTGTCACTCAAAACATCACTGCAACACACTATTTCTTCATTTTATCAAATTTTCTCAAAAGTACTTGGAAACCAAGCACCAAAGACACACATAATCATCATCTTTAGTACTTCCACAATCCATAAATATAATCTTATCAAAGCAACACTATAGGTTGACACCAGTAGCTTTACTACTGACAACATAATGAAACTAATCAGAGCATCAACTTCTCACACTCTTGCAACAATCTCAATAGGCATCAATGACAACACCAAATACTCATTCTTGCAACAATATTCCCCTTTTTCATTGATGGCAACACATGATGTCAAAAACGATCAAAGACACAATAGCTCTATACCATACCAATTTCCTTTTCTATTTTCTCCCCCTTTGTAACTTGTCTTCTTTACTTTTTCCTTTCTTCTTGAATGGCTTATGAATTTCTCTCCCCCTTATTACTTATTCTTTTTCACATGTTTCTCTCTCCCCTTGTGTTCATGAACTTTACACATGATTCTCTCTCTCTCCCTTTGACATCAATGGTAAAGGACATAATGTTTGTACTATTTTATTATTTTCCTTTGGCATCAAACAACCTGCTTACAACTGCTCTGCAACACCTTTCCTTTACTATTCTAAATACTCCCCCTTAGGAGCACACACCAACTTGTACCACTTTTGACTGCAACAATTAGTAATGCCACTACCTGCTCCCCTTGAGAGGTAGCCACCAACATCAGTCCATAAGGGTTAAAGCATAATAGTGGTTTACAATTATTTTGAGGAAGGAATTCTCATTTATTTTTGTTTTCACCATATCAATGGGTTCAACTGAACTTATAGGTTCAGTCGAACACTATTATATGTTTGACCAAACCTATAAGTTTGTTCGAACCCATTGTTCGACCAAACCAATCAATGGCCCAATAAAATAAACATATTTTATAGGGTTCGGTTGAACCTGGGTTCGACCGAACCCCTTGAATTAGGGAAAATAAAAAAAGTCACTGTCACATGACTATTTGTAAAGCGGAAAACATGAACAGAGGAGGACAGCGAACGTGAACAGCGAAGGTGGCGAACCCAGGGGAAAAACGTGCACCACATTTCTAAGTTTATCAACCTCTTGACTGAGCCATAGTGAGCAGCAGGTTGGTGATTGAAATTGTGTTTCAAATTGAATTTATTTTGAAAAAAATTTAAACCCTAAATGGAATGAAATGGTTAAAATTTACAGTCAATTTGAAATTAAGTTTGTTGAAATTGAAATTGCATTTGCTTGAAAGTTTCTAAAGCCTTTCAAGAACAACAAACTTAATTTCTATTATGCTTTGATGAACGTTCATACCGTGTTTTAAAGCTCCAATTTTGGCACAGGAAGGGAGTGCCAAATTTGACTTTGCAGTCCATTTGTTTGAAATATTTTCCATACCCATTTTAAAAATTTGTCAAACAATTAACGTGTCTTGTCTATGCTTCCACATTTTGCATACATTTCTACCAAGGCACTGCCAATTGCATTTGCTTGAATGTTTCTAAAGCCTTACTTTGTTAACAGATTTTTTTGAGGCATTATATCAAACAGTTCATGTGCCTTCCACATTTTGCATACATGTCTACCAAGGCACTTGCAATTGCAACTACAACATCTGGTAAAATTCCCCCTTGATGATTTGATTGATGTCCATACCCTGTCCAAAGCTCCCATTTTGGCACAAGCAGGGGGAAGGTTGTGGAATTTGGCTTTACAACTGTCAATTGCATTTGCTTGAAAGTTTCTAAAGTCTTTTCAACAAACCCATTTGCAAGGATAACATGATATTATTTAAGTACAAGCTTAAGTTTAAATCTTGCATTTGAAAGCTAAATTGAAATTAAAATTATATGTTTGAGGCAATGCATATAAGACACCCATACAAAATAGTACAAAAGAAAGAGAAAAAATGTAAAGAATGCACTTGTAACCTATACTTGAGAGCATTAAAATTTTGAAATTAAACATATATATATATATATACACTCTTTCAAATCAGCATTGAATATTAGAGGATGAACTACATATTAGGATTTTTTCTTTTAATATAAATCAGGTAAAACTTATTCCTTTGAGTAGATGAATAAACTCTATTAATATTTAATAGTAAGGTTGTAAATGAAAAATTATTGTGGTTACAAGATAAAAGAAAATAATACTAATAGGTAATATTTATATTAAGGAATGTCATCTCCAATAACATACTTAACACTAATAATTGGGTTATAATCACATTATGTATCATAAATACAAATATTAACATTGATGAAAATATTATATTATGGATAATAATTATAATAAAACATAATAAATTGAAACTTATTTCATATGAACATGCAAGGGAAATGTTAGTATGTATTATAAATAGTAATATTATTATTTAGAGTAAATTTTAATATTGCAATAATAGTATTTACCATTAATGTTATGAAATGATAATAATGTTGTTATATATTAGTAATATAAGTGTTGCAAGTGTTATTATCCAATATACAGTGCCCAATGTATAAAAACAAAACCATTCGCATTAAGAGAAAGCGCTAATAAATATTTCTTTTATTGTTGGTTTTAGGGCATGACCTTGGAGAACCAAATAGTAATGTTGTTAAACATTAAAATTTGTCAATTTTGGAACGAATGACAATACAGATCTTTCATGTATTGATACAGATCTGCCATTTCCATGGAGGAGATTGATGATTTAAAAAGAAAATATCATGCCATTTCTTTCTTGAGAAATCATGTTTGCATTCATGATTTTCAACTTCCATCTTCATCCAAAAAGAAATTTTGTTATTGTTATGTGCCTGATATTAACAAATCAAAACCTTCTTTTGAACATGATCGCCAACACAAAGGTAAATGAGTAGAAACAGAAGAAAGCTTGATTAATGGCTTTCAGCATGTTGGTGGCAAAGCTGCATCTTTTTGAAAGTGGCTTCCCAGCTTATCAGTCTTATGTTTAGTAAAGTTTTGTAATCTCCAGTGTTATGTATTCAGGTCATGGGTATATCTAGTATGATGTCTTCTTTTGGGTATTTTGGGTGCATAAGAGAATGTGCATATGTACTGATGTATTCAACCAATGTGCTTATGTAACGTTGTAATCATACAATTGGTCATTTGTACTGGGACCTCATTGGTCTTTTTGATATTTTGTAAAATTTGTTACTCAGACTGCAACTGGGGATTTTCTTGCTGGTTCTTTCCTGCCAGTATGTCCGCTTGAACCAGCTATATGTACAAAATATTATATATAAATAAAATTATAAGTGGTCTCCCACTTTTTGCTTAAAAAAAAAAGTTCTTGTAAATGTCCACATCTTTTTCCTTAACACAGTTGCTATTTTTCCTACAACAAGATTTTATTTTATGCAAGGTTCCACTCACTCCAAGATTAGTACAAAAAAACTATACCCATAACACCTAGAATGTAAGATGACCAAGGCTTAATACCAAATGAAAGAAAGTAGTGGTGTAAAAATATTCCTACACTAATAAATGGGATATTATATACTCAAGCATTAACAATACCTACAAGCCAATCATATGAATCATGTGATATTATATACTCAAGCACTAATAAATGGGATGTTTTGAAACTATACATTAAAAGTGGTTTATTGAAACCATGAGTGAAAATAATTCAACCACAATTTTTGTATTCCACTTTGATATATTCAAACCCATTAAAAGATTTCTTATGATTTTTCATAATGTTGGTCAATACTTTACTGTAAATATTATATAGTCATGCTCTTAAATGTCATAAGAATATGTCATAAGAGGGTTTCATCTTATAAAGCTATAATGATATTATATGCTCTTAGAACATCTTAGACACCTCCCAAAGCATTCAACAAATGACAAATAACTACCAACACAAAGTGAGATGCCTCATTTCCTAATATGAGGACAAAATAATAAATCAAAATATTAGGATGCAAGGTTGACCCACCTTTCCCAAAACTTAGAAGATTTGAACTTAATTGTGGTAGAGGATCTCAATTAAGAGATAGGCTTACATTGGATGAAAGGATATAAGGGATACAAATTATTTTTTAGTTATCTCGAACATATTTACATTCTCAAGAGTGGATAATATCTATCATTGATCAAGAGAGGTAGTTCCATGACAACTCTAATGATATTAAATCCATTTTCCTCCAACATTACAAATAATTTTTAATTGATCTAGTTGAAGGAGATCCACTTCAAGATATAGTTGAGGAATTGATTGGCACTTGCATACCCAAAATAATTGGTCTCAAAAAATAGGCACATTTAGATAATTTATTCACCCTTGAGGAGGTTGATATTTCCTTGAAGGATTTGAATACTCAAAAAGTCTTGGAATAGATGGTTTAGCTACACAATTCCTTAAAACAATATGTCCATTCATCAAGGAGGACTCTATGAGGTATAAAAAGTAGCTTTATCAAAGGGATCCATCATTTAAATTCTATTAATCAAGGGTTGATAAATTAATTCCTAAAGGAAAAATATTTTTTTTATCTGAGGGTGGATACTAATTACTCTTCTTAATACCTCCTACAAGATTGCGGCTAAATCCATAGCTAAAATAATTGAACAGATGACACAAGAAATTGTAAGACTAGAAAAAACTATATTTATATAAGAGGGAGATTTAAATTATAAAACTTGAATCTTTTTAAGGTATCTCATTAGATTCTACTTACTCTAACTTAAATTTAAAAAACAACATTAAAATCCACAAAACAAATTTCAAAGACATAATAAATTATTACAATATTATTTAAAAATCTAATTGTAATGAACATGTTATAGTAATAAATATTCAAATTTTAAATCTATGAAAATATATATAACCAAATGATCCTTAGTTTTCATATATAATTTGTGATGAGAATGTTGAATATTGTAATTTTTTAGGCCAATCTTTAGGCACTAATTCACCATTGTTAAAATGATCCTTAGTTTATTCATTGTTTTTTTTATGATTATAATTTTTTTCAATTTCTATTAAACCAAACTCAAAATAATGGTATAGATTAAGATTCTTGTCTTTATCATAATTAGAAGTTGTATAAATTGTTAAATTATATATTTTTTAACATATATAAAATGTATGGTTGGATTAGTGAGATATTTATAACAAGTATGCAATATATTTAATCATATAATTATTTTTGTAATAGAGATGAATAATTAAATAAATGCTATAACAATATATAAGAGTTAGATAAAAGAATTAAAATTAAATATATTAATAACAAATAGTGATACTATTATTGAGGGTAATATAAAGGGGGATCGTCATACTAAAATAAGTCGCAAATAAAATCACCCGAGTAAGAAAAGTATTTTATTGATAATCTTATTAGGGATGCTAAGATGGTAATAAAAGTTTTGCAAGCAACAATGAGCTGACAAATAATAGTGTTTATGTGCTATTGTAAATATATATATATATATACATTATTAATATTATTAATAAAATTTATTATAGTATTGATATGGGTATTAATGGATGGTATTTGTAATAGTATAAATGAGGGTATATGTAAACATGATATCACTATCACATTAACATTTCTATTATGAGTAAAGTTTAATATTATTTGTGAGTAATAAAATTGATAGAATGTTTGTATTAATTGTAGAGGGAGCCTTAATATCATCTAGTATTGTTAATACTCTTATCAATATATTCATATCGATAGTTACCTTAATACTAGTGTTAGAATACTTAACCTTATTAATGCTCATCGATAATTGGATAGCATTTTTGGCAAAACCTTTTATAGATGTTGAAATATGAGAGGAAAATAAATAAATAAATGCAAACCATATAATTATTCATGTTGTTATTACCATCAAAAGTTACATATTTAGTACTTTAAATGCCATCATTGGGTCATGAGGAACTATCCTAATAATCATAATACCATATTGACCTTACTATCAACAAGAAATAGAAGTAGGAACAACTCATTGTGGGTTACGATGACATAACCATTATAATGAGAATATTATTAGTGTAACCATTAAATTGTGATACTTGCAAATTTAATATTTAAAGTATAGTTAATAGTGAGAGATGCATTAATAATAGTATCACATTAGCAAGTTAAACCAACAAATTAATTAAAGAAAGGATGTTAATTCTATTGGAGATGGTTATTGTTGCATCATAAATGCTTAAAGCATTAATTAGCGTAATTAAAGGATTCAAAAAAAAAAATTATTGGGTTTTTCTAGTGAAAAATTATGGGCATAACAATTATATATTTTTTAACATATATAAAATGTATGGTTGGATTAGTGAGATATTTATAACAAGTATGCAATATGAAGTCAAACTTTATTAGATTTGATTCTTAATAAATTAGTTTTAACGATTCAATTTATAGCTTTATGCAATCTATAAGTTTAAATAGTTTGATGGTATATAAACTTTATACATATAAAAATATGATAAATGTTTGATTATTTTGCTTTCCAATCTATAATTTTTTGATGTTCTTGGCTATATAATTGAGATGATTCACTCATAATGTAATGATAAAATTCATCCTCATATGGAGGATTTTATGTTATCTTCCATTAAATTCATCCTCTTTATGAGATTCTTATGGAATATTGATATTGTAGTGTGAATTCTTAATTTTAGACATATCTTAACTAGATAAATTTAGGTTCAATGAAGACATTAGAACTTTTTTTCACTTACATAATCCTATTTTGAAGTTCATTTATGTTAACAACTATTAGATTAGATATTTTTATCCCCAATTATTTTCAAATAATTTTACACTAATCTTTGTTTTCTTATTCTTTCTTTCATTGTTTCATTTAAAATTTGAACCATTTAAGGATGCTATGTTATAGATTATAGTTGTCTTCCAATTCTTTTTAAATTGTTAATGGTATGAAAATATTATTGATGAGTAGATGAATTATTAGAACTATTTTAGATAAATATATTCTCTATATCTAGATATATTATTTACCAAGGTCTCATTGCTTCTTTAGGTGTACATACATATATAACATGGAAAATGAAGATGTTCCACCTGCAGAAAATTTGTTTGGAAATACCACTAATGAGATTAAAAAATTGAGAGATTCATTAGCACAGGGTGCAAACCCGGGATATATAGTGAACCATGCATGTTAATATTGCATAGTCTAGAAAAACTAAAAGATGAACTTGAGAGGACTAGTGCATATTCCCAATAGAGTTTTCTATTCTTTCCCGCATGCGGAAGAAGTACATGGTGACGTTCCCCTTAAACAAATACAGGATAGTGTCACCAAAGAAATGATAAAAGCCACTTGTTTTCCATTTTATCAAAATGGCGTAAGGTTAGGGGATACCAGGTCACTAGATGTGTCGATCATGCTATGGCCTCATTGATCTACCCACAATTTCTCGAGCACATGGTCTATACCCAAACAATGACCAGATTCCATTGTATTTTGTTCAACAGTTGTATGCTGAGGTCCGTTTGGGCCTCAAAGTTAACTACCTGGACATTCCACCATATGCTGGTCAGGGGCATGGCAGGATTGTTGATAGGCCCACCTATCGTCGAGCAGATAGACCACCCCCAATGTTTAGGGTATTGGTTGGTGAGAGGTCTCCTACTCTCACCCTAGCTCTAGCCCCTATAGCATATGAGGTTGTTGTTGCTTCCCAAAAGGAAGCAATTGACACTGTAGGTGACATTGTGGCTGCCACCACTAGGATATCTGATGATCGTGTAGGTCAGTATTTGATGTCCAGACATTCTCGATCCACACCATTTTCAGCACAGTGAACCACCATGGATCCTTTTACAGTGGTCGACATTCCTACTCCTACACAGCTTGATGCACTTACAGGAGATATGGCATGCATGACTCTGCATTGTTTGGTTGAGGACCTATTGGAGGCATATTCCCACATTGCATCAAACAATGGGATCAGTATAGAGCATGTTAGAGATCATTTGAGATGCAGAGGTCATTCAGTTCTAGGATCCCATCACTCTCAACCGAGCACTAATGCGCATCAGGATCCACCTACAGTTCATTCGAGAGCTGCACAAACTATGGGTTTTACCGATATGTTGATTGGTTTTGGTTCATCATCGCCGATACCATCTCACCTTCATAGTCCTCTACATTCATCATTTCTGGAACGACATGGGATAGATCGGATGGATGCAGATGTTGATTCATTGCTTGACCGTTTGGTGGATATGGTGGAAGCGACCGTTTCAGAGGACTTAGGTCATCTGATATCAGATGATGTGCATGTATGTGTGCATGTGCATGTTTCAATTCTTTTTTCATTATTTTAAAAAACCAATTTAACTAGATATTCATGTAAGTTGATATATATATGTATATATATTGTTACAGGTGGACATGCCTCATATCACTCCTAGCCTTGGTCCAAATCGTGTGCATGATCGATGTGACTCTGTGGATGAATCTGTTGCTAGTGGACATGTGATTTTTACATTTTTATATAATCACACATGTATATGTACATGCAATATTTATGTATGCATAGATCTAGATTGATATTTAAAAATACAAGTTCATTTAAAAATAACTTTCATAAAATTTATTTAATATAAATTATATGTATTTAACACATCATGTACACAATTTTATTTGCAGGGCTCAGCACATCCATCAGAGCAGGACCGTTCTCATTCAGATGGCCATTCGACTAGGAGTAGACATTCATATTAGGCCATGCACACTAGATTTATGATCTTTACCACATGTATTTGCTTATATGATGATCTTTAGTATTTGAGATTTGATTATCTCTAACTTACATTTGCTTATATGATATACATACATTTGCTTATTTGTTGATCTTTAGTATTCGACATTTGATGATCTTTAATTTACATTTTTCTTATATGATATGTACATATATTTTGTTATATGATATATACATACATTTTCCTCTTTGATATTATGTGTTATGTTGTATGTATTGAATCCCTTTACATGTATGTACATGTGTTTGCTTATGGTTTAAACATGTTTTACACATAATATATGTATGCATTTGCTTTAAATATTCAATATACATACATGTTTTCTTATTTTATGATCTCTTACAACTTACATTTCCTTATAATTCAATATACATTTGATCTCTATGTAAAAAATTTTAGGGAAATCAATGCCACTTTTATAATTAAGTTCATTCATGTTGATCACAATAAATTTTTTTTTTTTTTTAAATGACTAAGCAACATGAACCATTGAGTTGAGAACAAGATATAATCTTTTTGACAAGTAACTTGAAATTCAATTCAAATATAATTAAGAAAATTCAATTCAAATTATACCTCTATTATACATTTTTGACAAGTAACTTGAAATTCAATTCAAATATAATTAAGAAAAGTTAATTCAAATTATACCTCTATTATATATGACAAGTAACTTGAGATTCAAAATATAATTAAGAAAAGATTGGTCCAAATTATGCCTCTATTATACATTTTGACAGAGTAACTTGAAATTCAATTCAAATTATACCTCTAATATTTATACATCTTTGACACTTTACCAAAATTCTAAAATTACTAGATATGTTGTGCATACCTATGAATTAAATAGCAACAAACTCCACAATGAAATAACTTGTTTGTTTACTACTTGATTCATTTAAACTAGGATCTAGTTATTCCATATACACTAGAATAATTTTTTTCCCATCCTGGATATGCATATAAATAGAAACATTTTCATTGGTAGATATCAAATTGCAAGATTAATTCTCATTTATATCCTTGGTATGAATTTTGGAGGGTTTTTTGCACATTTATCGGAGGCAAATGATATTGGGCCTAGATGGCTTTCATTTTTATCCAATCAAGGAAAATTTGGGTAACTAAGTTGGTAGAGGACTTTTTTTGAGTCATCTTTAAGTTGAAGAAGAAAATGGGACAACAAAGAAAAAGAAAAAATGTGTCTCAACAAAAATTGTCAAAAGAAGAAGAACAAAAGAGGCGTGAACAAAAATTGGAAAATTATCATAGAAAGAAACAAGGTACATGCTTGTTTCTTCTCTCTCTCACTCTCAAGTGTGTGTTTAGGACTTTTACTTTGAAAAAAAATGAGTATTCATTTGATGGGATGGAATCCATAATGTGCATTACTCCACCCAATAATTTGGTTAGTACACCTAAACATAAATTTGTATGTGCATGCATTTTGCATTGGCTTTATTATTAAAATTAGTAATGTTTAATGAATGACCATTTTTCAACTTACAATACCCCAACTTAAAATGTACTCTTAAACTAAAATATTGTACATTAAATCCTTCCTACAAACCTTACACTTATCTTTTACCAATACCTTTGTTTAATGTTTTTTTCATCACATTATCATTATTGAGTATTGCATCTACACAATTCTCTCTTTACTTTGTTCCTTGAAGAAAAATGATAGTGTACTTCAATACATGCTTAGTTCATCAATCAACTAAATTTTGTGTCCCTCACTGCCACTTTGATTTTCATAATTTTTTTCAACCCACATTAATTGAGCTATGGCTTTTGCAAACTCTATATCATTCTTTGCACTTAAAGAAACCATTATTTCTTTTTTTCTTAATTATTCATATGAAACTACACCTTCTTGATGAAGTAACATTCTATGTTGATATTTGGTGATCAATATCCCTATACAATCTACATTGCAACATCTAATTAGCTTAAGATTTTTCTAAACTCCCATTGAATTTAATTTAATGATCAATAGTTCCTTAAAAATATTTTTTTAAAATTTTAATAAATGCCCAGTTCTAAGCTCTAGAATTATTTGAAAATTAGAACTTAAATTAGCAAATCCAGCAATGCAGTAATCAGCAGGTTTTCTATAGACTAACATGTATGCATCAAAACTCAAAGCTACTCTATGTGGTTGCCAAGATAATAGTTATATACATGTTATTCTTTTAAAATTATGTCTTAACACACATTTGTTTGAAGGTTTCTAACCATCATTGCCACTTGAATGACTATAAATACTTTAAATGTCCTCAAGTCATCTTGAGGGTCATGTAAGTTGCAATGTTTATCTGATCCTTGACTCCAATTCCTTAAGCCAATGCTTTTTGTTTCAATATTTGTGTTTGGTTTTAGTTGATTATTTGGGTTGTGTTTTATGTCCCATAAATTTTTAACTTTTTTCATCTTAGCATGATATTGGAAATTTATTTGAAACCTTGAAACATCTTATAGCCCAATTTTATTGGGGTTCTTTGGATCACCTTGTTATACCCTAAGGGTTTCCTTTTCTATATCACTAGCCTAAAAGTTCTAAGTCACTTGTATGTATAATCCTCAAACTTTGATGCTTGGCATGGAATTTTACCTATGTGTATCCTATCCTTGGCTATGCATTTATGGATTTGTTTTCATACATGTGCATGTAGTTGTTTTCTGTCTTTGGTCTTTTCTTTTCATCACTTCAATGTTCTCATTATTTTTATGTTTTATGCTCTAGGGATTCCTCAAGCTGGAGTTGAGCCAAATCTAGATATTGGATCAAATGAATCCGTTGAAGAACACATGGACCTTAAAGTTAGGGAGGAGAGACCCAGTTCTCTTGTTGGAGAGGATCAAGATCACTTCCTTCTATCTTGACATGGATGAGCATATAAAACTAACTTTCATCTCTTCATATCATGCTGTATCAGTTT
>VDFB02000020.1:32708750-32738225 GCA_007258455.2 Sequoia sempervirens
ACCCCATTCAAATCTATTTTTTTATTGTATGTTAAATGGGTTCGGTCAAAAAATTGTTTGTTCAAACCCACATTTGACAGAACCCACTTATTTTCACCCACATCCTCTCGGGCACCAAAATTGCTCAGAATTTTGCACTTCGAAGCTCGATTTGACAATGAAAATGGAGGAGATCTCGAAACCCAAGCTGGTATCGAGGTTTCCCTCAAAGCGAGCTATCAGCAGATATAATTTTTAATATGTTTTGATTATATTATCTATTTGTTTTTTAAGTTCTATTAAATATAGGTTTTTCACCGAAAACAAAACTCTTTGTTCTGCACATGTGGAAAAATAGAAGATTATAAAAAAAAAATTGAAAAATATGAGTGCACTAGATATTGGATTCCTTGATCCAACAACAAAAAAAAATTTCAATACATCACAGGTAAAAGTTATGCGTTATCTGATTAGCGTTATGTCTAAATTATGAGTGATTTGACTTGAAACTTGATTAAAGAAAAATATTCAATAAAAAAACTATCTAATAAGTGGAAGCACTAGATATTGGGTTACAAATCTAAATTTGAAAGAATTAGAATTTTATCTTTCAAAGGGAAAATTTTATGCGTTATAGGTGTCGTCACTTTTTTAAAATGTTGTTTTTTTAGAAAAACCGGTTTAAATGGGAAATGGAAAAAGAAGTGCAATCTGATTCCAAAAATTTTGAAAAAAAATAATTTAGAATCTACAGACAAAATGTGACAAGACTCTAGTTTGCATCATCTTCAAATTCCTCACGGTTTAACCGCTATAGGTGCCCGAATGTGAAGATTTAGTTTAAAAAAAAAATATCAGTGTCCAATTTGGCCAAAAATTGTAAACCACTATTGTGGGATCACCCATAACAAAGAATGAATCTTGAGACCCACTGGACCGATGCATCTCCTTATGTATCTAGTTCAAAGAAGGAAGGGTAATAACCTGACTTCTCCTGGAGATACTCAAAAGTATCCTTAGGAAGAGACTTAGTGAATATATCAACAATATAATCCTTTGTAGGCACATATTCAAGCTTCACTTCATTCTCCACAACCTTAGATCTCTTAGAAAGTGATATTTTATTGAAATATGTTTTTTCCTTGAATGCATCACTAGATTCTTTGAAATGTTTATTGCACTTGTATTGTCACAAAATATAGAAATAGGCTCATCATACACTACTCTGATACCCTTCAATGTTTGCCTCATTAATAATACCTTTGTGCAGCAAGATGTTGTTGCAATGTACTTAGCCTTTGTAGTCGACAAAGAAACTAAATCTTGTTTCTTACTTAGCCATGATACCAATCTACATCTAGGAAAGAATGCCCCACCACTTGTACTTTTTAATTCTATCATCAACACAACCAGCCCAATCTGCATTTGTGTGAGCATTCAAAATGGAGTTAGTATCCTTTGGATACCATAAGCCATGATCTGGAGTACCCTTTAAGTATCTGAATATCCTCTTCACTCTTGCAACATGTGACTCTCTAAGATCTTCTTGAAATCTAGCCACAAGACAAACTACATGCATGATATCTGATCTAGTAGTAGTTAGATATAACAGTCCACTGATCATTGATTTGTACTTGCTCTGATCAATCTTAGGAAATTCATCATTCTTTCTTAGCTTCCAACCAGTAACCATAGGAGTACATACCGATTTGGAGTCTTCCATTCCAAACGTTTTCAACATCTCTTTAACATACTTTTATTGTGAAATGAATATACCTTTGTTTGTTTGATTGATTTGTAGCCCAAGGAAGAAATTCATCTCCCCAAACATAGAAATATCAAATTCTTTTTGCATCTCTTCTGCAAACTTCTTGCACATAGCTTCATTTCCTCCAAAAATTATGTCATCAACATACACAACAACAATCAAGATTTGATCTTTTTTAACTTTAAAGTGAAGATTACTATCTACAGTGCCTTTGTTGAATCTGTGTTGTATCAAATACTTATCCAACCTTGCATACCAAGCTTTGGGAGCTTACTTCAATCCATACAATTCCTTCTTCAATTTGTAGATCATATTAGGTTTATCTAATAACTGAAATCCTTCCAGTTGTTCCATGTACGCTTCTTCTTCTAGTTCTCCATTCAAGAAAGTAGACTTCACATCCATCTGATAAATCTTGAAATCCTTAAGTGCCACAAAAGCCAAAAACATCCTAATAGCTTCCATTCTTTCCACTGGAGAAAATGTCTCTTCAAAATATATTCCTTCAACTTGTGAATAGCCCTTACACACAAGCCTTGCTTTGTTTCTTACCACTTCTCCATTCTCATTCAGTTTTTTTCTGAACACCCACTTAGATCCAATTGTGTTTTTGTTTGTAGGTCTTGGGACAAGTTACCAAGTTTGATTCTTCTCAATCTAGAGTGGTTATTCTTCCATAGCCTTCATCCAATGTTCATCCTTGCATGCCTCAATCATTTTTTTAGGTTCAACTTTAGAAATTAAACACAAATTTACATCTTCTTCAATAACTTTCCTTCTTCTCAATACACCTTTGATTTTGTCTCCAATTATTTGTTCTTCAGAATGATTCCTCTACACATACTTAGGGGTTCTAGGGGTCTTTTTCGAAGCTTCTTCCTCCTCTTCAAACTATACTTCCTTTTACTTAGCCTTTTCTTTTCTCTATAATTAGGTTCATCTGATTCATATCCATCTATCACCACTAAGTTTTGAAAATCTTCATCGACTTTGATACTTCCAACTTCAACAATATTTCTCAATCTTTTATTGTAGCACCGATAGGATTTTCTTTTAGTAGAAATATCCAAGGAAGATTCCTTCATCGAACCTTGCATCAAATTTTCTCAAGTTATCTTCATCTCTTCTAATATAACATTTGCTTCCAAACACTCTGAAGTATTTAATAGTAGGTATCCTTCCATACCACAACTCATAGGGAGTCTTTATGTTGTTTGATTTTGCTTGAACTCTGTTAAGTATGTAAATAGCAGTATGAATTGCTTCTCTCCAATAGAATTCTGGTAGATTAGATTCTTTCATCATAGTCCTTGCAACTTCTTGAACAATTCTATTTTTCCTTTCAACCACTCTATTTTGCTAAGGATTCCTAGGGGTAGACAAGTGCCTCTTTATGCCATGATTCTCACAAAACATGTTAAACTCGTTGGAGGTGAAATCTCCACCTTTGTCAAACCTCAAACACTTGATCTTCATATCCATTTCGTTCTCAACCATAACTTTAAATGCTTTGAATCTATCCATGGCTTCAAATTTTTATTTAAGAAAAGTAACCCATGTCATTCTTGAATAATCATCAATTGATAAAAAGCATGAAATACTTGTCACCTTGAAGACTTCTTGTTCTTGTAGGACCACAAAGATCTGTATACACCAATTCCAGTAATCCAGTAGAAGATTGTTCTTTTCCTTTGAAACTTCTTGTTTTTGTAATTCACAACTCTGTTTGGAAATCTTGAAGCATAGTGACCTATCTTTCCACAACTGAAATATTTGAAAGGTAACTTACCTCTATACTTACCAGTACCTCTTCTCATTCTTCTCACAAAGTTAGCTTCCACATCATCGATATCTTCCTAATTCGGTTCTTCAATCTTCTCTATTTTTTTAGCCTTAAAAGCAGTCTCAACTTTTGCACCATTGTTAGTACCAAATTATCTCATTTCAAATGCAATTAAAGAGCCATACAATTGATCTATAGAATATTGATCTAGATTTTAAAATTCCTCAATAGAAACAACTTTATGACTATAAGCTTTAGGAAGGGTTCTAAGAATGTTTTTTACCACTTTTGGTTCTTTGACTTTTCCTCCAAGACCTCTAATGGAGCTCACCACTTCATCTACCCTCTACATATAGCTTGTAATGTTTTCATCTTCCGACATCTGCAAGTTCTCAAATGTGGTTTTCAAATTCTACATCTTAGCTTGTTTGACCATATCATCTCCTTCATAAATTCTTTCCAACTTATTGTTGGAAGAATGAAGAACATCTTATTATACAACTTTTGTGTTGTCATTGATGTCACTATGTTATATGAGTTGCAACTGTAAGTTTAAGTTCTAGCTTGATCCGGTATTTGAACTGGTATGTAGTTACTATCCTCTGGTATTTTGGTCTGTGATCCCCCACTGATGAATATCATAGCTTGCGGTTTTGGGAAATGGTTTTTGGATGTTGGAAGGTTGTAAGTTCAGAATATTACGTGTATAGGTGCTTGTATGGCAAGTTGGAATTACTTTGTTGTTGCATTTTTGTTATTAGGTTTATTTCCGACCGACCTAATGAATAGTTGATGTTGTAATGGATTAATCTTGTGGTGTGGATGTATGTGCAACCTATTTTAGGTCCATGCCGACATGTTTTAGTGTGCTACATGCTTGAATTATTTTTGAAAATATTTTGTACAAGCTTGAAGCCAATTGTTATCCTTTTGGTGAATAAGGGTTGCATCTAATTAGGCTAACCTAATTGATGCCTGTGGATATTTCAGATATATATATTGGACAATTTTGAGATTATTGAAGATTTCAAGAATGTGAAGAAGTGTGAAGAGAGACAAGTATGCAAAGATGATGAAGTGTGTAAAGTCATTTTACTGAGCATCAAAGGAATTGAATCAACACTTGTTGGGTGTAACTTTATCAGTTCATATTCTGGTTGTAAGCCATTTTGTTATTGTATCTTTTGTAGGCAGTGAGCCTCCCATTTTGGACAGTGAGTCCCAGTAGTGAGCCACCCTTTGTAATATCTTATAACTGATTATACTATATTGTGAGCTAATCCTCACTATGGTTTTTCCCATTTTGGGTTTTCCACGTAAAAATCCTAGTGTTCATGTGTTGTGTGCTTTTATGTCTTGTTAATGCTCATGCTCATTTTTACTATTATATGCATTAGAGTAATTGGATGGTTTTTTTTTAGTAATTTTAAGAAGATATTGATTCACCTCCCCCCCTCTCTCAATATCTTAGGTATTCAACATTTATCCCAAAATTCTTTAACATATTTTAGATCCATAACTTTCACTGATTCAAAATTCGTAAGACTACTCAAGAGAGCATACTTAGCTTTACTATTGTTTTCATGGGCCTTAAGTTCAGCCTCAGTGCTCATACCATTTGTAGGCATAATGTAGTCTGAATTTATTTCCAAACATCATATCCCAAATTCTCCAGAAAGCCTTCCATCCTTGTCTTCTAGAATGCATAGTATGTTCCATCAAATATAGGGGTTTCCTTCTTGTGTTCCATCTTAGATCTACCTCAAGAAATTAAGATCTTCTCCAAGGAACCTTTCTCTGATACTAATTGTTGAAATGCAAAAGACAACTGAGAGGGGGGTGAATCAGTTGTACCTTAAAAATTCAAAACCCTCTTTGATATTTTGATCCACATTCATTCATTAAACCCTTAAGTCTGTTATGATGAAGAGTGTGAAAAATAAATAATATAAACTTAAACAACTTAACACCATACATAAGAGAACACCAGATTTACATGGAAAACCTAAGAAGGGAAAAACCACAGTGAGGATTAGCTCACAATATAAGTAATATCAATGCCAAATACAATAGGGCTCACTGCTAGAAGGCTCACTGCCCAAAGAAGAAAGGCTCGCTGCTAGAATAGAAAAGAAGATAGAGAAGGAATGTTACACAAAGAAAAAAAATCTCCATGCAAAAAGGAATCCACCATAATGACTTCAACACCTCCACAGTCTAATTGAAGAATTGTAGTCACCTTCTGCTCACTACATCCAGTAAACTAACACTTGAAATTTTGCACTGCACTTCTCAATTTCGCACTTTAACGCACAACACTCACATCATTTCACATCTCAAACATTTATCTTTACATCCTTCAACAACTCAACTCATACTTATATCGTCCTCAACCTTGAAACCTTCTCCAAGGTCGGCTATACACCTCAAACATGCAAATTCAAATTAGGTCGGTGTCAGAACACTTCTGTGATGGATAGAAGTGAATGTGGACCATATCAAAACTTAATTGGGACCCAAATCAACAACACCACTCAACCACATGCTTTCTTAAACAATTTTTATCCTTCACATGTAGTGTAAACACCAGATCATCCATTACTCGTGCAAACACCATTAAAATTTGTAAGTACACGCTTCCTCAAACCCAAGGATGACTTCTAAACCAAATAACACACTAAAAAATGATCTATAATATTCTTCAGAAACCTTGAAATCCAACAAACTCCTACACAACAACTTCTACCTGAAGAATGTGTAGATCCAGTACACTCAGACAACTCTGTCATACATTGTTACTTGAAAAACCATCTTCCAAAGCACCAAACCTCAAACCCTCTTGATTGAGGTAAACTACCAACACCATCAAAACACCTTTAGAATCACAAGACCTGAAACATAGCTGCAAAGAAACATGGAGCAGAAACATTTCTCCCAGACACCTCCACAATACACAATCACACACTGGCGAACACAACTTCTTCTATACGACAATCCATCACATCAACTCTTGAATATAACACCTCTAAACAACTCTCACCAACATATCTGAATTGTACAGGTAGATCTTCAACCTAGAAGAAATGCAAAGAAAAACTAGAACACAACTTTGTCACTCAAAACACCACTACAACACAGTGTTTCTTCTTTTTATCAAATTTTCTCAAAAGCACTTGGAAACCAAGCACCAAAGACACATAATCATCATCTTCAGCACTTTCACAATCCATAGATAGAAGCTTATCAAAGCAAAAAGAGGTTGATACCAGTAGCTTTATTAATGACAACATAATGCAACAAATCAAAGCATCAACTACTCACACTCTTGCAACAATCTCAATAGACATCAATGACAACACATACTTGTTGACTTCAATGACAACACTAACTACTCATTCTTGTAACACATTCTTTGTTCTACAACTTCCTTTCTCTATGGATGTGATGCCTCTTGCTTTGGTTTTATCCTAGTTATTTTAATTTTTTATGCTAGCTCCTATGTCGCACCCTTATGCTCCACAAGTTCACCTTTTCATATGCACGATCTACACTACTCATTCTAGGGATATTTTATTTATTTTCTTTCCTCTTTTTTTCTCACCCAACCTCCACTCTATCCTTTGCATACAAATTTAAATTTCAATTTATTATGGTCTCCTCTTTACCATGGCATGATTTTCGCTATTCTAGATTATCCTCTGCCTATTTTCTTTTCCTAGTTGTGCGGGATTTTATCTTCTCCCTGCTCTCCTTTTTACCACCCATGACCCTTCCTTCTCCTCTTTGTATTTAATCACTTCTTGTAGTTTGCATTCTGAACACATTATTTTATCTATTGTTTTTAACTTTTAATTTGCAGCCTCTCTTTGTCCAATATCCATTACTGGTGTGTAGAATTTACCAAAACCTTCCCTTATTCCTTCCACACCTTCCTCAATGTCATTTCCTTATGGTTGTGTGGTTTTTTCTTTTAATTATGCTGCTATTCTCTCCCTCTTCTCCTTTGAGGTGCTATATTTTTTTGAGTTCCCTCTATTTTCCATAAATTAATTCCTCATTTCTATGAGACCTGGCCTATGCTTACTCTCTTAAAGAATTTTTTATTGTATTTAAATTTCCCCATAATATGGTGCAATCTCTTGACATTCCAATTTATTTTCATAATAATAGATAAAAATAACAATATTATCTTTATCTTTTTTTTTTATGGAAACAAAGCCAACAATCTAAGTGGCTTCATTGAGGTCAATTTTAAAATGGAACAAAATGGATAAATCACATCAACAAATTGAAAGATCAATAGTTATGTCAATTATGGAGTTGGGTGTCAACAAACGAAAAAAATCAAAGTTCTTCATTTGCACAAAAATTGGCAACTAGGCTTGAAATAATGTCCCATGAACCCCTACAAAAGGGTTTTTCTCTAGCCCTCCAGAATTGTGAGATTTTAAACTTTTTGTAAATTGACTAGCCTAAATAGAAAGTTTTAAAATCTTCCAAATGGTGTGTGCAATGACCATGGAATATTCGCCAACAAATCATAAATGTCTTCAACAATCTTCTTGTCAAAGGATTCGTCGCCAAATCTCATAGATTGCTCTATTTTTGGATGATATTGATTTCTAGTTCACTTGGATGCTCCTGCATCACTCATAACCTTTGAGGATGCCACTCTAATGGTCTTGTAGGTGTTGTGGAAATCACAAAACCATTACCTACTTATATAATTGCAATCCCAAAGCTTTTTTAATTTTGCAATTTTGGAGGAAACACAACTATGTCTTTATAATCCCTCTTGCTAACATAACCATTTAACTTTCCCACCATTTTTATCTAATCCTGAGCATCTTCAACAAGTTCTTTCCTTGTGGAGATCTCCTTAGCTAGTTCTCACACAACTAATCAAAAGTAAATGCATTTATTATAAGGGTGTTCCCAAAAGCTTGCTCCTGTATTGAGGCATACTACTAAAGGGATATGGTTTACATTTATTTATTTATTTATTGTAGAAATTTGTTGAATTAATTAGGTTAGTGGCTAATTCTTAGTTTTTAAAGTAGGTTTTGATTACTAGTTAATATAGATTCTTTTTTTTTTTTTTTAGTATTTTTTAAGCATTATAATCAAATGGTATTTTTCATAAAATTAATTAGGAAAACAACTCTAACTAAATTTTATAAAAAAATAAAATTGGATAGGGACAAGACAACCTACCTTATATTCAATCTTCACTTGGTTCAAATTCTATCAATAGGGCCCAATATTATAGATAGGGGCTTGGTGAGTACCAATCAAGATTGGAACTCAACTAATGTACATCCAAGCTATCAAGGTGCTACCATTGGGCCCCTATAGATAGTAGGCCTCCTCACTCTCAAACCTTTCTATTATATTTTATTTTATAGTAGGAGCAAGTCGACCCCTACCTTATTTATCAAATTCATTCCCATCAATTGGGCCCCTATAGTTTCTAGGCTAACCAGAGGTAGGAGGGGAATCTAGTCATGATCAAAATAACCAAACAAAATTGATTTTCTTACAAAATCAAAACTAGCTAATCTTTCTTGCAGTTTCTTACATGTTTTCCTACTTGGTAGTTATAATTAAATATCAAAAATTTGGGTTGGTCTTATGTTTTAGGTCATACCTCAAACTCTCTCAAACCAACACATTTTGATTTTCCCCATCCAATTTCCTATTTAACAAAGGCATGGGAGAGATCTTATCATAATCTCATCTTCATACTCTTTGCTAGGCACTCCTTGTTGATATTATAGTTGCTTTACCCTATGACAAATTATTTTCTTTACAAAATCTCTTTTAGGTTGGTTTGGATGATTTATAGTTAATTTCCTTAAACCTTTTCTTTAGATAGGAAAATTTTCATAAAATATCTTTTAGGTTGGTTTGCATGATTTATAGTTAATTTCCTTAAACCATTTTCTTTAGATTGGAAAATTTTCACAGAATTTGTTTTTTGCTCCTCTTTTTAAAAATTTATTTTCAAGTGTGATGCAAGAGCACTTGGGTGAATACGTAATCAACATCACCAAAAAAAAATTGTTTGGGAAGATTTTCGAGGTTTCATGGAAAACGTTCTTACAAGTAGAATTTGGACTCCATCTTGGATTTGATGATAGAAGTTTTGAAGTCATATAATTAACATTTTTGGAGATTTAACCATTTTACGACTTTGGAATTTGGAAAATTTTTGAAATTTCAAAATTCGTGAGGTTTGAGGCAAAGTGGCTTGGTGAGAAGTTAGATGGGGTCGATATGCTCATCTCTACAAATTTTTGGAAGAATTCAAGATCTTGGTAAGAAATTATATCAAAACTCAGTTTTGTTCCATGCATTCATTTCATTGGCGATAGGATGATGTTATTGGTCTACATTGGCACTGGTAATGTTCTTAAGGTTCTTTGCATATTATTTTGACTCCCTCCAAATTGAAGTGATATGGACTTTGTCTTACATTAGTGTGTTTGCTTCACAATCACCGAGAAATACTATTGATATTAAGGGTAAGGGACCAGTGGTGGGTAGGGAGATGTTGAGTGAGGGGTCCATGTCAACAGCATCCACGTCATTGTAATTTTTTTTACATTTCCCTTAATAGTCCACCTAGCAATTGATAAAAATTTAGTAGGGTGAAATTTGTGCACATTTCCCAACTTTTTCAGACCATTTTTCAAAATCCACAAAATTTGAGCTAAAATTTGGTGTCGACCGATGGTGGACACATATTATTCACTTCATGATTTCCTGCTACGCCAGTAATGGGTCACTTAACTCTGAGTAAATATGTATTTAATTCTCAACATTCCTCTGTCGTCGACCTTTTCCCTACCACCTTGGCATGTGTTTCATTTACTATCTCTTGTATTAGCTTCACAACTACACCATTCATGGTAACGTTCAACACTTTATGCCATTACTTGCAGGACCAATGCTGGTTCAGCTCGAGGCTGATGATGGTGAGGGTATGGACGAGTGGTGGTGATATTCACTTCATATTTTTTGTGTTTTTGAACACCTCCATTTCCAAAAGGAAAAACTTGTAACTTTTGTTAAGGCAGATGAGGTTGTATTCCAACCTCACAATGGAAAAATTTATCCATCGCAATTTTTTTTGAATTTACTTGCATTTTTTTCTATAAATAGCTTATGAAGCAAGTAATGATATATTCGAATCTTGAAGCTTTCTTGTAGCTATATTATGGACGCTTTTGTGTGTATATATATATTTATACACACACACACATATATATGTGTATATACATATATATCTGTATACATATATATACACACAAAGACAATGAAGAAATGTTATTTGCAACAATATTGTGCCTATATTATGGTTGACTGTGTGTATATGTGTGTATACACAAATATATATGCATATATATTTGTGTATACACACATATACACATAGTTGGCCATAATATAGGCTTCCAAATATATATGCATATATATGTTTATATATGCATATATATTTGTGTATACACACATATACACATAGTCGGCCATAATATAGGCTTCTCTTTTCATTTTCGTACCTCTACAATTTGTATATGTATACAAGCAATATTTTAAGTTATTATATGCTTCACTATTAAGGGTTTCTTGCAACTATATCATGGCCGACTGTGTGTAAATATATAAATACATACATATATATATGTATATATATGTGTGTGTATATATATATACACACAGTCAGTCAAAAAAATAACAGTAAATGCATACTACATTGTCTATAAACAATGTATGCAACTCTCCCTGCTAAGGGTATCATGCACCTATATTTTGGCTGACTGTGTGTATATATACATACCATAAATGGGTTTCATCAGGTGGACTGTTAAGGGTTTCATGCACCTATAGTTTGTTTGAATGTGTCCTCCAGTGCCATGAACCCCTTGCCCAACAATACTTGCTCCCTCATCGTCCTCTCAGCCCTGTCCATAGTAGATTCACCTTTGCTGGTATGGTTGAATATTTTTCAACATTTTACATGTATTTATAGGATTTTCATAATAAATTTGGTAATCATTTTAGTTATCTAAATTTACATAACATTTTAATATTATAAATAACATATTAATATTATAATAAACTTTATAATATTATATATGTATCATATACACACATACATACATACATAATTTATTATGTATGTGTGTATATGATACATACATACATACCTATGGCAATTCATATGTATGTATATATGTATCATATACACACATACAAACATGTACGTAAATACACATGAATTTCCATATGTATGTATGCATGTATGTATGTATGTGTTTATAGGATACATACATACATACATATATCAATTCATATGTATGTGTGTATGTATGGAAAATTACTATGTATGTATGTATGTATGTATGTATGTATGTATGTATGTATGTATGTATGTATGTATGTATGTATTGTATGTATGTATGTATGTATGTATTGTATGTATGTATGTATGTATGTATGTATGTATGTATGTATGTATGTATGTATGTATGTATGTATGTATGTATGTATGTATGTATAGGATACATACATACATACATAGAGTCACTTTCACAAACACATAGACACATATCAGGCCACTTTCACAGACACGGACTTACTTGGCCAAAAGATAGGTGCATGACACCCTCAACTATGGAGTATATGATAATGTTCCAATATTGTCAATATAAATATGCAACTTGCTGAATTACATATACATATGACAAAGATATAGAAATTCATGTTTCATATAGCCTTGTTCATTTACAATTAAATGAATTCGATGTATGCTTTAATTTATATTCAATTACTTTCACAAGTATGACAATCTTGTTTCAATTCATATGAAAATGTTGGCTGAAGTTATATATAAGTATCATAATGTTGTATCACAAAAGGGCTCCAAATATTAGTATCATTTGGTTGTTTTGAGTTATATATAAATATCATAATGTTGTATCAAAAAAATGGCTCCAAATATTAGTATCATTTCACTAATCCATCTTACATGAATGAATATGTTGTTTCAGTTTCTATCATTCTTTTATTTGTAAGAGTTAGAATTTGGGTGTGATAGTATAACATGCAATACTTGTTTCATTACACACACTCCCTTGATCATTTGCAATCTACTCAATTAGATGCATGCTTAGTTTTTTCTTCAATCACACTCACTCTTACATGTATGATTTTTTTGTTTCAATTTGTATCATTATTTTAATTGTAAGAGTTAGAATTGGTGATGTGATAGTATAAAATGCATTGCTTGTTTCATTGCACACACACCCTTGATCATTTGTAATCAACTAAATTAGATGCATGGTTAGTTTTTCTTCAATTACACTCACTATTACATATATGAATTTGTTTTTTTAGTTTGTATCATTCTTTTAATTCTAATAGTTAGAATTGAGGATGTGATGGTATAATATGCATTGCTTGTTTCATTGCACACACGCCCTTGATCATTTGCAATCTACTCAATTAGATGCATGGTTAGTTTGTTCTTCAATTACACTCACTCTTACATGTATGAAATTGTTGTTTCATTTTGTATCATTATTTTAATTGTAAGAGTTAGAATTTGGGGTATGATAGTATAACATGCATTTCTTGTTTCATTTCACACACACCCTTGATCATTTGCAATCAACTCAATTAGATGCATGGTTTGTTTGTTCTTCAATTACACTCACTCTTACATGTATGAATTTTTTGTTTCAGTTTGTATCATTTTTTTAGTTGTAAGAGTTAGAATTGGGGATGTGATAGTATAACATGTATTGCTTGTTTCATTGCACACACACCCTTGATCATTTGCAATCAACTTAATTAAATGCATGGTTAGTTTGTTCTTCAATTACACTCACTATTACATGTATGAATTTTTTGTTTCAATTTGTATCATTCTTTTAATTGTAAGAGTTACAATTGGGGATGTGATAGTATAACATGCATTTCTTGTATCATTGCACACACACCCTTGATCATTTGCAATCAACTCAATTAGATGCATCGTTAGTTTTTTCTTCAATTACACTCACTCTTACATGTATGAATTTATTGTTTCAGTTTGTATCATTATTTTAATTGTAAGAGTTAGAATTGGGGATATGATAGTATAACATGCACTTAGGGGATTTGGTTTTTTGAAGGGCTTTCAAGGTAAGCTATGTTGAAATTCACAATTCAAAGGGAATTATGGACAACTACAACATAGATTACCATTAGAAGGTTGTTCAAAATATCAATTCTCCCTAAAGAATTGTTGAATGCAAATACAATTAGCAATAATCAGACATGGTTTTTAAATTCTCCCCTTATTCAACTATGTTTCAATCTACCATTCAAAGTTGTTGAATGAAAAAGAAGCATATCAAGCAAAGGATTGATATAGTATTATTGTAATCCTGTTCTAAAGTTAAATAATGCAAGCACTATTGATTCTGGTGGAGTTTTTTCCCAAAATGGTTTCTCCACGTATATGTTGTGTCACTTCTATCTTCTTGTCTCATTCTTCTATAATATTTTGTCTCTTTCTACAATTGGTAAAATTGATCTAAACAAATTAATCGTACACAAAGAATTGTTAACAAAGAACACTTAATTAGATCTACAATATCATAGTTTTACAAGTTCAAAGCTACAATATTACCTTCATTCTCAACATTTGGTATCAGAGCTAATGGTTGGTTTGAGTTTGGGACACCTTTCTCTTAAAAGTTTGAAGGTTTTTTGGTTGTAGTGGGAGCTTTTACTATGGTGTTATTGAATATTTGTAAAAGAAGTATGTTACAATGAGTTCTACTTCTTGTCTAGATATTGAAAGATTCAATGGATCTAGTTAGGAGATGGTTATCACGATGTCATGGATAGCTTGATTACATGTTTCAGTGAGAGCTTTTGACAGTGATGGTTTGATGTTTATCTTGTTGCCATGTATAGCTCGGTATCACAGTTCAGTGGGAGCTTTGGTAGGATATGGTTATCTTCATGTGATTTGAAGAGGTTTTAACATATTATTTCATGGAGGACTCTTATAGTCTTTGGTAAAGGTTTTATTGTTCTTCCTTTGGAGAGAATGTAGTTCTCTTTGGTTTTGAGTATTAATCATTTTCTTGGAGCTTCATGATTATATAGGTTGCATTTGAAGTTGGAATGGATTGATTGGTGGGTGATCATGGATACTAGAGAGACTTTGGTTAGGCTGGATATTTCTTATGTTAAGAGATATGTGTTCGAATGGTTACTTGTTATAAAAAAATTCAACAATAAAGACCGAGGAGCCTACACCTGGAAATGGATGTGAGTCCATCGTAGACCTGATGAGAAGGTTGTCTTTATTGAAAGCCTATATTGCTTGGTGTTGTATGCATAGGACAATCTTACATCCCACTCTTGGTCTACTCGGCGGGTAAATGATCTAAGAGGTGTTGCCCGCCTAATTATTAGATGCATTATTTATATGTATCTTGTCTTCTCTTATGAATTAGTCTTGAAAGTTGAGTTTTGAGGGATTATTGAGAAGTAGATGCATGATTTTATGTATTTCCATTGTTCTCCTTGCAATCTTGAACTTGAGTTAGTTCTGAGGATTTGGGTAGGAAAGGTACGGGAGATAGTTAGTGGCTTTGGGCATATTCCCTTTTGTTGTGGGAATGTTTGGCTAAGTTTGATCTACTTTCTGTGAGAGGTTTTCATCTAAGTTCTATCATGTTTCATTATAAGTTGAATGGTTAGATATTGATATCCTTTTAGTTTGGGAGTGTTGAAGGAGATCTTACTTTACACAGTTTGGCACATGTTAGTGTGGTATAAGAACATGGTTTGATTTGCAGGTTCTCTCTTTGTGGGAATATTGTCTTCTTCTTGAAGGTTCTTATGTTATGAGAGATGTATTTTGCATATAATTATATGCTTCTTTGACACTATGATAGAGGAGTTAGCCACATACTCTATGTGAAGTGTTATAGGAGGACTTGTTAATGTTGTGATCTTGTTTTCAGATTTGACATTACCTATGCAATGGGAGTTCCAGAAGGTATATATGTGTTATGTATGAGAGGAGCACCTCTCTTGGACTAGTTACACTTTACTACAATGAGTTACTTCAAAGGTTTTTTATCGCATTTCTATGTGTGTTATTACCTTGAGGTCTTATTTTGCAAGATAGTGGATATACAGGGACTTGTTTGTAGATTTGGGTTGTTATGTTGATAGGATGAAGTTATACCTATGATAGTTTGGTTATGGAGACTTGGGAAAGGTATTTATTGAGAAAGTTGATACTTTGATCAATGTTGTAGATAAGTTCTCTTGGCGCAAGAAGGCCATTGGCCTTGAGTCATGTACTTGATTTATAAGAATGATTCCTTGTTTAGAATAATTGCAATGTATTTCAAAACCTGCAATAAACTCTCATACAATTTCTGCAACACAATCTATCCATGCATTCCATGTGACCGAGCATGAATCCACACATCCCATGTCATGCTTCAAACCCTCACACATGCATAAGATTAACCTGCAAACTTGTAGCAAACTCTGATGCACTTGCTGCAATAAATAGACAATTAATGAGCATGTAAACTCATAAGAGTTATCAAATACAAGAGCATAAAGCTCCTCTCAAAAATCTATGCCTAGATTGTGCAAGCAGAGTTCCATAATGTGATCTAATGTCAAACCAATGTTTTCCTCAATTTAGGTGCCCCAAACTGAACACTTAATTGATTGTTGGTCAAGAAAATATCTTGCAAGCATCGCCTCAAAGTTGGTACCCAAGAATGGGCCCACTTAACTGAGCCTTGTAAATATCTTCTCATGCAAAAGGTGTTAACTTAAAGATGCCAACTTAGGTGCCCGAGGTGGGTCTAATTCAATCTTAGTTAACTAAAACATATCTCTCCACCAATTCATGCAAACATCATGCATGATTGATCATCCCCACTTAACTAAATGTGTCCACATGTTATCTGTCATGCAACTGAAGTCATTAGTCATGCAACTCAAGTCAACTCAAGTCAACTAGCACTCAACTGAAACTAACTATATGCAACTGAAGATAACTGAACCATAACTGAACTAAACTGAACCGATACTGAATTGAACTGAACTGAACTCCACTCATGTAAATATCAATTCCTAACTTCTAGGATCTTTACATGCATTACTGAAGTGTTATCTTTCCTACAAACAGTTAACTAAACTCAAGGTTGGTTCCACCTTCCATGTGGGCACCCCATGTGCTCCTATTTTGTAGGAGCTCTTCTTGGGCGTCCCCACATGTTCCTATTATTTAGAAATAATTACAAATTTCAATTTACATGTTCATTTTATTTTAATTTAATCTCTTTCTAATCCTATTGTTGGGGAACACTTTCCAAGGACTTACGAGATACATGAAATATGTTTAGGATTGCAATTAAATGGCATCCTATTCCCAACAAAAGTGAATTGGATGACGGTTGCAACATTGTTTAACACTATCAAAGACTTCAAAAAACTGTGTCTGATTATTGCATTCATCTAAATTAGATGTGTGGTTTTTTCTTCAATTACACTCACATATTTGAATATGCTATTTCACTTGTTTGTTATTTGCATGTCCATACATTCATAGATATAATCAGTTAACATGATCACCTAAGGGTTATAAGAGTTAGAATTGGGGATATGGTAGTATAACATGCATTTTTTTTTCATTGCACACACACCCTTTGATGCAAGGTACTCCCTTTCAAAACTCAAACTCACAACTACAACAAGAAACACTAAACAAGAATTCAAGAGAGAACAAGTCTTTGTTTATTACTGTAGTAAAAAATGACATTACATTACTACATTCGCCCTCATATGGGCCTTCTTGACTTCACATTCTTCTAATCTTCAAATTGGAGCTAACTCTCCTTCAAACATCATGCCTTCACCGTGAGAAATCAACTTGATCCTTCATCACTTATATCCTTCCCCTGGTTCGAAGTAATTTTTCTTCTCTTTTTTTTCCTTAGCAAAATGACCTCAGGTTTTCTCTACCTCATTCCATGCATTTTTATTCTTTTCTTCCAATTGACGAAATTTGCATTGAATTCGGTCACCCATGCTTTCCTAAGCGCTACCATCCACCTCCTTGCAGTATTAACATTTTTGTAACCATCACTCATTGTCTGCACCATCATCTCATGCAACCATCGACCAAAAGATTTGTGCCATGTTCGTCATTAAAACTTAGCCGCTACACTTCAAAACATTATTGTTTGATTAACCCTAAATTTTGTGGTTTAAAACAATGGTGTGAATCTGCCAACCACCTCATGCCATGTGTCATTAACCTGTACTGGTCAACCAAGTCAAACTCCACTTCTAGAAAGATTTCCCTCCATTTTCGGTGACTTCATTTCTCCCTTACCGTCAGGAGTCGGGAGTCTCAATTCCCTCATACCGCTTCCATGAAATGCATGTTAGAACTTATGAAGCATGACCGAACATTGAAACCTGAAAACACTAGCTTTACATTCACCTTGTCAGAGGTCGAGGTTTGTGCGTCCTCCTTACTAGCTACCATCTTCATGTAGAGTGCAAGCCTCATCACCAACTCACGAAACCTTCTTACTGCTTCCCCTTTTTGTGGGTTGGGGTTTGGGGTTTCGACATACCCTTTACACCACTTTAATTAGCACATGCCACAAATCCAAAGCTCGAAGTCTGATCCTCTTCAGCAACAAGTAAACAATCAGCCCAAATTTTGAAACCCAATCAGACTTAGAGGGAAATTGACTAACTCGCTCATCTATGGTATACGATAAATAGTAAGCCTAAGGCCCAAAACTCAAACTTTGCACATCTTCAACACATTAGACACAAACTCCATTCTCATGTTCAACAAACCTTAGCTAATTATCCCTTATTGAAAAGAAACAAACTTTTATTTTTTTGGTTGATGCAAGATTTCCCTTACACCTTCGATGTTCCTGCATCAGACACCCAGGGTAGAAAAGAAATGTTTCATTAGTGAAACTCATAAACATTTGTATACTCTGTGTCTATCCTGGATCCACCTCTACTCCTTGTTCATTGGAAATTTTTTGTTCCTCTCATCCTACACCTTCACATTAGTATTCCCTTTTATCTTTCCTCCTTTTTTCATCCTCATGAAATACAAATTATCAAACTCTACCTCCCACCAATGTGCTTTACCAAAATGAAAAAAATCAATGGTATTCATACCTTCTTCTTCAACACAACATGTGTCTTGTATTACCTTTCTTGCTGCTATACCTTCTTCTTCTTCTTCTTTTGTCTTGTCTTCAATGCATCTTGTCACTCTGTTGACGCCTTTACAAAGACACTCTACTATTGAAAATTGATTTTCTACACCCAAAACAATGTTATAATAATAATCTTGTGACTCATCATCCACCTTCTGTAACAAGTAATCAAGTTCTTCTATCAAGGAATCTTCACCTTCATCATTCTCAAACAAGGAATCATCAATAACTTCAACTTCACATTCCCATCTTTCTCATCAGTCTCACCTATCTGCAACACATCCAATATTGCAACTACATCCTTATTCTCATCATAAATAGCATAAAAATCTAAAATTACCTCATTACCTTTGGCTGCAACCTTTGTGTTAGCTAAAATTTTCTCACTCCACTCTCTTTCGATTGCTTCCAATTGTATTAGCAAATCATCCTCCTCACCTTCATCCCTTTTATCTAACTGTTTCAAATCATTAACCAAAAAATTTCCAACCTTGATACATACCTTGACTCCTCTCTCATCCAATGGATTCAACTTATGATGAACTCCATCCTTCATCAAACTATAAGTGTTCGCACATCCATCATGCACTGCTTTCCTGTCAAACTACCATAGTCTACCCAACAATAAATTGCAAACATCCATTCTCATAACATCACACAATACTTCATCATAATAACTTCCAATCTTAAATCTTACCACACATTGTTCATTTTCCAACACATTGTGACCATCTTGCAACCATGAGATCATGCACGGATGCCTCTTTCTCTCCAACTGCAACTTCTCAACCATCTCTGCGGAAACAAGATTATTAGTACTACCACCATCAATAATGACATTACAAACTTTACCTTTGCATTTGCATCTTGTATGAAACAATCTCCTCCTCTGAACAAGTTCATTGTCTTCATTCATCAAAACTCTTCTCATCATCAAGGCTTCACCTTCTTCAACTTCTTCTAAATGTGATGATCCCACATCCTCTCTATTCACATTTGTTTCCCTTGCATTATTTTTGGTCCTCTTATTTGTCCTCTCATGTTCTTGACACTCATAAGATCTATGTCCTTCTTCTCCACATCTAAAAAAAGTTATTTTGTAATTTCCTCTTTCAAATCCTCTACCCAATCTTCCTCTTCCTCTAAAATTTTAATTATGAGACTTGCTTGATCTTTCACATCTTTCATCCTTGTTGTCCTTGATTTCTCTAATCTACTATTCGTCCTCTTTTTGTTGCACATAAGCTCTATCCTTTCCCTTTTGTTTATTCTCAAACCTCTTGTTCATCCTTTCTTCTATCTTCAATGCTATTTGATAAGCATCTTCCATTGTCAAAACTCTAACCAATGTCATCTCATCTTGTATACTTGACCTCAAACCATTAATGTATCTTACAATCTTCTCTTTAGTTGCCTCAAAATGTCCAATTCTAATGAGTATTCTATGAAACTATTATGTGTACTCTTTTACTATCTTACTTCCTTGCTTCAAGCTTTGCATCTTTTTAAACAATTCTAGCTCATAGTCTACTAGAATGAATTGCCTTTTCATTTTCTCTACCATTTTGTCCCATTTGGTAATTTTATCTTTTCCTTTTCTTCCTCTTTCCAACTGGATTTCTCTCCACCAAATTGAAGAATTTCCCTTCAATTTTTTCTGGGAAAAACTAACTCGGTCTAGGTCTCTAACTTCCTCAAATTCAAAATAATCTTCCATATCATTTATCCAGTCTGTCAGTTCTTCTAGATTCAAACTTCAATTAAAGGTAGGAACATTAATACTTGGTTTTTTCCCCATTTTTTTTAAAACTCTCAACAATGGATCCCTTGCAACTGCTGCAACTTCTTCTCTCTGTTCATTATCCAAACTAGCATTCTTTGTGCTTTCATCTTTATCATCACTTCCTAGGTCTCTCATTCTTGAAAATCCTCTCCTTATCTCATTTTGTAAAGATTTAACCTGCCTTCTCAAGGCTCTAAAATCATCATCCCTTACAAAATTATCTCCTCTTCCTCTTCCTCTACCTCTACCTCTACCATAATGGGCTCCTCTCCCATCCATTTTTTTTTCAACACCTACAACACAATCCTGGTGCAACTGCCTCTCTTCGATAGTCTATTACACACTTAGGATCAACTTGCTATGATACCACTGATGCAAGGTACTCCCCTTTCAAAACTCAAACTCACAACTACAACAAGAAACACTAAAAAAGAATGCAAGAGAGAACAAGTATTTGTTTATTACTATAATCAAAAATGGCATTACATTACTACATTTTCCCTCATATGGGCCTTCTTGACTTCACGGTCTTCCAATCTTCAAATCTAAGCTAACTCTCCTTCAAACTTCATGCCTTCACCATGAGAAATCAATTGAATCCTTCATCACTTCTATCCTTCCCCTAGTTCAAAGTAATTTTTCATCTCCTTTTTTTTTTCCTTAGCAACACGACCTCATGTTTTCTCTACCTCATTCCATGCATTTTTCTTCTTTTCTTCCTGTTGACAGAATCTGCATTGAAGTCAATCACCCATGCTTTCTTGAGCGTTTCCATCCACCTCCCTACAACATTAACATTTATGTAACTGTCACTCATCGTCTACGCCATCATCTCATGCAACCATTGACCAGAAGATTCACGCCAGGTTCATCATGAAAACTTAGTTGCTGCACTTCAAAACATTATGATTCAATTAACCCTAAATTTTGTGGTTTAAAACAATGGCGTGAATCCACCAATCACCTTGTTCCATGTGTCATTAATTCGTACTATTTAATCGAGTCAAACTCTGTTTCTAGCAAGATTTCCCTCCATTTTTGGTGACCTCATTTCTCCCTTACTATCGGGAGTCAGGAGTCTCAATTCCTTCATACCACTTCCATGAAATGCATGTTAGAACTTATGAAGCATGACCGGTTGTCGAAACCCGATAACACTAGATTTTCATTCACCTTGTCAAACGTTGAGGTTCACACATCCTCCTTATCGGCTACCATCTTCATGTAGAGTGCAAGCCTCATTACCGACTCGTGAAACCTTCTTACTACTTCCCTTTTTCGTGGGTCAGGGTTCGAGGTTTCCACATACCCTTTACACCACTTCAATCAATGCACGCTGCAACTCCAAAGCCCGAAGTCCAATTAGCCCGAAGTCCAAAAATTGATCAGACTTAGAGGGAAATTGATTAACTCCATCTCTAGTAAATGATAAATGGTAAGCCCAAGGCCCAAAACTCAAACTTTGCACATCTTCAACACATCAGACACAAACTCTATTCTCATGTTCAACAAACCTTAGCCAATTAGCCCTTATTGTTCAAAGAAACATTTTTTTGTTTTTTTGGTTGATGCAAGATTTCCCTTACACCTTGGATGCTCCTGCATCACCCTTGATCATTTGCAATGTACTCAATTTGATGTGTGCTTAGTTTGTTCTTCAATTACACTCACTCTTACATGTATGAACTTGTTACTGGGTGAAGCCACATAAGTGGTTTACACTTTTGTGGAGGAAGGAATTTTCAAAATTTCCACATTCTCCCTAGCAAAGTGGTTCGGTCGAACCCCCACCGAGCCTAATAAAAAAGTCATATTTAAGGGGGTTCGGCCGAACCAAGGTTCGGCCGAACCCCCTTAAATATGACAAAACCAAAAAAAGTGTGAAAGTGCTTTCACTTTCACTGTGAATTACCAGTAATCTGCGCGCGGCGAACATAAACCGGACGGCGACCCAACAAAATTTTTCACCAACGAAAGCAAAGTTCGGGTCGTTTTCTTCAAACTTCATCATTCCAATTCGCATATCGACCACTATTGAGCACGAGGTATTTAAAATTCCTTTTTTTTTAAGTTCAAAATGCATGTATTTGTTTAATTTTGAAACCCTATATATGCAATTTTTTTTAAATTTGTTGAATTCAAATTGCACTTGTTTGAACGTTTTTAAAGCATTTTTAATAGTATTTTGCTTCCCCGTTTTGCATAATCCAAAGGTTTGAGTAAGGAAAAACGAGTTTCCTCCGAAAATTAGTGCAAAAAAACATTATAATAGCTCTCAACATAGTCTAAAAAATGAAGATAAATACATTCCTAAAGACTAGAAATGTAGGGTTAAGCTCACAAAATAATTTTAAAACTACAAATTTAGGGTCAAACTTGTAGATGAAAATGCAAATTTCATACATGTAGGATTGAACCATGAAAGTCATAGCTTGATTTGTTAAGGTATTATAATATTAAATCTTATAAAAAATCCAGAATCATATCATTGATAGCATTGTCTTCATGTAGTGTGTACAAATTGAAATATAATTGACTAAAACTATAAGTTACTCTTATTGAACAATTTCCTCATGTAGTGTGTATAAATGGAACCATTGATTGAAAATATAAATCAAACCATCAAGAACAAAGACTTGATTGTGTCTTCATGCCCTCAATTAATATCATTTACAAATTTTGGTCTTGGAAACCATAAAATTAACAATTACATTCTCTACCCTATTATTTGATGTATTATAATGCAATTTTCTATACTACCAAGCAAATTCAATGGTCACAAGTTTGTAGAGACACTCTAGAAAAAGGTCTATCATGTGTTTAGAATACTATTCATATTGTAACACTAGAGATTCTAAGTAATATGAGAATCCCTACATAATTTTATATAATGTATTTTCATCATCACTAACTATAGTAGACTAGTTTCTATCACTATTCAATTCATCTTCTTTCATTAGTCCATCATGACTTGATTATTCATCCTCCTTTATATTTAGAGAATAAGAACAATATATAGAACCACTACAAAATCTTCACACATATCACTAAAAGTTGATGTTTGGTATAAATGTATCCACATGCAAACAAGAGCCACCTTTGGACATTACTATTATCAAAAGGACAAACCTTATTAGAGCGAGTGCAAAAAGATGTGGGGCCAAAAAGTGGCCACCCCACCTTTTGGCCCCATCATATTAAGTATCAAGCATTAATGTTGAGGTACGCTATTCGAGGAAACTTGAATGATGAGTAAGTGAAGAGAGAGTGGGACTTTATTGTTCACAAAGTGGGAAGAAATAAAAGCAAAGGAAGTGGAAATGGGAAACATGTAGAGAATATGGCAAAAATGGTGGAAATCAAGGAAGGATTAAAAGGAAAAGAAAGAGGGAAAAGGGGAGGATAGAGGCAAAAGGAGGAAGAAGGTAGTGCAAATTATACATTTTTGAAGCTTGTGAAATTCGAGTATGTAAACCTAATAGTTTTTACTTGGTGGTAATGAGGTATGATTTTTTATGAAGGTTCTTTTTAGTATTTTTATATGTAATGTAAGAGAAAAAGCTATTCTTGTATGAAATTCTAGAAATCATGTTAAAAAGCATTAGCTTGTAATTTCTACTATGTGAATGGAAATCTATTGCTCTACCTAGGACATTTAGAAGCTTGTGTTGCATTCATGAAGCCAAACATAGTAGATATTTTTTTTACTTTATGTGTGTTATTGGAGATAGGGTTTTAGTATATAGAACCATACAATAAAATGGGGTAATTCCTTGTTTGAACTAAAAACCCTACTATTTTTTAGTGAAGGGATAGCTAGCTATAACATTTTGACTTTCACTTGTGAGTCTAAACACCCATATGGGTTATTGTTGCTTTGTCTTATGGATTATGGTAGTAAATTCTTAAGATGTATGTAAATCTAGAAGACCAATGTTGAATATTTATTTGTTGATAGGCTAAATAGAGTTAGAATTAGTATGGGTTCATTACATGTATGCCATTCAACATTCATGCACATCATATATATGTGAGAGAGATAGTGATAAAGAGAGATAGAGATAAAGGGTAATATAGATAGATAGAATAAGCACAAACCATTTGCTATGAATATGCACAAAATATTTATATATTGATCTTGATAAGGTCATGAAGACATACATAATACATCATGAAAATATCATATACAGTGACATGAGGCCAACATTGTCTCTTAGACTACAAAATATCACCAATATATATTCATGAAAATAGTTATGAATGTGTCATAAAGATATAAAAGTGTTTATGTATGTGTAGCAAATGCTATTAATGAAACATTATGCCTCTCTTTGTTTGACTAGAAACTGAACTTCGATCCCTTGAATTAGTTATTATCTTGCATTGTGTTGATTGTGTGTGCCCCTAACAATTATGCAACTCAACCTACACACACAAACATATTATAAAATTAGAGATTATACCAAAATTTATAAATAAATAAAATATTGTTTTAAAATGATATTAAAATAATAAACACACTTACAACAAACTAATACTCAACATCATCAACAAAGGGTTGTCCTCAAAAGAGGATGCTTACAAAACAAAACCAAAATGTGTGTGTATCCATATATACATATATATACATGTATGCATACACATATACATATACATACATGTATATACGTATACATAAATATACATACACACATACATACATACATACATATGTGTGTGTATTTATGTATACGTATATATGTATACATATATATACATATAGAAAATAAGTGTATGTATATACATATATACATGCATATATACATATGTATGTATACATGAATGTGTCTACATATCTACATATACATATATACATATATACATATTTAGATATGTGCATGTGTATGTATACATATGTAGATATATTCACATATACATGAATATGTATGTATAGTACATGAGTAATTTTTTTAATGAAAACCATGTTTAGGAATGAAAATATCCAATCCATTATGCTTCTAAACTAAACTTTGCAATGCTTATGGTTCTTTTGGCCTTATAGATTCTTGAATCATTTTATAATATAAAACCAAAATATAACCTACTTTGGCTCTAATAATTGTAAACCCTTTAGGAATTCTAAATTGTTGCATCTTGTCTTGATTTTCCCATCATTGTTATTCCTTTTAAAAAATTTACAAATTAGGCAAATAATCCTTGCACTTATATAGAGGGTCCTTATGTATGTTCTTAAAATTATTTAAGGTTAAATGACTTAATCTAAAATAAAGGCATATACGGATCTCTTGCAATTGTAACCTCTTTGCTAAAATACTTTGGAACTAATAGGACTCAATTGTGTTTTATGACATAGGTCTATATTACCACAATGATGTATGTATAGGTGTACATTTTAACTTGGTTAGCTTTCCTAGCAAGTTCTTCATTACAACAATCACTCCACCTTGTCACTCAATCAAGCCCACTAGAACATATATTGGAATTTAACCTCTTTCATACTAAAAGAAAAAGTAATCATTAATTATATTTAATTTACCATATAATTTGATCTAAGTAATGCATTTTATAAGATCTAATTGGTGTATTTATAAAAACTATTTTGTGTTTTGGGCATAGGTGGTCCTAGAAAATATGCATAAATAATAAGATAGACTATGGATTATCTTTTAAATATTGTTCACGGTTTTTCATGTCATATTTTTATAGGAGGTCCTCATAATTGGTATTCTTGTATGGTATTAGAGCCAAGCTAGGTGCATTTGACACCTATGTTTTGGCTCAAGGGAGTGTGTTGGAGAAATGATACACACCTAAGTCATAAAAAGACTCATCACAATGTGAGTCATTAGCTCAATAGTAGAGCATCCTAACACCAAATGGGAGGTCCTAAGTTTGAATACTAGTTAGTCCATAGAAATTTCTATAAAAGTCGATCACTAGTACATAAGAAGAAGAATAAGTGCCCTTATAATTTTTATTAATACCAACAAATTATCATTCCTCACATACATAGGAGAATCAATGATTTCAAGCTCGTCAACATGTATATGTACCTCAATCTCATGACCCTCATATAAAACCATTTTATTAGATTTATTTAGTGTAAAATATTTAAATTTTCATTAGGAGGAACAATTGAAGGATTGACCCCAATATTAACCCCCTCAACCTAATTTTTTTTCAAATCCTTAATCAATTATTCCTTAATCCCATAAAATGTTGAGTATAATTACAATTAACTCTACAATTTAATAACAAAATTATTTCTCATTATATCTTTTGGGAATAACTTTAGATTTATCTAATGGCCTAATAGGAGGAAGTGTAATCATGCAAGCACTAAGTAAATTTTGAAGCACATTTTACAAAGGAAAAAGTTGGAGGCTTTAGAGTCATAATTATATTAGAAACATTTATAATGTATAGTTTGTACAATGGTCATTTCCATTATTTTTTACTATCCTTTTGGAAATAATTTTTCTTTTTAAATTTACAAGGATGATGTAGATGAAGCATTAGAAGATCCATAATTAAGTGTGGTAGCCTCTAACAACTTTAGTTCTTTACATTCATCTCACTTGCACATGCAAATGTTAAGAATGTATATACTTTGTCGATCCTTGTTTATAGTCAAAAAATCTAAAATAATAAACTTCAATCTAACATTCCTAATATTTGCATTGGCCAATTTCAATATTAAAAAATAGACCCAAATGGAAGATAATACTATTAAATTTCATGGGAAGAACTTAGCCAATAACTTATCATCATACACAAAATCCAAATATGTAGCACTAAAAACCTTGAATGTGTCATGGGATCTCCTTTAACATTGTGCATCTCAAATCTAGGATCCAAAAATCCAACAAAAAATGGATATGTAAAATTTTTAATAGAAATTGAATTGTGTTTGATTTTTATATGTACATGTCTTTTTTTGTTTCCATTAGGTAAGGAATCAACATTACTTTTCATCTCAACAAGCCCTTAAACATTAATGTCAAGGGTAGATAGAGGCACACTAGGATTAAGGACATGAATGAAAGTGGCAAGATGAGAAATCGAAAGTGGTGTATAAATTTGTCATGACATAATAAATGAGTGTGGAGTGACAAAGACTTGCGTAGGAATATCACAGTGAGGGGAACATGGGAAGTGTAAACAAAACTAATGAGAACTAATGTGGAGACAAGAGAACTATGTGCATCATAATAAGTAAGCATGAGATGAGATCTAGGAAAAAGGAGAGGATAAATTTGGGAGATTTGGTGGAAGGAGAAATAAAGCATAAGATAGAAGTAAAACAATAAGGAGGAATATGAAGAAGAAGCTTGGGATGGAGGGAAAATGGCACATCACTCAAAGGGATTGTTGAGCTTATCCTTTTACCCTATTTAACTTTAAGTACTTTCTTTCCACATGGCTTATTAATCAACATAGTATATGAAGGAGATCAATGTGCTTATCCTTTTACCTATTTCATCTCTTTGTGTTCCGTGTTGTTTTTAATGTTTTTAATTAGAATGCAGATGATGTTAATATACATTTAATGATACATTTTTTATGTTCTATAATTTTTTGATGTTCTCAAGGCTATATAATTGAAGTTCATTTATGTTAACAACTATTAGATTAAATATTTTATCCCCAATTATTTTCAAATGATTTTATACTTTAATCTTTGTATTCTTATTCTTTCTTTCATCGTTTCATTTAAAATTTGAACCATTTAAGGATGTTATGTTATAGATTAAAGTTGTCTTCCAATTCTTTTTAAATCAAGTTAATAGTATGAAAATATTATTGATGAGTAGATGAATTAAATTACAAGTTCTATTTTAGATTTGTATTCTTTTTATCTAGATATATTATTTACCAAAGTCTTATTGTTTTTTTAGGTTTATTGTATATATATAACATGGAAAATGTAGATCATGTTTCACCTGTGCTAGAATCTTTGTTTGCAAATACTACTAATGAGATAACAAAATTAAGAGATTCATTAGCACAAGGTGCAAACCGAGGGATATATAGTGAACCATGCATGTTAATATTGCATAGTCTAGAAAAACTAAAAAATGAACTTGAGAGGACTAGTACATATTCCCCAGACAAAGTGGCTGCTATTCTTTCCCGCATGCGAGAAGAAGTACATGGTGATGTTCCCCTTAAACAAATACAAGATAGTGTCACCAAAGAAATGATAAAAGCCACTTGTTTTCCATTTTATCAAAATATGTGTAAGGTTAGGGGATACCAGGTCACTAGATGTGTCGATCATGTATGGCCTCATTGATCTACCCACGATTTCTCTCAGCACATGGTCTATACCCAAACAATGGCCAGATTCCATTGTATTTTGTTCAGCAGTTATCTTTGGTCCATTTAGACTCCAGTTAACTACACAGACATTCCACCATATCAGAGCCGGTGGTAGGATTGCTGAGTAAGCCCACCTATCGTCGGCGGAATAGACCACCCCAATGTTTAGAGAGTGATAGTTGGTGAGAGGTCTCCTGCTCTCACCCTAGCTCTAGCCCCCATAGCAGATAAGGTTGTCGTTGCTTCCCAAAGGAAGCAATTGACACTGTAGGTGACATTGCGGCTGCCACCACTAGGATATCTGATGATCATGTAGGTCAGTATTTGACATCTAGACATTCTAGATCCACACCATTTTCAGCACAGTGGACCACCATGGATCCTTTCTTGGCCGACATCCCTACTCCTACACAGCTTGATGCACTTACAGGAGATATGGCACACATGACTCTACATTGTTTGGTTGAGGACCTGTTGGAGGCATATGCCCACATTGCATCAGACAATGGGATCGGTATAGAGTATGTTAGAGATCATTTGAGACATAGAGGTT
>VDFB02000020.1:32738325-32768656 GCA_007258455.2 Sequoia sempervirens
TGTATTAGATAAGAATGAGGCATTTACTAGTTTACATAATACTTCCCTATGATCTTTCCACAAAATCAGATTTCAAATGAGAGATTCGTGGAGAGAATCATGAAACTAAGATATTCTTAATATGGCAGGTTTGTTTGGTAACAAAATAACCAATATATCAAATTTGTTTTAACAAAATAATATGAACATTTACTTTTGTCTCATGTCCATAATAATAGGGGGCATAAAAGTTGTTTATGGCCAACAAATATTGTGGCCATTACAATATAAGAATTTGTTATAACAAAATATTAAAATATATCTTATCAAATATAGTGAAAAGTGTTTATTAGCTAAAAATAATTTGTTGGAAGATGCACCCATGGGCGATAGGAAGTATGCTGTGAAGTCTATTATCTCCAAATTTATTGATATACTGTTGGAATTATTTTCTCACATCAACAAATATTAGTAAATACAACCTAATATTTATTACACTTATTTTATCTAAAAACTAAATTAAATATTACTTATGTATATTTAATCATGTGCACCATAAAAGTGGTAAAATGATATGGTATGGTATGAAAATGGAATATGAGAATGGGTATGAAGGCATACAAAAAAGGTTAAAATATGGCATAAAATGGAATGTGAATGGTTCTCATCAAGGTGCTCAATGATATCTGACTTCAACATGATCATATCATCACCTATCACTCAAAGACATTTAGTGATATTGTGCGACACTACTCCACTTATGAGGAGTGTTATGTTGTTGTACACATTATTTTCCAATGGCACTTTAGATCCTTGGCAAAGAGACTATTATTCACTCCAAAAAAATTTGCTACAATTCTTGCACACAAGCAAAAATGAAAATGTGTGGCATATGAAGTGGATGACCTTACAAAAATTGCACTTAGTGATTAAGCATAAGAAGGGATGCACCAACAAGGTTGGATATTGCCTTAGTCAATCACCAAACCATGCACCTGCCATTTTGCTAGAATTATGCAACTACAACCTTTTTTACTAGGGGTCATGTGCTCAATAGACAACAATTTTGCACAACCATTCAATGTGCTTGCAATGTATGCCAACTAGCAATTTCTATATGTCCAATGAGCTTCTCTACAAGCTAATTGGGAATCCTTGCATTCCCTCAAGCACACCCCAACAACACTTGGAAGCACATTACTCCAAAATGGTAGATTAGTTTGGCATCAATAAATTGCTTATTGCACTTCATCATAACTTTTACTAGCCTCACATGAACAATGACATTGACTACCACAACAATCCCTACACAGTATTTTGCATCGGCAAGCCTACCAACAAGACATTGGTGTTTTACAATTCTTTAGCACAACCTCAACACCCTTTGGAGACAATAAGTATGGATTTCCTCAATGGCGTCTCAATCACCAACTGACAACTGAGTGTTTTTCATAGTTGATAGTTTCTCCAAAATAACCATCATGGTTGCCTACAAGAAGACCATCACAATGCGAAATATTGCATACATCTACTTTAATCATGTTTGGGTATGCTTCAAGATTTTGACATCCATTGTCTTTGATTGCAACCTAGGATTTGTTAACACCTTTTGGCAAACTATTTGGACCATGTTAGACACACAACATGACTATTCCACAACCTTCCACTTGTAGATCGATAGAAAAACAAAGGTGGTCAACCGCATGTTGGTCCACCTTTTGCACATTCACAACAATGTGTATCCAAGCACTTGGGATGAAAACCTACCATACATCTACCATGCCTACATATAGCTCTATAACATTCTAAAGACCAAGTTATTGCTCATGCCCATCCAACTATGAAGGATGAAATCAATGGAACTACGATGATTCATGCTCGCTTAGGTGCTCATCAACTATTTTGCATAGTCAAGATCATGCAATGTGTCAATCATGCCATGTGGTTTGTCTTGCAACAACTCTATGGGTTGTTTCATCAACTTAGAACTAACACAATGGAGACCATTTTTCTCAAGAAGGGGTGAATGATCTAAGCACAGTCACATGCACAACCTCAATCTTGATACATCATGTAGCCTTTATTCTATCCAGTAACATCATTTGCATGCTTACCTATACTCAATATATGCCACATAATACTAGTGCAACCTTGCAAATTAGTGCTTTGCATAACACAACTCCACACATCATTGCTCCATGCATAGTTCTTTTCACACGACATTGCTCACACATATTATGACCTTGCACATGGCCACACATGTCATCTTTATGCAAGATCATAAGTATGACATGCAAGCCATCCCTATCCACATGAAATGCTACCATACACATCCAACACATGGTCACGCCTACAATATGAGCATGCCAAACAATTGGTACCATCTTATCCTCATGAACAACACACCATACAAGTGTGAAACTTAGTTAACATATTGATGAAGGCCTAGTTGCTAACCCATTCTATAGATACTTGAATTGTACAAGGTATAGTTAGAGAAGAACCAACGAACAACTTTGTTGCACACATCATTGTATATATCTTCTCATATGCAATATATTTATATTGCAAAGTCTTTCATGACTATCGAAAGTCCATTTGTATACTAATTTAGGGTTTCATTTCAATATTCTACAAATCCATAGATTACAAGCTAATTTACATATTTGTCCTCTGATCCACTTGCAAATTAGATCCATGAATGTCATAATGCAAATGTAACACGGGGTGACATACATGATGATCTTGAACCCTCTACGATGCAAATATAGGAATAAAAAGCATATAAGGAAATATAATTGATATGCCAGGTCCATTTGGAGCAAGTGTGGAGTAAACCATGAATCGATTTTCCAAATTTTTGAAGATTTGTTGTATGAAGATGGGAACTACATTGACCCCAAATGGATGATGATTATATGACATTTGATTATTGGATAAAGTGGTATATACGGCATTTGATTATTTAGGATGTACATATTAGTTACAATTTATTTAGAAGTGTATTCTAGTGTACTAGTAAAAATAGAGGTATTAAGATAAAATGAGAATCAAGAATAAATATGATGATAAATTTAAAGAATTACAAATAATATTGAGAATCTGTTTTATCTCACATTTTATATACCTTTTTAACAAAGTTACATCTCTATGTTCACAACACATGTCAACCCTTGTGGAAATGACAAGGACAAAACCCACCATAAATAGTAGCAATACACAATATGCAAGTGGCAATATATGTTTAAATATACATCACAAGTTCAATAGATGTGGTAAATAATGCTTGTTAGAATTGAGAATATATTGATGGTGTATTTCCATGTCTAAGAAATTCTAATTGGAAAGCTTCCAAGTCTACCACTTTCCTCGAGAAAAGTTTCTAAATTTTCCTCTAGCTATGAATAAATAAGTAAGAAAAAGAACATGGAAAACAAACAAGAGCAAGAAATTGACCCACAAAACATCATAGAGAACACACATATGGGTATAAAAAAATATAGGGTCAATACTAAGAGGAAGTTGATTCTATAGCGGAGGATGCACCAAAAGGTCTTATAATGAAGGGTGGTTGTGACATTTGAAATAGCCTTAATATGTTACATAAAGGAAGGGGAGGTTTCTCCCATAAAGAAGGATGGGCCAAAAGATCTTTTGTTTAAAGGTGACTATTGTTTAAATAAGAGGAGTGGTCAAATAATGATCGTTTATATCTCTTAACCTTTGTTAGGAACTAGAAAATAACTAATCTTTCTTATGTTCTTAGTAGTACCTCTCATTAATGAAATCAAAATTTTAACTTATACAAGCCTGATTGTAGCATAAAGCCTCCTAGTTAATGGAGTCTTGTTTGATAAGCTTGAATTTTGCTTACTATAGATTTGGAAGCTATTATTTTTTGCAAACTAAATAAAGGTTTTCTTTGTTTCTATCAATTTGAGATTTAGGCAATATGCATGTGGCTTTGAAATTGATCCTATCGTAAAATTTGACTTTATCCTTGGCTCCTCCAATCAAGACCTCGATAAAAAGATTGAAGTGCTTCTACATCCATAAGTGAGACATCATTTACTTCCTATCTTCCGATTGAACTGGAATATCTTCTTATCTTTTGTAGTATTATATTGGTTAGAACCAATATTTTCATTTCAGGTTCAAATAATTGATGACATAATCCATGCAAGAGGTGTTACACTAAGTTATCCTTCAATTGTTGTAGAAAATGAAATCTGGTTGCATGGATCTATAACACTTGGCAACATTAGTATATTCTATTATAACCAATTCTAGAGAAAAGCCTCCACTTTGGTTCAGTCCAATTTTCAAATTAATTTTAAAAATAAATAGTTAATATAGATACATTATAAACTCAAAAGAAATGAGTAAAAATGTTTAATCCTTATTGCATAAGTTTATCCACACAAATTGATTTTTGCTTATTTGATATACAATTTTTCATATTTTATTTGTATATAATTTTAATTTTTATCCTTTTCTGGATAAAGCTAATTTTTTTTCAAATTTCCAAACTTTTAAACTTTTCCCCCTTCTATAAGTGCCGAACTTCTCATACTGGGTTACTAAGATTTAAACAATTGCAAATTGTATTCTTCTAAAGTGGTAGTGATAGATTGAGAAGAGTGTTTCGGTGTTGCTTCTTCCTAAGATCTAAGAACCTTGGAAGCAGCCCAATTACGTTTTTTCAGTGCCCATATTCATGATGGTGCTTACTCTTTAAAGGAATGCATCACAGTCGAAAGCTACACCCAATTTAAAAAAAAAAACTCAAATTTTCAAGGTTGATATTCACACAAATTGAAGCATAAACAAGGATAGTGCAAAGCAAGGTTATCTCTGGTGTTGCCATATATTCTTGTAGTGTATTATCACTACGCTTAAGAGATGCTTCAACACTGAATTGTACTGATATTGTCAAAATTCTAATCCATATTAGAGCACCTAAACAAAGTTCTTTTACCACCGGTTCAATTTCAAAGCCAGCTCAATCAGAAACAAGATAACTATAAAATAACCTCTACACTCCAACATGACCTTTAGTCCGATTAATTTCCAGTTAGAGGCTATCCATTCCTTTAGATAGAAGGATGTAGATCCATGAATCTGCAAAACATGATGCTTTATCTCTTTAGGAGTTGTTACCACTTTGGATACATCCTTGGATGACAGCCATTGGGAAGATGTTGATAGGAACAATTTTCACCACGCACACACTTGAATTTTTCAAGATATTCAAAATGATCCTCTCAACAAGGATTACTAGATTCATTGACAATAATATTGCAGAAAGAATAAGTGTAGACAGTTTTAAACCATCACCTCTATTATTCAAGCTATGGGGTTAGAAAGCATTGACAGAACAGATATTTTGCAGCTAAATATATTTCAATTTTACTTCTTTAGGAATTTCTACCTTGTTCTTATAATCAAAATTTCTTTGAGAGGCAGCATAAGCGTAGTCGCCCATTTTAGATGTGACCAGAATTTTTTTTTTACACTTTCAGTGCTCCTTTTTAAACACCCCAAAAAGTGGCAAAATACATCCTATTACCAACCCAAGTATACACTTTTGGTGATATAAACTAACCTCAACAGTGACACAATTGACAATCGGATTGCACTTTTTCTTTCCCAAATAGCTAACCCGTATTGTGGCAAACATCTGCTGGTGAATACTGTACATGGCTAAGAAAGAACTAATCACCCAAAAAAAACCAAGGCCTGTTGCAAGGAAACAAGGTCCACAGATGCCATATATCTTTGGTCTAAATGATCTGCATGTGAGAGAATTGCTACATTTAAATTATTATTACATGTTTCAATAAGGTGTCACATTAGCATTACAAGCTGACAATTTGATAATATTTGAGTAGAAACTAAAACTTCTTCCAAGAAACTTCTTTGAATGAGAAAGTGGTAGCTTTCAACTTGCCTGATACACAAAATCGTTGTGGTCCTATTAAATATATCAAATGTGTAATAAATATAACGGCATAGGTTTCCATGGTCCATTTTGAGTAAAACATAAAGTTTCTGGAATCTTTGTGTTCAAATGAAACAACTAACATTTTGCGTCTGGGCATATGGCCATCCTTAGGCAAATGACAGTAGAGATGCAAAATAGCTGAGGATTTGGGCTTCTCATAGAGCTAGCCTTAGAAATGATGACCATTGAAACAAAAACCAGCTGCCTACATTTTGTACATTGATTACTTATTCATTAAACTTCAAGAAATATTTGCAGTCATTCTTCATTAGGCCCTTTGATTTTGTTCTACATATATATTGTTTCTTGCTAGTAAATGGTATTTGATTGTTTATGATTTGGGACAACTATTTCTCCCAAACCATGCCTTAAAGAAAGCAAGTTAAAACAAGAAAGAAAACAGGCTTGCCAGAGATTTCATTTAAGGAATCGTTTAAACCAGACCCCAATGTTCAGAAAACTCTCAAAATCGGATTGTGGCCTGCAAATGGTGAAAAGTATCATTAGGTTTCCTCCAATCATAAATTCAAATAGATGAATAAAGAATATTAGATACTATGGATGAATACCTTGAGTAGTCCAACCCAAGATTGAATTGACATAACAATACAATAAGAATATAAGCATAAAAAATATAATGCATTAATGAAAGATGTAACCACAGGAAAAGATATTAATAATATTCTGGTAATATTCTGGGCTAAATCATCTTATTTTCCTACTGCCCTTCCCTGCATTTTTTCAAGAAATTTTTCGAAGACCAAAATTGACAAAAATCTGCATTTTTTCTCTTTTGTTAAAGCAGCAGATGACCTACTAGCATCACTTTACAATTTGGCAATTTGCTACTCATGTAATCTAATCTGGAAAGAAAATATAATCTCAAACTTTATTTATCTGGATTAAAGATCCAGGTGAGGATGCCTTTAGCCATAAAATCGTCACATAAAATATATATGATAACAGGCATGTAGGATAATGAAAATAGTTTAGGAGTGAAAGGACAACCTGTCAATGCTGTGTACATCGTTGGGGAAAACAATCACTTTGACTTCCACCCCTTTTTCTCTAAGGGCCCGAGCATACTTCAATTCAAATCAAAGTTTTTATTAGAATGATATGGAAATACAATTGATACATTAAAAACATAGATAAAAGGGTGATCAATCAAACAATGAGAGGAATACTTAAAAAGAATTATAGCACCTTTTTTTAAAGATTATTTATTAAAACATTACTTATGATGTATACTCATAATCTTCAAAAACCATGGGCAGCATGGAATCACACCCTAAAGACAAATTGGCAAAGATAGGAAACAATAGGAAAATGTGGCCACCAAAAATGGAAACCACCACACAAAACAATAGAACATGGCTCCATTATGGAAATAGCTATCAAGTCAACAGTTCAATAGAAATATATTTAAAAAACTGTTACAATTAAGTAACTTGGGAAACTCTAGTGTTGTTTTTGGGGAGAGGGGTCTTGTCCGTTTGGTAGATCCTTACCATCATCCATGGATTCCCAGCAAGTCAGAATAACAGTTTCTTCTTCCTCAGAATTACCCGACGAGTTGTTCTAGAATCTATACAACTTGTGGATATATAGCAAGAAAAAAATGAGGAAATTTCCCTTGAATTGAAGTGGCACACCCACAACGTTGAGAGAATGTAGGAGAGCGATATGGAGGTTGCACCTTGGTAACTAGACGATAGATGTGGTGGATAGGCCTATCCTGAATGTTGCTCAAATGTTGGTAGGAGTGGAGGAGTGGAGGCTCTCTTGCAGTTGGTGCGAAGAGGACTTAGAGTAGATGCACTATGGGTCTCAGTTAGGGGGTCTAGCCTGGAGTGATGGAGAAGGTGGAACCCTAGCCATAGTTCAAGGGGAACTCCTCCAATGATCAAGTAGGATTTGGAGATGTTGGGCCTTCGGCACCAATTTACTAGCTTGGACTTGAATTTGCATTAGCACATTAGAGATCACCAAATATTTATAGTGAAAAACAAAGTTTGTATCCATGGTAGAATGAGCAAAAATAGAAAAATTTTAATCTTTCCAAATACAGAAAATAATTTCTAATCTAAAAGCATGCCATAGTCAAGAGAACTCCCCAAAAAAATTGGCCCCATCACCAGGAAGAAAATTGTACCAAGTAAAGGGTTCAAGCCTAAAAGGCTATAAAAAATCATGGATCCACTGTCAGGGATTTTGCACATGAACATAAAATTAGAAAAGATGTAGAAGGGTTTTTGGTTGTCCACAAAATGAACATATTGGATTAGATGTGCCAAGATTGTATCAAATGGGTGCCAAGAGGAAGCCCTTGGAAAAGCAAACACTAGGAAAAATGGGTAACTTTGGGCTTCACACCTACTTTCCACACTATATGAAAATGCTTAGCCTAGATAAAATTGGGAGAGTGACAAGACCAGTTGGTATTTAGCTTTCGAACCATGAGAAGATGAGGTGAAAGGCATCTATATCTTTTCTTAGGAGTGTAATTACAAATAGAGTATCAACACACCATTTCCAATCCTTCCACCAAGGCTTAAAATGGAGTGCACAAATATTTTGAGCATATGTTAATAAGGCACGATCTTAATTATGTTGGAAATATTGTTATCATTAATGTCAAAGGAGCATAATCACCGTCAAAGAAGGAAATCAAGAAGGTGAGCCGACCCATGAGTTATTTTTCTTGAATTATAACTTATTGCAAATGCTGGCTGACCCAATTTGTCTCATATTGGTGCCTAATTTATGGTGCCCATATTTTGTAAAATCACCCCTCTTTGAAATGGGTGGCCCCTCTTGGGGAAAATAAAAAATAAATACAAATTATTATTATTTGTATGTGACCAACCTCCCTTGAGAAGGTCGACCCTATTTGGTGAAGAGGCAGGATGGGGGTATAAATAGAAGTTGAAGTGGAGGTTAGAAAACAAGCAATTAAAGAAATATCATTCCTATTTTCAGCAGATTTTTGAAGAAGATAATATATGTGAAGAAGCTACGAGCAGATTTTATAAAGGAAACTCAAATGATCGTCATCTATTGATGTAAAGACCCTTGCCCAAATTGATCAGATATTTACAATTTTTCATAGTTTGACAGATGAGCATTTTGTCAAACAGATAATTGCTTGTTGTTATGAGTTACTTCTAGATTGTATTTGCATTCATGGAAACCATTCCTCTAATAATATTATCTTAGCATTCATCATTGCATAGTTTAAGTTCATTGATATCACAACAGTTAAATATTTCTGAATATTTAAACTCCATCTTGATACAAACTTTGCATAGGAATGACATTCAAATTACAGACTGTAACCAATATATTCATCGATTATACAGTAATAACCATTCAATAACAATTTGGATCTAACCTTATACTCCAGTGAATGTATGTGTATAATCTTCAATAGTACGATAGTAAATATGTGAAGCGGTTGTATTTGTATAGTCCTCAATAATACGATGAAGCGCCTCAATCTCCCCTACTATGGCTACACTAGTAATGTGAAGATGACAAATAGAAGGGATGGTATAATGAGGATCCTGATAGATTTCCATTGACTGCCTTGACTCAAATAAACCTCCAAATATAGACAAACGCCTCCTATAGAAGCTAGTGCGACTATCTGGCAATAATGCTAGGATGGCGAAACAGACAATAAGTCCTGATGATGATATAGTGTGACCCGATTTTCATATCAACGTCCCCATAAGTATGTCAATATTCACATTTGATATAATAGACGACATATATTAGTACATTTCCTGATGCGTTATGATCCTTAGTCAATGCCGATGGGAAGAAATGTTGGTGGCGGCGATAATATTCTTCATAGGGCCCAATAACATGCATGCGCTGCAATATACTGTGCCAAGATATTGGAGCAGGACGATTTTAATATAATAAACAACAGTCCCTTATTAACTTCGATCAACATCAATTAAAATGCCACAACCTCCATAGTGATTCAATACTACTTTTGAGCAGCATATATGAACATTTCGATCAACAATAATAACACACCAACCAATGTTTAAAGAGTCACCAAATCTGAATAATAAATGATGCATTCACTTGGCCATATTGAGTAACATCTAAGCACACATTTTCTATAATCGATCAGCAATAGAAAATAAACCCCTGAGTGCATATATTTGTGATATCTGGATAAATCAATGACTCCTGCAATTTCGTCTCCAAAGAAGATTCATGAAATTGATCAAATCCCACAAGCTAGGGTGGAATTGTTTCACCACCGAAACCCCGAAACATCAAGCCCAAGAGCTCTCAGCAATGCAAGAAAAATATAAACTCCAATGATGAATAATTCATTCCCAAATGCACCTTATGTAGCCTCCCATGAAATAACTGTTCACAATTATTTGAATATTTGAATATTTAACTTTAGGAGGGAAACAGTGACTATATAATATTTAAGCCCCACTTTAGTCCCTTTATATAAATATTAATTAATTACTATTATTCGTAATATTTGCTTTGAAAGAATAATATTAATTAATCAATAATTTATTCCCTTAATTTATTTAATGGCTTACAAGAACAAAATAAGCCATTAAAACATCCTGGTTATTAATTGGAAGGGGACACTACAGTCCCTTCCTAGAATTGCTTGCCCACAAGCAATTTCAAATTAGGATGCTAAATCATTCTCCCATGTTGCATCTTCCGCTATTAGGTCCTTCCATTTGACAAGATATTCCCTGATTATTCTGTTTCTCAACTTCCTCTCACGAACATCCAAAATCTCATCTAGAATCGGAACCAACTCACCCTCTTCATTAAAAGGTGGTAATTCTGCTGAAACTGTCACCTACTGTCCAAGTGCCTTCTTGAGGCACGAAACGTGAAACACATTATGAATCTTGCTGCTCTCAGGTAGCTCCAGCTCATAAGCCACCTCACCCACTCTCCTGATGATCCTATACGGCCCATAGAACCTTGGTCTCAACTTCTCGGTACCACTCCTCTTCAAAGAGGATTGTCGGTATGGTTGAAGGCGAAGACAGACTAAATCTCCAACCTCAAAAACGCTTTGTCCCGTGTCTGTCTGCATACACCTTCTGGTGATTCTAAGCATGTTGCAGAATATACTTAAGTGACTTAAGGATATCCTGATTCTCCTGTATCTAATCCTTTGCTTTGGGTGCTCGACTATCACCAAATGCCACATCCAAAAATGAATAAGCCTCATTACCGTACAATGCTCTAAAAGGTGACATCCCAATGGACATATGATAGGTGGTATTATAGCAATACTCACCCAAGTGAAACCATCTAACCTAGGCCCTCTGCTGCCCCACAATGTAGTTGCGCAGATAACCCTCAATCCACTCATTCACTATCTCTATCTACCCATTTGTCTGAGGGTGATAGGTAGTGCTCAGAGTTAATTTTGTACCTAACAACTTGAATAACTCCTACCATAAAGCACTGAGAAAACAACTATCCTTGTCACTAACAATATTCTTTGGTAACCCATGTAGCCTGAATACCTCCTTGAAGTATAAACCTGCCATTTGCAGTGCCTTGTACTCTGAAGAGATAGCCATGAAATTTGCAAACTTTGTTAACCAATCAACCACTACGAAGATGCAATCTCTACCCTATACCTTTGGAAGACCGGTGATGAAGTCCATCGATATGCTGTCCCACTTCTGCTCTGGAATTGAAATATTCCGAGCCAAATTTTTTCGTTTTTCAATTAACAGATTACAACATTACAAGCAAGAGCACCCGTTAAGGTTAGATGGATAAACCAAAACGTGCAAGAAAGTAACTCTAACCAGAATGGCGCCGATGATGGCGAGCATTGGTCAGAGGATCTCTACTCTAAATACAGAAAGGAACTCAACGTCAAGTATGTGCTACCCAATCCAAGGCGGAGTGAGGGGCGACCATATGACGGAGTGATTACAGAATTAAATGCTTGAAATGAATGCTGAAACTGGAAATACTCGACACCCAGAATGTGCTTGCTGACCCAAGATGGGAAAGTAGCGACCATAGGGCGGAGATCTATCTATTACAAACTTCAAATGAAATTGAGCATTACAAATTCAATTTAACAAGCTGAAGAATGACTGCCAGTACTACTGGTCAGTTTACAATTTAATATCATACGCCTGTCAAGATGTTAGAGCTGGAAATATGAATCATTACAATACAATAATATCTCTCATGGCTGAGTTCAAGAAGCCACATCAAATCATTACATGGATTGTAATTAACATTCTGTTTTTTCTGTTTTCCTCAAATCTGTATTTTGTAATTAAAACCAGCAGCCTATGAATTGATTCAAATGCTCATATCTCCCTTATAACTCACTCAAATTGCCCAAACTAAGATGCATACGACTAATATGATGATGGCGCCCACCCCAGCAACTTAACCCACACTCAATATGCAACGAATGTTTAATGCACGAATCCCAAGAAGGCTGAAAAGGTACGGCCTTGCTGAGAAAGGCGATTTCACTTTTAAAAATAATGCAAACACTAGAAAATCTATAAACTGGAGAATATGATTACCCTTGACAAACAAAGAGAATGAGATGATACCCAGAAGGACTATTTTTGTATTTTTCAAGATATGAATAAAACATGCAATCTGCTGTATTAAATGATGCTAAAATGCTGAAACACTAAAATGCCCAAGACAGATTTAACAATGCAAGAAGCTAAACACAATGCTCAAACTAAATGCACTCACAGTACAATGATTCACCACTAGATGTTGTCTTCCAAACACGAAGTGATGCCCAAGCTAGGAGGCCTTCATTCCTCAAAGCAGTCCCAGAGCCAATCCGGCAGCATAACAGTATAGTCGTCCAAAGATACTCAAATGATGCTCAAGACTCCTTTTTATAAATCTTCAGTTGACTTCTCAAAACCCTAAAATCCACTTTTAGGTCAGAAACCCTAATCTCCTCAAGATGGCGTACTTCTCCTTTATGGCTTAAGATTTGATATTTTAAATAAATATCATGCTTTGATAATTTTGCCCTTCATATCCTTGCTTTGACTTTGCAATAATTAAAATATTCTTTTAATGAGGGCGCCACCCTCAAAGACCCCTTTTTAAAACATCTTTAAGTCATTAATCTAGGCCCATGGTCAACGTTAAAATATAATATTTAAACGTGACTTTTTAATTAAATGACTTAGCTTATCCCTCCGGAGGTGCCCTGAAGCCAATACTGAGCCAAACATCTGACCAAACTGAAGTAGGAAGTCAACCGAGCTGAACTCATCTGGAAAGCTGCCAAAAATAGAATTTACTAAAAATAGTAAATTCCAAAAAAGTGCTCTGATTGCCGAGATGAACATACCATTGCGAAGCCCTCTGAAAACCCAGAAGGAATCCGCCATTGAATCCACCATCTCTGAGCAAAGACCTCCTCAAAATTAGGAAACCCTAATTCATCCTCCGACTAGCCTTCGGGTTTCCCAAAGAAAGGCCAACGGTCACTGAAAATGTCAGGTTTGAGAAGGGGACATTACAGGAATAGGCAAAGGATGCAATAGGCTAGCAAGGAAAGTGCGCTCCGACTTGTTCTGCTGACAAGTGGTGCACTCTCTAACATGGCACAAAACATCATCTTTGAGAACCCTCGAGGAGAACCTCTCCCTAATCTACTTGTAGGTCTTAAAGAACCCTGGGTGTCTTGCCAAAGGAGTGTCATGCACAACTCTCACAATTTGCTCCTTCAATTTAGATTCTAGAACCAAGAAAATCCTGTCCTTGTAGTAGATGATATCATCCACTACCTTATACCTATCATCCTGGAATTTGTCATCCATCAGCTCACAAGCAAAAACATTCTTGGAGTACTCAGCTAGCATAAGAGCTTTCCAATCTGTTGAAATCTCAGACAAGGAACATATGGCGGGATTCCTGCAATGAGCATCAACAACTATATTCTTCATCCCCTTCACATACTCAATATCGAAATCATACACCTGAATTTTATTGACCCATATTTCTTGGCATTCATTCAAGTCCTGCTCTAGGAAGTACCTCAAAATTGTTATGATCAATTTTGACTACAAATCGACCTCCAACCAAATACTGCAGAACTTCGCAACACATGCATGATGGCGAGCATTTCCTTGTCATAGATAGAGTACAATCCTTCTACATCTCGGAGCTTCCTACTCTCATAGGCAATGGGATACCAATTCCGCATCAATACTACACTGTAATGTCCCCTTTTTGAGCGTGCATTAGAGTTTGGTGGTTTAGCCTATCATCAAGTCCTTGTAGGCTAATAATGGTGTTTAGAGGGCCCAGTGTTGGAGTTAGCTAGCTCCTCAATTGGCAGTTGGCAGTGTTTTCATCTCCGGATCCTTAGCTTGTTCAGAGGTTATGATATTCGGGGTGTTTTGGATCCGTTTTTATATACTTATTATTTATAGTAAGTCAGTGTGTTGATAGAGGCCAACCTTACTATTTATAGTAAGGCACCCTGGTTAGCAGTGAATGCAGTGGGCTACCTCCTGGTGAAGTTAGAATTGATTTACGATGATTAATGATGGAGTTATAATATTATAATTATTATTAAAGTTACACTTTAATAATAATTAATTATTGAGTGCATATCATTAATGAATTAAGTGGACTTTATTTAAAAGGGGGATTTAAATGCTTTTAAAAAGTATACTTTATAAAAAGTGTTAAAGTGTTATTTTAAAGGGGATATAAGTGAATAATAAAGTATACTTTATTGTATTAAAGTTGTGCACCAAAAATGAGGGAAGAAAAAATGAAATTAAAGTGAATTAAATGAGATGAAGTCAAATGCAAATTGAATATTATAAAAGGGCATTTTTGGAATTCATTTCATTATGATTGATCATTTTCTCTCAACTTGGCTTTGTGCTTTGGCTTTGGAGATGAAACCTAGGGTTTTGTTGTAATTTCAATCTTGGAGAACGTAGCCTCTCTTCGAGTGTGCTTCCTACTGGTGAGAAAGATCACCCGAGGGTTGCAGTTAATTGGTGGCTTCACACGGAGGTCACATCTGAGCTTATTTGGAGTGAAAATCTCAGAAGTTTTCAAGGGTTTGAATGAAATATTAGAATAATGCAAATATATTGATCATTATTTTAAGAGCAAAGAGAACTATAGGAGAACTTCAATAAACAAGTGCTGCCAGGCAAGGGTTTTGGCAATTTAATTGTATGCAAATTTGCATTGGGCATCGGGATTGGTGATAGTGATCGTTGCTGGAGTTTATTATCATTGTTGCTATTGATATACTACTGCAAACTTTATACTTCATTCTGGCATCCATTTTAGAGGGTTTCAAGGCATATCTTACCTATAAGTTCATGAATTGTAACTCCAAGATTTTATGGGTATTGTTGTTTTAGATAATAGGGGATATTTTATGAACTAGGTTGTCAATATTTCGTGAAAATATTGAGTATCTAAGCTGATATAAAAATCTGGAATTTTCAGCTGTGTATTCCCTATGTAATGTTTAGTTTTTGAGTTGAAAATTATTATTGTAATATCTTCTATTTTGCTGCATTATATTGTTGTATCAAACAAACATTGCAAATATATCAGAAAACTAGAAAACAAATAAAAACAGATAGGCAAAATTCAGTGCTTAAATATCCTATCAGGGGCGGGATATTACATGCGTCAATACCCTCTCCTGATGCATCACATTTCAGCACAAAAGGTTGGGTGAAATCCGACAATGCAAGAACTAGACAGGTACTCATGACCTCCTTAAGTTTGTCAAAGGCTCACTGAGCCTCGCTGGTCCATCTAAAAGCACCCTTCTTGGTGAGGTTTGTGAGAGGTTCCCCAAGCTGTGAAAACCTTTTGACGAACCGCCTGTAGTACTGCATAGACCAAAGAACCCTCACAACTTAGTGAGTGTCCTCGGTGGTGGCCAATCTAAGATCGCTTGGATCTTTCCCTGATGCACCTGAACTCCTTGTGCACTGATGATATGACCCAAGTACAGTATCTCATTCATCCCGAACTCACATTTGGAGGCCTTGGCAATGATTGTGCCTCCATGATTCCCAACACCTCATTAAGATGCTTCAGGTGATCCTCCCATGTTTTGTTGTATATCAAAATATCATCGAAAAATACGAGGAACTTTCACAACTGCTTGTTGAAGATGTGATTCACGCAAGACTGAAATGTTGCAGGGGCATTGGTCAAACTGAATGGCATGACCAAAAACTCATAATGCCCATAGTGGCACCTGAAAGCTATCTTATGGATGTCCTGATCCCACACTCTAATTTGGAGGTATCCCGATCTGAGATCTATCTTTGAGAAGAAGTCAACCCCATGCAACTCATCTAACAATTCATCGATCTTGGGAATTGGATACCTATTCTTGATTGTCTTCTTGTTCAAAGCGCAATAATCGATACACATTCCAAGAGTCTTGTCCTTTTTAACCAACACCACAAAGGAGGCAAAAGGACTCAAACTTGGCCTGATATGACCCATATCCAACAACTCCTTGATAGCTTTCCTAATCTCATCCTTAAATTTCTTGGGATGCCGATAGGGAATAGTAATGACGGGCTTGGCCCCCTCCTCAAGCTTAATGGTATGCTCAAATCCCCTATCTGGTGGCCTCCCTAGAGGAATATCACTGAAGACTACAATGTGTCTGTTCAATACCTCCTACAAATCATTCTAGTAGTGCTTAGACCCGTTGTCCATGGACTTAGAAGAAATCAAACATTGTGTTGCCCACGCAACATCACAATGTCTGAAAATGCTCTCCATATGTTTGGCTGAAACCACTCTAGGAGCTCCATTAGACATCCCCTTAAATACCACTTTCCTGCCATCTACCTTGAACTTAAATTCCATGGTCTAGAAGTTTTGAGAATACTTCCCAAGCGAGTGTGACCACTGAATACCCAAGATGGCATTGGTGTCACCTAAGTCTACAACATATAAATCATCGGTAACTATATAGTTACCAATCGTGATGCTTATTTGAGGAACCTTCTGCATACAAGAAATCTCATATCCATCTGCAACCATGACCTTAAATCCCTCATGCTACACCGTCTGCAAACCTTTCTCGGTAAGAGTCTATAAAATTGTGGGTAGCCCCACATCAATCAAGATTGTGATCCTCTACCCCTATAGCACTCCACAAACTCTAAAAGAGTTGAATTTTGGTGTACCAGACATAGTAGCAAGAGTACCACCCTTCACTCCCTTAGGTGGCGTCTCATTGGGATCCAACTGCTCATCATCTGACTCATTGTGTTCGCTGCCCTGGTTATGATCAGATTTCTCCTCTTCCTCACTATCAGATACAATCTCTATATAATGCACGTTGCCCTTACCAAGACACTTTTGCCCTGGTTCCCAAGGCTCTCTGCAACTAAAACACAACTTCTTTCTCTACAACTCCTATCAAGTCTCATCATCCATTTTGTTTTTCTTGGGCCATTCTTTCTGAAAGGGTTTATTTCCTTTGTCTTTCTGAGAGGTAGAGCCTTTCGATTGGCATTTGTTCTTCAGGTTGGCGGAATCCATGTCCCTAGCTTTCTTGATTGCCTCTTGTAGTGAGCTAGGATTAAGAGCTTTGACCCAACCCCTTAAAGGGTCCATCAAACCATCCATAAACAAAACCAGCAATCTCCTTTTCGAGATCAGTGACTCAAACAGCAAGTCTCTGGAAAGCCGCAATGTAGTTGTCCACTGACCCCCACTATTTCAATTGGGCTAACTCCTTGAAATGGAGTTCAAGATCCTTGACATCAAACCTCTCAATTAACCTTTCAGTAAATTCAACATAAGAGGTGATCTGATCGTGGCCCATTGTGACCATTCCATGATGTCACCATTCGAGGGCAACTCAATCTAGATGTGTGGTAGCATTTTTTATTGCTTCATCTTCAGGCATTGGATTCAACTGGAAATATGTATCAACTTTCTGAACCCAAGCACGTGTTGATGTCTTCCCTGATCCATCAAAGGCAAACTCAATTTACCAACCTTTCTCCTAAGATCATTGTGATGTTCTCGATTACCCCTGTTGGGCATATGTCTCATCCTCAAGTCTATATAGTCACGAAGGGAGATATCATGTTGAAAACCTGGTCTTGCATCAACCCAATCTTGTCTGAGTTGTTCTTGCAACTCGATCAATGTGGGTACATTGCCTTCCTGAGGGTCTACTCTGTGTGGAAATACATGCATTCAAGGTCTTGAGCTTGCAAGTACAGTACGTTGGTTAGGAGTTTGGTTATTAACCAAATTGTCTCCTTAACCATTATTGACTCCGTTATGGCCATTCCAATTGTTATAGTTATTGTTATTGTTGTTGTTAAGCAAATTTTGGGTTATTAATTCCATCAGTTGTCATTCATTAATTTGTTGCCCATTGTTCTACCAATAGTGCATTAAGGAGTTTTTCCCCTCTGATCTTCCCCTCTATCACCCATCTTTGCCTCTATATGTGCACCACCTCTTGTAGAGGAGTCAATGCCACTACCAGAAGGAGATATTTGGTGTATTCCCAAAATACCAGAAGCAATTTCTCCTTCAAGAACCTGAGTAGGCTATCACTGTTTCTTAATCTCCCTATTATAGTACCTTCTCTCTCTGTCACTCATTAACCCTATAAGCTAGCAGGAACAACAGCTCTGATACCACTGTAAAGACCCTTTCCCAAATTGATCAGATATTTACGATTTTTCACAGTTTGACAAATACAAGCATTTTGTCAAACAGATAATTGCTTGTTGTTGTGGGTTACTTCCAGATTGTATTTGCATGCATGGAAACTATTCCTCTAATAATATTATCTTAGCATTCATCATTGCATAGTTTAAGTTCATTGATATCACAACAGTTAAATATTTTTTAATATTTAAACTCCAGCTTGATACAAACTTTGCACGGGAATGGCATTCAAATTACAGACTATAACTAATATATTCATCAATTATACAGTAATAACCATTCAATAATAGTTTGGATCTAACCTTATACTTCAGCAAATGTATGTGTATAATCTTCAATAGTATGGCAGTAAATATGTGAAGCGGCTATTTTTGTATAGTCCTCAATAATATGATGAAGCCCCTCAATCTCCCCTACTACGGGTACTCTAGTAATGTGAACATGACAAATAGGAGAAGGGATGGTATAATGAGGATCCTGATACTGCCTTGACTCAAATAAACCTCCAGATACAGACAAACACCTCCTATAGAAGCTGGTGCAGCTATTTGGCAATAATGCCAAGGTGGCGAAATAGACAGCAAGTCCCCATGATGATTTAGTGTGGCACGGCTATCTGGCAATAATGCCAAGGTGGTGAAATAGAAAATAAGTCCCCATGATGAATTAGTGTGACCCGATTTTCATATCAACATCCCCATAAATATGTTGATATTCACATTTGATATAATAGATGACAAATATTAGTACGTTGGCTGATGCGTTATGATCCTCAGTCAATGTTGATGGGAAGATGTTGGCAACACAAGGGCAAACAACTGAGGGGGGGGGGGGGGCGAATCAATTGTCACCAAATTTCAAACTTATTAATCCTTATTCGCAGATCTGATCAATATCAATGAAAGCATGAAACAACAACACATTAGAAACACACATAACACCAAGATTTTTTACGTGGAAACCTTGTTAGGGGAAAAAACCACGGTGGAGGTCAGTCCATAAGATTATACCGTGTTAAAAGTATAAGAAGAATAAATGGGGAATGCACATGCATTCAGGCACACTGCCTAGAGCTCACTGCTCAATTACAAAGGAAGACACATTGTCTTACAAAAAGATTCGGATTACAACCATCCGGATTTTGAACTAAGAAAATAGCATTTGCTAATGCCTGATTACAGTTCCGGTTAAGCACATGAACACTTCTTCATACTCTTCTTTGCTCTTCTTCACACTCTGCTTTTCCTTCGAATGATTAGGACATTATTCGCACATCTCATACACAAGCACACCTTCGAGCACACTTCAATTCAAATAAACAATTACTCTTATATATCCACAACAAGAAATTAAATCGCTACAAGTCGACCACAAAGAAATAATCAAATGAATACAAACTATTGACCCAAAACAATAGATAATTTTCAATGCGAATCAACCAAGGTCAACCACAACATAGTGAAGACCCAAAATAACAACTTCAACACAAAAAAACTTCAATTAATTTCTCCTCGAAGATCCACAACACGCTTCAACACCCTGTCGGCCAAGAACATGAAAAACATGAACACTCAAGAGAAAATCTCGGATAACGAGCAAAACGATCAACGCGGACGTGCAATATGTTGATGTGTTTATCGTAACCGCACCAACATAGAATAAAGTTACCAACGGTTACTCTATCCTCTCTTGAACAAAGTCTCTTGCATGCTAAGATTGCTAGAAAGATCATGCATTTAACTCCAAGGTTCCTTCATGCAATGGAGTATTCTCAGTTGGTTCGTTGTGATTTGCTGGTATCACGAGGGGACTTACACAATTGTTCGGCAGTAGACAACAGACAGTGGATTAAAGGGTTTCACGTGGTTCAAATGATTTGTCAGGTAAGTGCAAGTTTTCTAATACTAACCAGAAATATACTGAATTTAAATGGGTGTGTTGTGACGTTTTTCACACATCGCCCCATTGCAAATGGGGACCCCCTATTTTGGCTTTGCTTTTGGTTTGATGTTGGTTTGTTTTTGCTGTTGTCTCTCTCTCGTTCTGTCTATCTTTCTGGGACGGGCCCGCCATTGAACCATAACGTGAAATTTTGGCCAAGTCTAAAATTAGGGTTTTGTCGTTCCTGGTCAATTCAAGGTCGAGTAAAGTGAGTAAATTGAAAATTGAACTTAATGTTGTTGTCAGCAGACATCCAGCAGGTTTCCAGCCAAGTTTCATCAAATTCCAGGTACTTACTATTTTTAGTAAGTGTGAAATTCAGGGTAATTTGTCAACTATTTCGAGATTCCGATCATCACACTGCATTCAGAGCACATCAGACTGCTTGCATGCCAAATTTGAGCAAAAACGGATAACTTACTATTTTTAGCAATCTGGCTTCCGGCACAAATTTCAGGGTCCAGATGCAGAGATTTTCTTTGCATGTCTGGATATTCCTTCTGGGTTTTTCGAGACCTTCGCGATGGTATAACATGCAAGACGAGGCGACCACTGATTCAGCCTTCCGAGGCTATTTTTAGAGGTTTGCATGTCAAGGTTTCTTTTGCATGTCGAATGATTCCTTATGGGTTTTCGAGACCTACGCGATGATGTGACATGCAAATGAGGATTCTCACCTATAGGGAACTTGCTATTTTTTAGCGAGGTGTCCCGCTTCCAGCTTCTGGATCCACGGAAGCTGTCAGCGTCACCCGCAACGAGCAAGCGGAGATCATTTGTCATGCAAAGCAAATTAGGGTTTCCAGCGGAGCTAAAATAGGCATCAAAAGTCAAAATCTTCAAAATCCGTGTAAACCACCGCGTCAGAAGAGCTATCTGGCGGGTAATTTCGAGTCAAACGGAGCACTTACTATTTATAGTAAGTCAATTTGGAACTGGCTAAAAATAGTAAATCGGTTGCATGCGTCAATATCAGCCAACAGGTCACGTGGTGAGGAGCGCCTCATTCAAATTTCAACTCGATCGGAGCACTGGAGCTATCAGAAACATGAAGTTACTATTTATAGTAAACCACCCGGAAACATGCTAAAAATAGCAGGGTGATTAAAAATGGCAGTGCCGACAGGTTAACAGGGTTATGAGGATGCTACGTTCAAAATTTCAGGCCATTCCGAGCTTCACAGGCGCAAATTCAGAGAACTTACTATAAATAGCAGGGCACGTAGGCTGGCAAGGATGATGAAAATTTGTCTAAGTCTGGAGTCTCGTCCAGCAGGCATAAGAAAATGCGCCCATCTCAGCTAGAGGCGTGGAAAATTTTTGAAAACGAAGTTCATCCTTCACACAGGGCAAAATGCGCCCAAGGTGAGAAAAGTCAAAGAAAGTCAAAGTTTTTATCTTGCTCCAGGGGCAAAATGCGCCCAAACTTGAAGAGGAAAAAGTTGAAAATTTTTCTAAGTCTGAGACCTCGTCCTTCACCAGGGGTAAAATGCGCCCAGCTCAAAGAGGCATCAAGAAAAATATTCTAAGTCACTGTTCATCCTCCTAGAGGCCTCAAATGCGCCCATCTTGAGAGAAGGTCAAACAAGTCAAAGAATTTTATCCTCCTCCCATGCTAAAATGCGCCCAAGGAAGAGTTGGTGCAAGGTATTTGAAAAATTTTCTAAGTATGAGTTCTCATCCTCCATCACCTAGCAAATGCGCCCATCTCTCAAAAGGTCAAAAGAGTCAACATCTTCTATCCCTCTCCCTATGTGAAATGCGCCCAAATAAGGGCAAGTAAAGACAAAAACAAGGTGGGGAATATTCCAAAGGAGGTGGCGTTGCAGATTTTCATCCTCCTAGACATGTAAAATGCGCCCAGCAAGCAAAAAGGTCAAAGGGTCAACAAAGTTTATCCTCCTCAAGGCAAGAAATGCGCCCAAACAAGCTCAAGTGAGGACAAAAGGTTAAGGCGTTGGAATCTTCATCCACTACATCATGCAAAATGCGCCCATCCTCCTCTATGTCTCAAATGCGCCCAAAGTTGAGATGTGAAAGGTGAATAAAGGTAGTAAATAAGGTAAAAGGTGGGTGAAAATTCTCTTCTAGGCGTGGTGAAAGCTTGATGAATGCTAGGCGTTGAAAGTGTGATGTCCTTCTTCAAGTGTCAAGTGCGCCAAAGTGAGGTGAAATGTGATTAAGGAGTGGACAAGGTGCATGTGAAGTGTTGAAGATGAAATAAGACGTGGTTTCAAAATTTTCCTAAGTGGTAATATTATTCTCCAAATGCTATGCGCCAAGGGTGATAAGTGATGAAGTGTTAGAAAATTTCTTAAGGCATAAGTGTGAAAATTTTCTAAGGCGTGATTTTCCTCTTCAAGTATAAGGTGGTGAGTGATGGAAAATAAAATTGCTAGGCGTATCCTCTTGTATATGCCATATGCGCCTAAAAGTGTTGAGGGATGATAAGTATGCTAAGGCGTTAGACTTTTAAAATATTCACCTTCAAGTGTGATGCTAGGCTTGTGAGTGCTAAGGCGTGATTCTTCTCAAGTGTGAAATAAAATATAAGATGAGTGACAAGATGATTGCTAGAGCCTTGGAAATTTTATGGAGAATAAAATACAAAGGATGAATAATGCATGCCAGATGAAAAATAAATTAAGTGTGATGCGCCTTCAAGAAAAAATTTTCTAAGTTGATTTTCCCTCGCGGGCAAGATGATCAAAGTTGAGTAAAAATAAAATTTTTCAAGGCAAAATTTTCGAGATGATTCAAGAAAATTTCTAAGGCACAAAATATTTTCTCCCTTAGAAAAATGCCTAAGTCTGGAGAAGTGATAGAATTTTCCCGAAGCGTGAACAGAGTTGCCTGAGGTGAAGTCGGTGAATGCCAGCTGCACAGGATTGGTAAAAATTTTCCAAGTCAGAGCAAAATCCTCAGAGGGGATCGAAGAACGAGGACAAAATTGTTGAAAGAATAATTTTCCAAGGTTCAAAATTCCAGAAAATTAAATGAACCCGCTCGTTGGGTACCCATGGGTTCGATGCGTTCTGGAGAAAATTCTCTTCTGGGTATTGAAGATTATCAGTGAGGAATGGATTTTAGGATCTTCCACAGCTTGCCGATGATCCCGAGGTGAAGATTTTTGATGGGCACCAGGTTGATGAATTTTCCTAAGGGAAAATTTTAAAATTTTCTAAGGCAAGTGTGAAGAAAATGTGTTTTCAAGGTGAAATTCTCCAGATGATGAATTTGAAAGGAGCTGCCTAGGTAAATTTGCTCAAATCCTTCGTGAAGATAGTTTTCTTGAGCCAGAGATGTTGTCAGAGCTCCAGCAGGTGAATGAATTTCTCAAAAATGATACGCCCTTGAAGAGGGTGGATCGAAAAATGGCTAAGTGTTGAAGAAATGTTTTCAAGATGGAAGCTCGAACAAGGTTGAAGAACAACGCCAAGAAGAAGATCAAGAACAGTGTGAACGCGTCTGCAAACGGAATCTTCTAGAAGGATGATGGTGGACATTATGGCGCATTTATTACCCCACTCTCCTTTGTGGCGGTTTTTAGGGCAATATTGTTTAGGGCTGAGGTGGCGCGATTCTGGCCACTCTATTGATTGTAACCCTAGCCGTCTTTTGGGACTTGGCTAGCTATATAAAGGGGGAGTCCCCCTCATTTGAAAAGCATTAGAATTAGAAAGTAGACAGTAGAGAAGATTAGAATAGACATAGAGTAGAGGGACAACTTAGAAGTAGCTTAGTATAGATTGATAGTGTAGTTTGGAGAAGAAAGAAAGTTTTCCCTTTGAAAACTTTTGAGGAAATTGTTGTGTAACACATTTTATGATAATAGATCTTTTCATTGATGATGGAATTCGTCTTGTCATGAAATGCTAGCAAGGTTTCTTCTTCCTTTCGTATCCAAGTAGCTTAAATTCATGCAAGTAGCTTACTTTGGTGTGTGGTGTTTTACTAAGATAGCTTCGCTTTATTCCATACCACTAGCGGCTTGTTGATGATAAGTTCGCCTTGTGTGGTCAACTGGACATTACCTTGAGTTTAACTTCAGTTGTGATTTATGTGCTTATATGCGTCGTTGTGATGGTGTATGCATGTTAAGTCATAATTTGAACATCTTTTGCTATTTCCCTTGAAGATTGCACCGATTTTACTGAGGCTGTCCGATGGAGGCTAGGTGAAATCCGGTTGAAGTCTATTGAAGTGAAGCTCCACATATCCTGCATTTAGAATAGAACATAAACTTCTTAGGCCCTACACCCCTTTTCAATTCAGTACTTTCTGGTTAGAATAGGAAACCCGCACTTCATAGATAAATCTTTCGAGCATTTGAATCCCTTTCTCCACTGCCGAACAATTCTGTAAGTCCCCTTGAAATACCAGCAAATCACATCGAGCCAAACTGAGCCTATTCGCATTAAAGGAACCTTGGAGTTGAACGCATGAACTTTCTTGCAATCTTAGCATGCGGAATACTTTGATCAAGAGAGAATAGGGAAGCCGTTGGCAACTTTATTCTGCGTTGGTGCGGTCACGAAAAACACATCAACAGGGTGCAGGGATAAGAAATGCTAAAATCTACTCAAAGGCGTGGGAGATGGCGATCAATTCTCGCAGACTTCAACTAGGTTTTGCTTTGCCTCGCTTCGAACAACTTCCACAAAACTGGTGCAATCTTCAGAGGGGTAACTAGAGATATTCAAATCACGATTCAACATGCAGATACCATCACAACAACACATACCAGCATTCAAACCGAAATTGAAGTTAGGTCCAAGATGTTCCAGTCAACCACACAAGGCAAACCCACCATCAGTGAGCCCGCTAGTGGTATGGATAAGCGAAGCTTGCTCAAATTAAACACCACATTCCACAATTACTAACTACTTGCATGAAATAAAATCTATTTTACTTTAAGCTACTTCAAGATTCTAGTGAATTGGAAAGACGAAGAAGTCTCGCTAGCTACTCACAACAAAAGAAGAGATCACCATCAATGAAAACTCTTTTATTATGAAAGTGTTCACAACAACTTCTTACAAAGTATTCAAATGGAAGACTTTCCTTCCTTTTCAATCTAAGCTAAACTATCAAACTATGCTACCTTCTATTCTATCAATCTCTCTCTATTCCTTCTCTACTATTCTAATGAGGTACAAATGAGGGGGGATGCCCCTTTTATAGTTGGCCCAGTCCAACGGACGACTTAGATTCAATTACAATGAAGGGCTCAGATGGAGCCACATAAGCCCTAACCCTAAAAACCGCCACCAAGAGGAGTGGGGTAATAAATGAGCAATTAATGTCCACCACCCTTCTAGAAGATTCTTGTCCATAGACACGTTCGCATTGTTCTTGTTCTTCTTCTTGACTGCAAACTAGATGAGTCTGATCATCATGGCTTCAACTTCTTCCTTAGTCTTGAGGGCATTTCAGTTCTTGAGGATGATCTTCTTCTTAGCCGTCATTCTTCAATTCTTCAACGCCATCTACCTCTCTGAATTGAGTGCATATTAGGTTATTCCAACACTTAGCCATTTCTTCCAACATGCAACTTTCTTCTTTCGAGGTTGTAATGTTGTCTTGGAGTATTCGCTCCATCACTTCAAGTCCTCCCACCTTGGTCCTGACGTTCATCCTGCAAACAACAAAAGAGCATCAAAACATTTTATAATATAAATCCACTTTACTCCCCTGATATCCAGGTTTTGATCTCCAATGTCCGATTGATCTCTGGATCTGATAGAGTTCATCACTTTTCTCTAGCAAACTTTCCTTTCTTCATACTCTTTTATCATAGGCGTACTTTGACCATGTATCCTCCTTGATGCTCATTTTTGATGCCTTAGAAACTTTCATCCGTCTTGAGGGCGCACCTTGAAGGGTGTTGTTTGATTTCTCTCTGCCTTAGAAAATTTATCTACTTGCTACCACAAGCAAGGCGCATCTGCTAGGGGCTACTGAAACTTTTCTTGCCTTACGAAAATTTCTCAATTCCAACCTCTTGAGGGCACATTTGGCTAGGGGAGGTGGAATCTTCCCACACTTAGAAACTTTTTTTTAAAGCCACCACCTTCAACAACTTTGGGCGCATATGAGTGGTCTAGGAGGAATTCAACACTTAGAAACTTTCTAAAGCCATCTCCAACATGGGCGCATTTCGAGTATCAAGGAGGAATTTCAACGCCTTTGGAAAATTCCTCACATGCTTTCCTAGTTTGGGCGCATTTCAGGGGTCATGGAGGAATTTCAATTTGCCTTAGCCATTTTTCTCACCACTACCTCTCTCGTTGGGCGCATTTGAGGTGTGGAGCAGGAATTTCACAAGGCTTGAAAACTTTTCATCACCTTCATCAAGTTGAGGGCGCATTTAGGGGGCTGAGCAGGAAATTTCACATACTTAGAAATTTTTTCCTTCATGCGAACCATCCAACATGGGCGCATTTCACTAGGTGTACAGGAATTTTCAACAACTTCAAAACTTTTACTCCACCTACCTTCTTCTTGGGCACATATCAGGGGTGGTGAAGGAATTCTTAACACTTAACAACTTTTTTCCTTCATGCCTCTTGGAGTTGGGCGCATTTAGAGTAGGCAATAGGAATTTCTCACTTAGAAAATTTTCTAGTTCCATCTCCAATATGGCGCATCTAGGGGGTCCTGCAGGAATTTCAATGCCTTTGTAACTTTTTTTCAAGCCAGCCTTCCTCCTTGGGCGCATTTAGCTAGGGGAGGGGGAATTTCTTGACTTAGGCATTTTTTCTTCATACTTCCTCACCTGCCTTGCTTTCTCTAGTTTACTATATTTAGTAAGCCTCCGGTTTTCACACTTCTGTAGCTTGAATTGATTTGAAATTTACACCATAGGTGTTACATCCCGATATTATAGCTACTATTGTATAGGGCAATTGATTGTAATGCTTGAATCTTGATGATGAATAAAACATGGTTGATCTCGTTATTAAATGAATGAGTCCTGTTTAAATGATGGTTTCATTTGATTGCTACTTCTAAATAATTTAGTCTTGATTAAACGTTGCATACAATTATGGAATAATGTTATTCTAACTTGTGAGATGTTTTTACCTTGTTATGAGCATATAACTGCCGGTGTCATGTCATGATGTGCAGGTATGAAGACTGTTCCTCCGGACAGAGGAGAGACATCATTCGGGGAGGAACTTGGTCGGGTAAACAGTAACGATTACCAAATTGAGCATACACACACATACTATAGAATGAGTAAGCCAAGTCTGTTTGTCGAGACAACGGTAAGTCATCCATAGGCTTAGGGAATCTGGTTACTTCTTTGTGCTATCTGAATGATGATTACTTATGCCTGACTTGTTGTGTTTTAATCATGTGTGAGAATATGAATGGATAGGTCAGGCAAGTACGTGTATACATGTATGTCATGTACACATATCCATATGTATATACATATCGATACATACGTATGCTTGGCAGATGGATATGCCATACGTATGTATCGACATGGTATACAAACACATATGCATACAGGATATACATGTATATACCTACTCACGTTACCTATCGCCTGTGTATAACGATGCTATTATTATTATATTTGCTTGGGATTTACATATTTACATATTTACACAATGACGTAAAATGTATACTGAAAGTACGCTGACTGGCTCGCAATATACATGTTTAACGTTTAGTACGTATAAGTGTAAATATTTAAATATGTAAATATTTATATATTTAATCGTATATTAATATATATTTATATTATAATATTACTAAATATATATGTATGTATATATAATCTAATATATTTAAATATAAATATTTAAATATTTATATACACATACATATGTATTAAAGTAAATATTTTTATAACGGAAATATATATTTATATATTAAATATATAAATCAAAGGATTTGGAAATTAAGTAAATAATACCTTGAGTAATATTTAATATCATGGTAAAATTATTAAATTAGTTTTAAATGAAGTCTTATTTTAAAGCTTTATTTAAAACGTATTAATTTGTGAAGAGCAAATTCGAATAGAAAATAATTGAAGATTTCATTTTTAAATAATGACACCTCTTTAAGGCATAAAATAAATATAAATTTCGTTTTAAAACTATGCTGAAACTATGAAAGAGAAAATAAAACAAAATGAAAAACGTTTTCATGAAAATCGCGTGAGGAAGATGCGCACAGGAAGAAAAACGCGTCTGAAGCGCGTGGGCAAAGAACGGGTCATTGATAAATGGTCGAATACTAATTTCATGGCAGAAATAACGACGTGGGAACATTTTAAGCCTTGACCTTTTTATCTGGAATGAAACCTCCTGATTTATTGCTACAAAATAACCTAAAATCTGTAAACGCGTTGAGCTGTCGACCTTGGAAATTCGCCATGTGAAGTTTGTTAAAGGGATAATGATTAAAGTTGAAAATTTCTTCAATTGCTGGCGCTATAAAGGTCGAATCACTCTTTTGAAAGATGACCTATGGTCTAAACACTTGCCAAGTATCATTTCTGGGCACTTGTTGTCAATCTGCATGCCTACATAAGTGGGAATCGGTTGTATTTCGGGCCCTATATAATGACGCCCTTCCATTCATTGTAAACACGCCTTTGAGAGCAATCTGAGTTTACTATTTTCATTCCATATCCATTTTATTATACTACCTGAGTTTTCCTGTATTGCTGAGTTTGATAAGCACAGTAAATTATTCCAGCATTTACCAGTCACAGTGAATTAAGTCATTTTGAGTTTAAAGTGAGGAATTTGTATTGCTGAGAAGGAATTGAGTGGTGAAAACACGTCTGTGAGAAGAGATATAGGAGCTCACTATAGAGTGAAATACTTTCATTTAAAGAAGCCATATTTAGCTGAAACTCCGGAAGCTTATTTGAAGAAGAATTTAAAAGAGCAAGTCTGGGAGGAGAAGCTTTAAAATCAGGCATGAATCTTCCTATTATATAACCTTTGTTAAAGTGTTGTTTATTTTGCGTCTTGTGATCGTTGCTTTCAATTAGCTTTAATAGGAAAGAACCAATTCGATGAATAAAGCAATGCATTAAAGGAGAAAATGTGTAAAGGATTCAATGATTATGGGAAATTGTAAAAAAAGGGATTATTTGGGTTAAGAGTTTAAAGGATTAGATTATTTATCTTGCATTAAAAAGAAATAATAGAAAAAGGTAAAAGGGAAGGATTTACTTGCATTTTAAATGGTTATTGCATGTTGTGTATGATCTCTATATATGGAGAATACGTAGATGTACTTATTATCTACTAGGATCGAGATGAGGGCAGAATCAAGTAAAGTCTTTTAGCTTAAAGTTATTAGGATAACCCAGACAAGCTAAGTACTCCTAGGATAAAGAATTCCTAGTTAGGAGGATTGATACAAGACACTTGAATACTGTTTTCATTTCTAGTAGGTTCGTATGATTGCAGGATGTCTGGGATGACGGATTCACCCATTGAAAGACAAACCTATGCGTAGAGTAAGGAAGCCTTAAGTCAAATCGGCCCTGAGTAGTGTTTATGATAGATGACCTTCATTCGAAGTACTGAATGAGAATACTTTGGCCAAAGTAGTGAAAGGTACCACATCCACCTAGATGTGAGATAGTTGAGACTACACTGTCAGTTCATTGTGATCCGAGTACTAGATCGAGATTGT
>VDFB02000020.1:32768756-32906277 GCA_007258455.2 Sequoia sempervirens
TCCAAGGTTCTTAGATCTTAGGAAGAAGCAACACCGAAACACTCTTCTCAATCTATCACTACCACTTTAGAAGAATACAATTTGCAATTGTTTAAATCTTAGTAACCCAGTATGAGAAGTTCGGCACTTATAGAAGGGGGAAAAGTTTAAAAGTTTGGAAATTTGAAAAAAAATTAGCTTTATCCAGAAAAGGATAAAAATTAAAATTATATACAAATAAAATATGAAAAATTGTATATCAAATAAGCAAAAATCAATTTGTGTGGATAAACTTATGCAATAAGGATTAAACATTTTTACTCATTTCTTTTGAGTTTATAATGTATCTATATTAACTATTTATTTTTAAAATTAATTTGAAAATTGGACTGAACCAAAGTGGAGGCTTTTCTCTAGAATTGGTTATAATAGAATATACTAATGTTGCCAAGTGTTATAGATCCATGCAACCAGATTTCATTTTCTACAACAATTGAAGGATAACTTAGTGTAACACCTCTTGCATGGATTATGTCATCAATTATTTGAACCTGAAATGAAAATATTGGTTCTAACCAATATAATACTACAAAAGATAAGAAGATATTCCAGTTCAATCGGAAGATAGGAAGTAAATGATGTCTCACTTATGGATGTAGAAGCACTTCAATCTTTTTATCGAGGTCTTGATTGGAGGAGCCAAGGATAAAGTCAAATTTTACGATAGGATCAATTTCAAAGCCACATGCATATTGCCTAAATCTCAAATTGATAGAAACAAAGAAAACCTTTATTTAGTTTGCAAAAAATAATAGCTTCCAAATCTATAGTAAGCAAAATTCAAGCTTATCAAACAAGACTCCATTAACTAGGAGGCTTTATGCTACAATCAGGCTTGTATAAGTTAAAATTTTGATTTCATTAATGAGAGGTACTACTAAGAACATAAGAAAGATTAGTTATTTTCTAGTTCCTAACAAAGGTTAAGAGATATAAACGATCATTATTTGACCACTCCTCTTATTTAAACAATAGTCACCTTTAAACAAAAGATCTTTTGGCCCATCCTTCTTTATGGGAGAAACCTCCCCTTCCTTTATGTAACATATTAAGGCTATTTCAAATGTCACAACCACCCTTCATTATAAGACCTTTTGGTGCATCCTCCGCTATAGAATCAACTTCCTCTTAGTATTGACCCTATATTTTTTTATACCCATATGTGTGTTCTCTATGATGTTTTGTGGGTCAATTTCTTGCTCTTGTTTGTTTTCCATGTTCTTTTTCTTACTTATTTATTCATAGCTAGAGGAAAATTTAGAAACTTTTCTCGAGGAAAGTGGTAGACTTGGAAGCTTTCCAATTAGAATTTCTTAGACATGGAAATACACCATCAATATATTCTCAATTCTAACAAGCATTATTTACCACATCTATTGAACTTGTGATGTATATTTAAACATATATTGCCACTTGCATATTGTGTATTGCTACTATTTATGGTGGGTTTTGTCCTTGTCATTTCCACAAGGGTTGACATGTGTTGTGAACATAGAGATGTAACTTTGTTAAAAAGGTATATAAAATGTGAGATAAAACAGATTCTCAATATTATTTGTAATTCTTTAAATTTATCATCATATTTATTCTTGATTCTCATTTTATCTTAATACCTCTATTTTTACTAGTACACTAGAATACACTTCTAAATAAATTGTAACTAATATGTACATCCTAAATAATCAAATGCCGTATATACCACTTTATCCAATAATCAAATGTCATATAATCATCATCCATTTGGGGTCAATGTAGTTCCCATCTTCATACAACAAATCTTCAAAAATTTGGAAAATCGATTCATGGTTTACTCCACACTTGCTCCAAATGGACCTGGCATATCAATTATATTTCCTTATATGCTTTTTATTCCTATATTTGCATCGTAGAGGGTTCAAGATCATCATGTATGTCACCCCGTGTTACATTTGCATTATGACATTCATGGATCTAATTTGCAAGTGGATCAGAGGACAAATATGTAAATTAGCTTGTAATCTATGGATTTGTAGAATATTGAAATGAAACCCTAAATTAGTATACAAATGGACTTTCGATAGTCATGAAAGACTTTGCAATATAAATATATTGCATATGAGAAGATATATACAATGATGTGTGCAACAAAGTTGTTCGTTGGTTCTTCTCTAACTATACCTTGTACAATTCAAGTATCTATAGAATGGGTTAGCAACTAGGCCTTCATCAATATGTTAACTAAGTTTCACACTTGTATGGTGTGTTGTTCATGAGGATAAGATGGTACCAATTGTTTGGCATGCTCATATTGTAGGCGTGACCATGTGTTGGATGTGTATGGTAGCATTTCATGTGGATAGGGATGGCTTGCATGTCATACTTATGATCTTGCATAAAGATGACATGTGTGGCCATGTGCAAGGTCATAATATGTGTGAGCAATGTCGTGTGAAAAGAACTATGCATGGAGCAATGATGTGTGGAGTTGTGTTATGCAAAGCACTAATTTGCAAGGTTGCACTAGTATTATGTGGCATATATTGAGTATAGGTAAGCATGCAAATGATGTTACTGGATAGAATAAAGGCTACATGATGTATCAAGATTGAGGTTGTGCATGTGACTGTGCTTAGATCATTCACCCCTTCTTGAGAAAAATGGTCTCCATTGTGTTAGTTCTAAGTTGATGAAACAACCCATAGAGTTGTTGCAAGACAAACCACATGGCATGATTGACACATTGCATGATCTTGACTATGCAAAATAGTTGATGAGCACCTAAGCGAGCATGAATCATCGTAGTTCCATTGATTTCATCCTTCATAGTTGGATGGGCATGAGCAATAACTTGGTCTTTAGAATGTTATAGAGCTATATGTAGGCATGGTAGATGTATGGTAGGTTTTCATCCCAAGTGCTTGGATACACATTGTTGTGAATGTGCAAAAGGTGGACCAACATGCGGTTGACCACCTTTGTTTTTCTATCGATCTACAAGTGGAAGGTTGTGGAATAGTCATGTTGTGTGTCTAACATGGTCCAAATAGTTTGCCAAAAGGTGTTAACAAATCCTAGGTTGCAATCAAAGACAATGGATGTCAAAATCTTGAAGCATACCCAAACATGATTAAAGTAGATGTATGCAATATTTCGCATTGTGATGGTCTTCTTGTAGGCAACCATGATGGTTATTTTGGAGAAACTATCAACTATGAAAAACACTCAGTTGTCAGTTGGTGATTGAGACGCCATTGAGGAAATCCATACTTATTGTCTCCAAAGGGTGTTGAGGTTGTGCTAAAGAATTGTAAAACACCAATGTCTTGTTGGTAGGCTTGCCGATGCAAAATACTGTGTAGGGATTGTTGTGGTAGTCAATGTCATTGTTCATGTGAGGCTAGTAAAAGTTATGATGAAGTGCAATAAGCAATTTATTGATGCCAAACTAATCTACCATTTTGGAGTAATGTGCTTCCAAGTGTTGTTGGGGTGTGCTTGAGGGAATGCAAGGATTCCCAATTAGCTTGTAGAGAAGCTCATTGGACATATAGAAATTGCTAGTTGGCATACATTGCAAGCACATTGAATGGTTGTGCAAAATTGTTGTCTATTGAGCACATGACCCCTAGTAAAAAAGGTTGTAGTTGCATAATTCTAGCAAAATGGCAGGTGCATGGTTTGGTGATTGACTAAGGCAATATCCAACCTTGTTGGTGCATCCCTTCTTATGCTTAATCACTAAGTGCAATTTTTGTAAGGTCATCCACTTCATATGCCACACATTTTCATTTTTGCTTGTGTGCAAGAATTGTAGCAAATTTTTTTGGAGTGAATAATAGTCTCTTTGCCAAGGATCTAAAGTGCCATTGGAAAATAATGTGTACAACAACATAACACTCCTCATAAGTGGAGTAGTGTCGCACAATATCACTAAATGTCTTTGAGTGATAGGTGATGATATGATCATGTTGAAGTCAGATATCATTGAGCACCTTGATGAGAACCATTCACATTCCATTTTATGCCATATTTTAACCTTTTTTGTATGCCTTCATACCCATTCTCATATTCCATTTTCATACCATACCATATCATTTTACCACTTTTATGGTGCACATGATTAAATATACATAAGTAATATTTAATTTAGTTTTTAGATAAAATAAGTGTAATAAATATTAGGTTGTATTTACTAATATTTGTTGATGTGAGAAAATAATTCCAACAGTATATCAATAAATTTGGAGATAATAGACTTCACAGCATACTTCCTATCGCCCATGGGTGCATCTTCCAACAAATTATTTTTAGCTAATAAACACTTTTCACTATATTTGATAAGATATATTTTAATATTTTGTTATAACAAATTCTTATATTGTAATGGCCACAATATTTGTTGGCCATAAACAACTTTTATGCCCCCTATTATTATGGACATGAGACAAAAGTAAATGTTCATATTATTTTGTTAAAACAAATTTGATATATTGGTTATTTTGTTACCAAACAAACCTGCCATATTAAGAATATCTTAGTTTCATGATTCTCTCCACGAATCTCTCATTTGAAATCTGATTTTGTGGAAAGATCATAGGGAAGTATTATGTAAACTAGTAAATGCCTCATTCTTATCTAATACATAAGAAATGGCATGAGAAGTAGAGATGTTTTTTTTTCAAAAAAGAATAATAGACAACAGCTGGTTTGAAATCTTAAGGAGTTTGTAGTAAATTATTTTTGTCACCCTATGGAAGAAGAGGAGGGCCCACTCTCTTGAAATAGTGGTGATGTTAATTTTATGTTGTGTGTTTAATTTTAATATTGTGGTTTATTTTATTTATTAAAATGTGTGAGTAACTTTGTGATTGCTACTAAGTGAGTTCTTTTCATTTACACGTTTTCAGTTTGGTTTAAATTATTTATTTCATAGGACTACAGTTGTAGAAATCTGCACAGTTTTGTTAGGCTGTAGTTCCAATAGCAAACTATCGCAACTATTTTTAGCATAGAGTTCCTATAGCAACCTACACAGTTTTGGCAGCCTGCACAGTTCCTGTAGTAGACTGTTGTAGCAAGTTTTTATAGTAGTTTTTATCATAAAGTTTATGTAGCAGTTTCAATTAATGTTCTTAGTTGCACTTCATCCATACTCACCTCACTATCTGCAACCCTTGTGCAAATAGCCATGACACCTTTCATAAGTTTACACCCTTAGATTGACACTTAGACCAAACTAAATTTAGTTGTTAAATATTAAATCTTTCTCATGATCTACCCTGATTTTAGCCTATCACAACTAGTTTGATGCATAAGTCTAAATTTCAAAAGAGTTAGTGATGTCTAGTAGGACCAACATTAGTGCAAAACAAAGGTGTTGTTTAGGCTTGTTGAAGGTGAGTTGTTGTGCAAGAATCCATAGGAATGTTGTTTTGGCACTCATAATTTGGTTAAGGGGCCAAATTATATGTGAGAACCCAAGGATGAACCTTTGATAGAAATTGGTAACTCTAAGGAAGTTGCTTAATTCCATGAGATTGCAAGGAACTTGCCAATCTCAAATCACCTTAGTATTTTTCAAATTGACATAAATATCGAAGTGGTTGATGACATGGCCAATGTAATAGATCTACATAGTCCCAAAAGTGCAATTGTTGTTGGCTTGCAACATATGTTGGTGTAGAGTTTATAGCACTTGTGAAACATGTTGCATGTGCTCTTCCCAAGTCTTGCTAAAGATTAATATATCATCCAAGTATACAATGAAAAAGGATTTAGTGAAAGGGCACAAAATTTCATTCATTATGGGCATAAAGGTTGCAAGAGCATTAGTTAGGCCAAAGGCATAATCATCCACTCATAAAGTCCTCCCTATGTTTTGAATGCATTTTTCTAGATGTCTCTGGATTGCACTAGGCCCTGATGATATCCTAACTAAAGATCATTTATTGTGAAGTAGCATGCCTCATGAAGTTGGTCTAGGAAGTTATCAATTCACGATAGGAGATACCTACTTTTCACTAAGAACTAACTAGGCACATGATAATACAAAGTTGCCATGTGCCATTCTTCTCAGGCACAAGCACAATTGGACTACATCAATCAGAAGAGTTTGGCTTGATCTTTCCTTGATAAAACAATTCTTGAATTTACCAATAGATTTCACCATTCTCCCAAACAAACCTATAATACAAGGAACTATTTGGAAGAGTGGGTTTGGGAACCAAATCAATTCTATGTTGTATTGTGCAATGTGTTGGAAGACACATGATTGGTGAAGACTTCATCATATTGAATGTAATATAGAGTTAAGTTGATGTTGCTATGATTGATTGGGCGTAGAATTACATGTTAGAACTTGCTTTGTCAACTACACAAGTGTGTCTATGTAGACAATCAAAAGTAAAAATATGTGTGCACAATGATTTTGTGGCATTGCTTTGTTGAAACCAAATGTGAGTCTAGATTGTGGCAACATTTCACACAGATTGAAGTACCTATTATCAACATGAATTTTCCAACATTGTGGCATTGCATTGTAGATACCTTCTCAATCATGCACAAGTTCTACCAAGCAAGATATCACATACCTCTAGAGGTGCAATGCCACATACATCATAATTGAAAGTACATTGGAAACTTACTTAGACCTCCTTAGATCCACTAATGTAGTTAAGCACTTAGAGGTGCTTAGGCATGTCTTCATGTAAGTGCACAAAGTAGTCATGAAACTCATTAGTGTATGATTCCATAGTTTGCTCTCTACACTAGTGCAATTGTTGGAACTTCACATATTCATCCTAAACTGTGCTAACAAAGTCAATAGACTTATGCTCTCTCTATCATATTGCACATTAAATAACTACCACTAGTGCCACAAATGGGATCTTCTTGATGTCTATGCACTTGATGATGGAGAAGTGTAATTTGGGTTGTTCAATCTAGTATCCTAGCATTGTTATGTCAATCTTGCCTTCAAACATTGAAATGCCAAGGTTAACTTAAACCCTAAAGGGACTATGGCAGTGCCATAAATTGTTGTTCATGATGTGATGGCATTGGTCTAATGTAATTCATCAATTAGTAGAATTGTCTAAAGAGTTGGCATTACATTTCTATGATGGCATTGATCAAGTGTTGAACATTCACTAAAACCCTAGGTGCATGTTTTTTTTGCTATTATACTCTATTCTCAGTACTCATGTGAATGCTTAGATGTTGAACTAAGAATGATTCCTCTGCAGGTGTTGTGAGCATGTTTGAAGGAGCATGAAAATAAAAAAAATCAAGCTCTAATACCAATTATCTAATTCCCAGGTGGATCAAAGGACAAATCTACAAATTAGCTTGTAATTTATAGGATTTTTAGAATACACAAATGAAACAATAGAATAAGATGCAAATGCACATTTCATAGGTGCAGAAAACTTTGCAATGTAAATGTGTTGTGTATGCGAAGATATGTGCAATGACATGTTTGTAGCAAAGTTGTTGGTTCTTCATTTATTTTACCTAGGTATTTATATAATGAATTATCAACTAGATCTTCAACAATATAAGTTGTGTGTATCATGTGGTTTTCTTGTGGATAGGATGGTGTCAAATATCCAACCAATATGGTGCCAATTGTTTGGCATGATCATCTAGTGTAAGTGTGGCCACATAGCAGGCTTGTATGGTGGCATTTTCATATGGATATGAATGCCCCACATGTCATACTCATATGGTCTTATAGAAAGACGGTATCTATAGCCATGTGCAAGTCCATGATATGCGCATGAGAACTATGCACAAAGTAGTGATGTGTGGAGTTACATTGCACATAATAGTGATGTGTGGGGTTTTATGAGTATTGTGTGGTACATTGAGTGGAGATGTGTGCATAGGTGATGTTGAATGAAACAAAGGTTGCATGGATGTATGAGACTAAGGTTGTGTGCATGGTTGTGCTTGGATCATTCATATTCTATCGGTCATGAAAGAATTTAAGTCATGAAAATTGCATTCTCTAACCTTATTTACTTTCAAAAAAACCAACACTATTTTTTAAAAATATTACATTGGTTGTAAATTAGGATTATTGATATATTTTATTTTTTGTATAATTAAATTGGGGTTATATTGGGGTCCTCACCCATAAATAAAAATGCATCTAGAAAATTACAAAGCCATTGAAATGGTAAAATGAAACTGAAATATCCCACCCCAATCTAGATATTTACTAACTGAGAACTGCCTATGTGTTTGCTTGTGGTTTAAATTTTTTTTGTTTGTTTTGAGTTTTTTGATGAAAAGTTTGCCAGGAAATGCAAGAAAGATATATATACGAACAATTGCAATAATGACAACTACTATAGCAAATACAAGATTCTTCAAATTAGATTTCATTCAATGCTTGAAAATTACATATCATCACACTTGAATACCAAACATGAATTAATATGAATCTGAAATACTTTATCAACAATTCTAGAAATTAATATCAACTAACTGGAAAACCCTTGCTTGGACGCCTAGCTCAAAAAATCAGTTTCCCCACCTTCATTTGATTGCAGATTGATGTCATTGAATAAGCTAGTCCCAATGGTGATAATTGCACACAAATTCCTTAGGCGTTTCAACCTAGGAACAACACGCCCAACAATAGAGACTAGTACGACCTCTAAAAATAGTACGACCAAATCTAGGAAGTGTATGACCTGTTGTAATGATGGTATATTAGTAATGAAATGTTAATTAACAATGATCTCCTCTAATGTAACTTTGATCTATATAGAATGCCTTGATATTTCTTGAGATATGTGTCTCCAATATGCACAATTGTGACCTCTGATGTAAAGCCACTTGTAGATGCAAACTTTGGGTGTTATTCCACCCTTGTAGAATGCAAAAATCTAAGAGAATGAGCATTCTCCAAGACTGGATTGCAGCAGCAAGAAACTCTTGTTTCTCCTCTGAACAAAGCTCTTGAATTTTCACAAGTTTCAATAATAATCAATGCTCAATGTGCTTTTTAAAAGCTTTTTATATCTCCTCATGAAAAGCATGACTTCTCCTTGCTTTTCATCCATTTAATAATATACTATATTTTCTTTTGATATTTCAAATAATATAATCTTCAAGTGGGCGCCCCTTTTAACGATTTCATTAATTGACCTTGTATTTAAATAAAACCATATATTATAAGGTCATTTAAAAAGCATTAATGATATTCACTTTATTAATTTAATTATTATTAAAGTAATACTTTTAATAATAATTAATATACCATATCTCCATTAATACTCAACATTAATTAATTTTGTCAGCACCATAGGCTAACCCATTGCTCACTTTGCTCATCTGGATGCCTTACTATAAATAGTAAGGTTGGCCCTTGACGTCCAACTGACTTACTAAAAATAGTAAGTGTATATACACGGAGCCAGAAACACCCCAAGAAGGAAAACCCTAAATATCACCAGTCCCATAAGAAGAAAACTCTCAAAACAATGCCCTATGAACACCCACATTAGCTTATGAGGACCTGATGATAGGTTAATCCATCAAACACTGACCTTGGCTAAAAAGGGGACATTATAGAAACCAAGAAGTTATGACAAAAACCAAAGTCTCAAACAACATAAAAGAGCTAAAATACAATAGCAAGACAAAAAATAGAAAGCAAGAAAGCCTATAGGACACCCCAACATGTATCACTTCCTTCACTTCTCACATACTCCCTTATCATCATAATGCTTTTCATCAAAAAACTTGGGATGTCACATTCCTTCAAATTTAAACAATTACAATATTTTATTTTATTGCATTTTGATTTATTGTGACAAGGAGCATATGATAATATATATTGTTCCCAATTGGACCCTACCTCTTCCAAACACTAGATCCATCCTTTTTTTTATTTTTTATATTGAAACATAGATTAATTTCATTAGCCTTTGATTTATTTTTGTGTGTTGGCACACCTAATTTTTTAATCCAACACCATGGAGGTATCATCTTGTCCACATACCAACCATGTGTTTTGATTCCAAATGGATAATATACATCCTTTATACATAAGCCTACCTCTAGGATTTGAAAGGTACCTTCTAAGCATGTTTTCTTATTATTGGATAAGTAAAAGAAGGGTCTCATTCCCACCTAATAAATATACAAAAAACAATCAATCTTACCTAAAGATAATTGAATTTATTACATCACAAAGTTTGTGCATGTAGCTATTACATCAAGACCCATGATACCACAACCATTACACACTAAAGAGATCTGGTTGAGAATCAATTCCAAATTAGCTTTAAAGAATAGGGGATAGAAAATAATGTGAAAGTTAAATTGCAATCTTTTAACACCTACCTATGCCAAAAATATGATAGTACAAGCTAGAATAGGATATATGTCATATACAAAATTGATTTCCTTGCTTGATATGATCATAGGTGGATCCTGAACAAGATCAATTGAAGATAGAACTTGCTCCAAATCCCAAGTCATTGTAGAGGGAAAATAGTAAGTTTTGATATCCACCTTTTCAAGATCATAAATGACACTTAGTTCCTTATTTTAGGCCAATGGATTCATACATTATTTCTTTTTGCACTTTCTATATTTTTCTAACATTATCATCATCTTGAATTCTTAATGTTGCATATCATCATTAATTGCAAAGTTATTACCAACCCCAAATAAAACTATTTGGACCCAATGGTGTATGTTATCTTCATTGTGTTAAAGGTGATATATGGATTGTCTAGGATCACTCATAACTTACAAGATGGTATCCTTCAAAACACCCTAATCCATTCTTGAAGATAAATTTGATCATTTCATCATGGTTTCATCATCAATGCCTTCAACCAATACATTCTTCTAGCATTTCATTGCTTGCTTTGCATTAATCTTAGTATAGCTCCATGGTTCCACCATTCATTAATTTGTTGATCTTCAGGCCATCAATGAGGCAAACTTAGGAGTTATGGGCATTCTCTTGTCCATAGTATTCTACTATTTTACCTTTTAACCCCTAATTATGATCTTAAAGAAGCTTTGCTTTGACAATGCTACAACCATATCTAGATGACCCTTCCCCATTGATAATATATGTTCATAGAGGAAGTCATTTTGGTGTAAGTAGCCAAAATTGAGTTTGATGATGATTAATGCCCTCAAAAACCCTCATGACATGAAAAGTGAAAACCAACTTTTCCTTTCAAGATAAATATTATCACCCAAATCCATCTTTGCACCTTTTCTTCCTTTTTGGGTCTTTTGGTGCTTGCATTTTCCTTCATTTGGAAATTTTCCATGCGGTAGTTATGAAACTATAGCAATAATATTGTAACTACTTAGGTGTTCTTGTAACTCATTAATGCAAAAAAAAGTGTACCTTAATAGACTACCCGATCTTGCAACCAGACAATAACTCAATTCAACATTTTTAATGTTAATTGAATCCAAATCCAGATTTCACAAAAATGAATGCAAACTCAAAATATCACACACAATCAACTTATACCGACATTCAAATTTAAATGCTACGGGAAATCCAATAATTTAATTGATTCCATCATTCACAAGTTACAGATAATTACAAGTTGCAAGTTGTAATGTCCCCTTTTTCCTAAGCAATGATTTGATGCAAAGGTTAGTCCATCACTTGGTCCTCATGGACTAACAGGGTGGTTAGGGTGCCTCTTGAGGGCAATTCCAGACTTGCTTAATCAACCTTTTTGGATCTTAGTCGGTGCTTTTTTCCCAGCTCAGTGTTACCAGGGAGTTTGCAGGTGCTTTCAGAACCCTATTCGGACATTTTGGTCATACTTACTATTTTTAGTAAGTCATAGGGACAATTTTGTCCATACTATTTATAATAAGTCACTGGTATGGTCAGTTGACAGTATTTCTATATTGGGCATGGTGGCAGACTTATATTTTGGATTAACATTGGTATTATTATGGTCCTATAATGCCTCTCGTGTTATTGTACTCCTATGATACCTTTATGTGCATGTGGTTGTTGTTCGAATATTGCTTATGTTTGATGTATACTTATGATTACGTTGGTGATTGTTTCATCTATTTGACTTATATGTTTTTCTTGGATGCACATGATACTGTTTTATGATGTTAATGATATAATGATTCATGGTGTTTGTCTTTAACTGATTATGCTATACTGTGTGGTTATGCAAATTGTTTAATACTCGCTTCATGATATTTATGTTGATGTGCTATTGCTTGAGGTTTGGGTGAGGGGGATGGTGTTGCATCGCTCATCTGTGAGCGCCCTGCCACACTGCAATTCTCTCTCATGGTGTGTAGTACATTGAATATATATATGTTGTTTCGACACTTAGTTTTATGCAGGTTTACAGGTACTAGGCATCGACTCCACCCGCACTATCGGGTCAAAGCGTGCCCAACATACCCAATGGATATGATGTGGTTTAAGGATTTGGCAAGAAAGTATCCTCGTCCATGTTTGTTGTCCCATCGTTGTTTGATGATGTCATTCGTTAGTTCCCACTCTGTTTGGTATCATCTTGTTTTACGTCGTTTCTTTTTTTGGTGGAAATTTTAATGTGTTAATCGTTTGATTTAGATGGTATCGTTACTGTTAATTAGTTAAATTAATACAATTATGGTTAGTATTATGATTGAAATTAAACATTAAACGTAATTATTAATGTGTGTTGTGAAGATTTAATTAAATTCTAAATTAGTTTGAAATTTTAAAATTATGTTTTTAAAATTAAAAGAATAATAGCTTAATTGGAGCTTTATGAATTTTCAATTGACAATTAAATAATAATGTTTATTTAATTAAATAATAATGTTTATTTAGTTAAATAATATTGTTTATTTAATTAAATAATATTGTCCATTTAATTAAATAATACTATTTATTTATTTGTTATTACTTGGATTTATTCAAAAATAAATAATTTTGTTAATAATTGTATTTGGTAAATTTTTATACTAAAAGAGTTCTTCATTAAATTTATAATGGGATAATATGTTTACCGCGTAAAATATTAAACGATGGAAGGGTTGTGCTTAATATAATATAATTTAATATAATATAATAAGATGGTATCCAAATAATGGTTTTCCTCCTCGTGCCTTGTAAACCCTTTTCACTTTCTGCATGTTTACTACGGGAAGGGGGAAGCGGTGGTTTTTGAGAAAGGAGGAATTACGGAGGAGCTGGAGAAAACACGGGAAGGGCAAAGGTAAGTTCATTTATTTTTATGTTTCGTATGCTATTTTCTGAGAGATATGGGTAAAGAACCAGCATTAAATTTTCTGAGAGATATGGGTAAAGAACCAGCATTAAAGACTAAATACATATTTACTATTGTTTTAATAATAATAATAATAACACACAGCAATAGGCATCTCAAGTTAAAGCCCATGCATAGCTAATGCACAGAGGTATAAATACAGTAATTTCTTTTGGAAGACTGTAACGTTGTATCACATGTATATAGAGATTTTTGGAAAAATTTAAATATTTCAAAGTATTGAATTTGTAAATATATTTAGTGTATGATGTTTTCCTTCTTCAATCACGGTAATCTTAGCACCCAATTTGATTAGTTAATTTAATGAAGTAAAAATGCATGCCCTACCTTTCTGTAGCACTTATTATTTGGTGCATGAACTAAATCCCACCCACGAAATAAAAATAAAACTTATGCACAAATTCTCCTTTGAAATCATTTATACCTTCTTTCTACTTTCAGCATTCATTATCTGTCACCAAATTTGTATTTTATGCAACTGTTACTCTTGTTTTCATTCAACCCTAAATAGGTTTTTACCATAAAGATTTTGCAAAAGAATCGTTAGATGATATTTAGCCTCCACTTCTTTCACCTCTCCTTAAAATTAGGCATGATATTTACCCTCCACTTCTTTTACCTCTCCTTAAAATTACGCATGATTGGTATGGCATACTTAGTTCATGCGTACATTCCATTTAGATACGTTAGAAAAGAAGCTTTAAGTTAAAATAGTACATGTTAATTTTAATAAGGGAAATGAGGTTAGATGATACTATACCTTTAAGATTGATTTTCTCCTTTTAAAATACTCCTTTTAATTGAATAGTTGTAGGTTTAATTATTTTTGTGAAGATAGCTCTTTTATTTATAATATTTAGAACCTATGTGAGTATTTAAATAAATAAATATATTTTCAAATGATATTTACTAATTATATAGTTGCTTTTAAATAAAATTAGTTAACCAAATAAAGAAATTAAATTTAAATTGAAAAGTAAATTATTAATTATATTTTACAAAAGATAAGTAATCTAATTATGGGGTAAATTTTATCTTGACAAGTAATTAAAATTTGAGTTAGACTAACAACAATTATATACTCAAGGAGATTAGTATATTTGTAGGGTAATTCATAGTTATATATGTTAAGGGCGTTGGGCATTTTGGTCAATTAACATCAAATAATAAAATCTAACTTAATTTAGTAGTTTTAAAGAGTTAGTTCTTTTTCTGTGAGAGTTACTGCATCATCATGCAATCAGTAATTTATTTTTGTAAATATATATTTAAAATTTGATTTATTTAAAATTAGATTTATTTAAAACTTGTTTTATTAAATATGGGTAATTTCATTATCTTGTAAGTTACTGTAAATAGTCATTTATCTTTTTAGTATATTTAAAATTTGATTTATTTAAAATTAGATCTATATAAAACTTGTTCTATTAGATATGGGTAATTTCATTACCCTGTAAGTTACTGTAATGGTAATTTATCTTTGTAGTATATTTAAAATTAGAATTATTTAAAACTTGTTTTATTAAATATGGGTAATTTCATTATCTAGTAAGTTACTGTAATAGTAATTTATTTATTTTAGTATATTTAAAACTAGACTTGTTTCAAGCGCATTTAAAATTAGATTTAATTTCAAGTGCATTTAAAATTAAAATTAGATTTAATTACAAGCTTATTTAAAATTAAATTTATTTTCAAACACCTTTACTTTTAGATTTGTGACTGTGCATAAACCGTATATGGTAGATTTTAAATTAAAATTTATTTAGTTTGAAGTCAACAAAGGTAAATGTCATACTTTTAATTAAATTTAATTTGCAGTAAAAATCAGGTTACATTCAAATTAAATTTATTATTTTAAAATAACAGATATATATAGGTTAAGTTTTAATCAATTTGAAGTAAACAAAAGTACAGGCTATGAATTTTAAATCAAAAGAAAACTGATGTTTTGAATACTATAGGTTTTCCCAAGTGCTTATCTATTTAAAATATATTATAAAGGAAATGCTTTTAATCATAGTGGATTATTTAATTATTTATTACATTATCTTTAATAAGTTTGGATTATGTTCACGTTCAAATGAATGGGTATGTATAGTCCTTTTGAACATGTTTGGATATTTATTTTGGTTATACTTTGAGTGCTCGTTGGAATTGATTTCTTATGCATACTAGTGGTTCCATGTTGATCATATTTTCCTCTTGTTTTATTTCGCTTTTGAGTAATTTTATGTCTAGACATGACTTGGATATGATGGGAACCCAAATGTTAAATTACTTCTGATGGATAGTCATGGGTGGTAGGTTGTTAGGCTTCCAGAGGCAATGGGAAACCTATTTTATGTGGAATTTTCCCATGATTAGACCTTTGTGTTTCCATTGATCGTATTTCTATTTTGAGTTCGTGGGTGTACCATGTTCCATGATTTTCCTTGCCTTTGGTTATGATTATGAACGAGATGGTTCATGCCTCGCACGTGGACATTTTGTGGCTTCTATGCTTAGTACACCCTTGTTGTTGTGAGTCTTGTTTCATAACTATTTGGCAGGTTTCCTAAACAAGCGTTGTACTTGTTTGATGTTGATTTATGTCAGTGTTGAGTTAGCCCTTTTTGCTTGACCTTGTTTGGATGTGGATCCTTTCTTGTCATCTCCTAGCACGGGGGGTGGACCTTCGGGTCCACATGGTCGGGTGGAATGTAACGCCCCTCCGTGCAAACCCCAAAGGACAACAGAAACAACAAATTACCACACAATTTTTTTTTTTGAAAGAAGAACAATTCTTGAACATATATTGCATATAAAGCAATTATACAATTTCACAATGACCATTACGTCCTTTGGGGTACACGAGATGGCATCATGAAGTCCTAAAACTAATACCATAACTATAACGAACAAATCAAGATTACATAAAGATAACATCCAACCATCCCTGATCAAGAGAGATGAAAAAGACACATATAACATTTTATTAATAGTTCAATATGCCAATTGTGGAGTATATTTCCACAGATACAACACCATTAGAATTACATACTATGAAACGTTAACACATAAAAGTACCAAGTATTTATATACATTTCATGAATAAAAAACATCCATCAAAGATCATAAATTAAGGTCAAGGGTTACAATCATTACAATGATAATGAAAGTTACATCGTATAAGAGATACAGTGATACATATGTGTTCCTCGACATATACGGGAACAATACAATAAGATAGATTAATACAAAGTAACAAGATCAGCTCTGACTTAGGTACAATCCTAGAGTCCACAAGAGGCACATATCTGTACAGTTTGATCCTTGGCTGGGGACCTAATGGGGTGCATAGCACATTCCACCCGACCACGTGGACCCGAAAGTCCACCCCCCGTGCTAGGAGTTGACAAGAAAGATCCCCATACCACAATCCAAAACAATCAATGAACCAATAGCAAACCAAACTCCACAACAAGGATATCATCAACAGAAGATAACAAATCACAACATTTCCATCACTTAGCCAAAACAAAATAATGAAAATTCCAACAAATCCAAATGTCAAGATTATAGCTCAACACTAAATAACCATAAGAGGTGCCAACAACAATAGGATCCAAGCCTTCAAATAAAATTGCAATATCAACCAACAATAAATATCAAGGGCACCTTTCATTAACATCAATCAAGTTGCCATGAGGCATGTATGCAACAATAAAAGATAGAACTTGGAGGCTTCAACAACAATCACCAAGAACTAATTGCCTCAACAACATCAACAATTCAAACAACACTCCCAGAGGCAACCAAGCAAGAGAAAATAAACGGGTACTGTAGGAGAGTGTCATCGCATGGCCTTACATGGATTTGCCAGGCAACCTATCACAAGGTACCGCCTCCATCTATGGTTATCCAGGCTGCCTATCTCAAGGCGACCGCTCCATAGGGTGACTCATGCGGAACCACTTACCTTTCGTGAGGACAAGGCAGTGATCTTACCAACCAGGTCTTCTCATCCCATCCTTAGTCTGTGAAAGCACTAACGGTATGGGTGAGGCTCATAATTAATCTTGTTTAGTGTTTATCTACCCAACCTACTAGTTAATTAATTACATTATCACTTGATTAAGAAACTCTTCCATGGGTTACCCAAACAGCCCCTTTGTGCGTCGGCCCCCATGAAGAGCCACTCTCCCTACGGGTACCAAATCAAAACATACAAGGGGTGTACCTCATCTCTCATAAAAATCAAGGAGTACATATCACACAACATGCGAGGCAAGAATCATCTCGCAAATCCATTCCATATAACTGAAACAAGAACAAGGAGGTACCACCCACCACATCAAAATTCAACACCATAGTACAAAGTAATACTCACAAGCTCAAAATCCGATATAAGAGCAATAAATCCCAATAGAATAACTGTGGAAAAATCAACATATGTCAAGTTTCTCCATTGCCTCTGGAAGCCAAGAAACACTGTAAATCCACAATCTTCTATTGAAGGTAATTCAAATTTGTCAGGTTCCCAACCATCTCAATTATGACCACAAGAAAATCTTAACACAAGAGAAAGACTCACAACTTGAACCACAAATTCACTATATAACTTCCACAATCGTAAAACGACAAGAGAGGAATAGAAGAGGCAATATCATAACGTGACCTTTAAACTTAATCAAGATAACATAATCAACTCATTGCATAATTAATTGCAAAGATCAAAATCTTTTCAATAACCTTGTTGGACACAACGGACTCCTTCGAGAAAAGGAAATAATCAGAACCAAATATAAGTCAAGATCCCTCATAATATCTAAAATAAAACATAATGTTCCAAACATCGAAATAATACCCAATCAACATGGTTTTCAGTTCAAGCAACCCTTACATGAATACTCAATATCACTTTCACTGTGAACAATAACCAAATTAATGCAAACAAGATATACTCCAAAACAATAATCAAAATTCAACTCAATATCAACAAACACAATATTCGATCAACAACCAAGATAGCCAAGAGGCATTATTCTGCCACTTCCTAAAAATCAATACTTAACCATTGACTCACTTACACATTAATACCCAAGCTCACATATTGAATCTTGTCAAAATAACTCCAACTCAAGAGGGAGTCATGTCAAGGTAGAGCCATCAAGAATATCCGTTAATCCATCACGAACAAGTAATCACAACAACCATGAAAGTTCACTCTCACAATATCAAATAAAAACGTCACTTCCACATTTCAAATACTAAGTCATCCATCAATAGATCAAATTATTTAAGTTAAACAACTTATCAATTTCTTTACTCAAATTTTGAGGCTATAAATGTCACAAATAACAATATCTAAGGTATATCCTAACAACAATCCACTTTTACTAACACAGACACAACAATAACATTAAACTAACATAGTTGAAATGATAATCATGATACTTTATCTTTTTACTCTTTATCAATCTTGTCTAAGAAATAATATTCCTTAATTTACACAGTTAAATAAAAAAAAATACTAAGAGGGTAGAAATCCTTTACTATTTAACTACAATGCATCCATGCAATTTCCAAAAGACATAAGAACATACATATATCAATTTATTTATAATTAACTATTATTTATTTGTTTGTTTACTTATTTCCATATATAATTTGTCGTGAAAGTAATTTAAAAGAATTATAAGCAAGAAAGGAATTTATATATAAATAATTATACTATTTCTAATCACATACATTATTATTTCCTTTTTCCTAGAAAGGAGATAATCTAAGGAAAAACCAGTCATACTACTTATTTTAATTTTAAAGATTCCTTGTAAAGAATATAAGAATATTCTCCCCTCTAACTTTATTTAAGGGATAACTTAATTTTGAAGTTTTTTCCACGATGACTTTCTTCTCTTTCTTAGACTTAAAGAGCTTAACTTATTTTACTTTATTTTAAATGATGTAATATGAAGTAAAGCATTCCAAGGCTATGACCAAACTCTTCTTCCTTTTGAAACTTTAAACGCACTAAAAGCAAAGCTCAAACCAAGACTGATATAATTAGGCTGCGTTGAACTAAGAGAAACGTTGACAGAATAAACAAGATAATACGCAACGTTAGAATTGTATAACGATGGCCATGCAAGTAAATCAAATTGGGTAAGATATGAACATCAATCTTCAAATACCTAATATATTCTTTAAAGGAATGCATTGAATTATTTATGTGATTCGTTTTATTTTTTTTATTTTTTTTATTTTTTATTTTTTTTAGGGACAGAAACAATCTCAGAAGAATGCATAAAAGATTAAACAAGGAAGCTCTTGAATTCTTTAAATTAATGAAACACTCTGCAACACTTCCTAACGCTAAAAGCTTTGCTTGTGTTCTAGGTGCGTGCAGATATGTAGGTTTAGAGGATGAGGGCTGCACATACTTCACATATCAAAAGCCCCTAAATACATACGCGGTAGAGTGCGAGAGCACAGACAAGGGGTGTGCACTGTTTGGAAAAAAGGGCTACATACGATAGACTGTTAGAGGAATCAGGAAGGTTATTTAAACTTCCTACTATGTTCAAGTTCCGCAGCTGAGATAGGTTGATAATGGCAGCAGAGAGATTATTTAAATCTCTACCTCATTCTAATTTCAAGTGCAGCAGATGAGACAGGTTCCCAACGAAATCAGGAAGGCTATTTACACCTGTACAGTCTTCTATGCTTGAGTGTTTCCGCTGTGACAGGATGCCAAAGGTATCAGGAAGATTGTTTAAACTTATACACTCCCTAGATCCTAAATACATCAGCTGTGACAGGTTGCAAAAGGTATCAGGGAAATTATTTAAGTTTATACACCCTCCAAAGTCTTAAACGCTGCAGCAGTAGATTGCACATGAAAAGAGAAGCGGTGGTAGCAGATTGTGCATAAAGACAATTTTGCAAGAATCTCTCAAAAACTTTGGACAATTGAAGCACTCAAGAACACGTCCTAACATTTTAAACTTTGCTCGCTTCTAAGTGCACACAGAAAGGCAGTTTAGTGGATGAGGACTGCACATAATTCACACGACAACAACCCTTATTGCATTTCATACAAAGCTGATCATTAGGAGTGTCTTGGAGATACACAAAACTTAATACTAAGATGCTAGCCTAACCTGCGATGCCTCTCAACTGGTTGCGCTGGTAAATATGTATGCAAAATGAGTAACACAGCTAAGGCACTTGACTGTTTGATAAAAAAAAACCTCACAAAAATGTGGACTCAATGCAAGACGTGAAAGTTGTATGATCTCAAGGAAATAAATGACTGCAGGGGACGCACATTTGTTCAAGGCTTTAGAAAAATTTTAGTAAATGCAAAAGCAGAGACAAGGCACGTACACTGTTTGATAGAATACCAGTTAAACTTGTGGTGCCTGTAGGTCATATATGAATATAGGCTGGGCATTTCCAACAACACTATTTTTATAGATGGATCCTCAAAAAAAAAATGCTTCAACCCATGTTCTATTCTTAAACATCCTGTGCAGAAGCGGCAGATGCAGTGAGATTCAAAAGTAAAGAAGATGAAAGATAGAGGGATTAAATAGATACCCTGGTGTAGTTGGTTTTATGGCCTGAAGAGGGTACATGCATTTTGTCTAGGAGATGGATCTCATCCACAAACACGTGAGATCAATGTAGCGACAGAGAAATCAGCTTAGCAAAGAAGAAAAACAGGGTATATCAAGATTTACAATTTTTACTTAAAGCTGCGGAGAAGGCAAAATAATCATTTATCTGCAACTATGATAGACTATCAGAAATCAAACAGGTTATTTAAACCTTTAAACTTCCTATTATATTCAAGTGCACAGCTGAGTTAGGCTGACAATGGAACAAAGAGACTATTTAAAATAACACATGAAATAGAAAACCAAGGCAGTTACCTTCACCTGGCTGATGTTCTTTCTCCCGCTCCTGCCCCCTTCTTCTGCCCCCTTATGTATCCTCCCTCCTCTCCATACAAACATCCCCCGAAAAGATAGCCTCTCCTGGGGAGAATGCCACACAATGAACATGCAAAGAAGAGAATGCAAGCATAGGGCACGTGGTAGACAGGAAAGAATTTCTTGAAGCAAGGTGGAGGGTACCATCAAGGACATGTGTCCTTCTTCTTTGTTTGCATATAGATATTAAATAAACTTTAAACATTTGTATGCACACGTACATATAATTGTTTTTTATTTATTTTCTCAAATTTATATATATATATGAATATTTATTCTTTATCTTCCAAATTATCTTCTATGACCAAACCCCTTGAAGTTTATATTTAAATTACATCCATAAGTGGATTATTAATCTTTTACATTATTATCTATAAGATGTAAATTTAATATTTATATTTTTATGTGCATATTCAAGGAATATTTTAAATTTATAACTATACCGGATTATCCATCCTTATTAAACTTTAATTACTCATTATTTGAAATTGTAATTTACAATTTGTCTTTAATAAAGAATAATATAATATATTAACTCATTTTTTTTTCCCCCTTCCAATAATTTAATAATTTTAATTTAATACTTTAATTAATTCCATGTTGCCATTATGAGCAACGAAATACACGACAATACCTGAATGACAAGAGTTTTCAAATAACTAAACCCCTAAAGTATTTCCGACATCCTTCGTTTAGGTTTTATTTAACCTATGCTCATAAAATTAAATATATATATGTAGGTATATTTCAAAAGCCAAGCAAAAGTACAAACTATCGAAATAAATTCTTAACTCTCGAGCTACACATTTTAATTAGATTCTGAGCACAACATAAACCATTATCGAATATAAATCTATGTAAGGTTATATAACTATGTTCTAAGGCACATATAATCCATTTCTGTCTAACAAAACCCATATAATTCTGTGTGCTCTAAACTTTGAAGAAAGGTCGGATTCCTCTCGACGCCACAATTTAATTTAACTAGTCAATTGAACAAGACATAATTATCAACATAATCACAAATAATACTTATGCCAAAAATCTAGAAAGACCGATTCAGAGGGGCACTACATGGAACGTGCTATGCACCCATTGGGTTCCCAGGTTGTGTTCACGATGCAGAAGCGGGTGCAGACTTCCCAGAGCTCCACTTGGTTGAAGATTGGACCTCATTTTGTACCCTATTCTTCATTGATGTATCATACTTGTATTTGATATACTCTTCTCGTTGATATAAGGGAAGCATTATGTAATGTACTATTGTATTCATGATGTGTTGTATTTGTAGAAATATGCTCCACCTTTGTAATATTGATCTATGAGCTGAAATGTCATACATAATGAATATATTTTCCTATCTTTTGTTCATAAGGTTTGTATGTCATCACTATGTAATCTTGGTTTTTATTCGCTTTCGTTTTTGGTAAAAGTTTAGGTTTCGTAATGCCAACCCATGTACCCTAGAGGACATAGAATGATGGATGTATCTTTTCATCACTATTGATCCTGAATGAATGTATGATTATGTTATCTTGTAAATGCATGCTTCTATTGTTAACTTATGGGCATTATCTTTAACGATGTCTTGGCTGGGGACGTTTATGTGTAATGCAACCATGTAACCTAATGGGACTAGTTAGGTTTTGTCACGTAACATATATTTAATCATATTTTAATGTTTGTACATATTCACCTTATGTAATGTTTCACCTTCAAAAAAAAAAAATTAGTGTGGTATTTTGTTGTCCTTTGGGGTTCACACGGCGAGGCATTACAGGTCCTATGTATTTATTTTTAATAACATTAATTATAAAGTTAAATTGAAGTATTTAACTTTATGTGTTATTAAAATATATTTTAAAAATGAATTTATATTAAAGGGGGCATAGGTGGTTTTTAAAAGAATACTTTATAATATAAAGTATTGTGCCCAATTAAATAAAATATTAAAGGGGATATAAGGTGAGATTTGAATTAAATAAAATATTACTTAATTTGCCAACTTGGGGTGTGGGAAAAATGGAGGGAAAAGGGAAAATTCCATTTCGGGAGTTAAAGTTATTATAAAAAGCCCTTTTGAGAGCTCATTTGGACATTCATGCTTAGTTGATATCTTTGTTATTTTGGTTGGAGGAGTTGGTTCTTCTTCTTCAAGGGTTTGTGAGATGGAAACCTTCGCAAGCAACATTCTCTACATTGTTGGAAGACACAGTCTAGAGAATTCTTGGTGATTTTGCTTTAAGAATAACAATTGAGTTTTAGTGCAAATTGAAATTCATAGTTTGGGCAACATAGATACATTTCATATTTGAGAGATCATATTGTAGAGCAGTTTTGAATACATCAACGACATATTTGAGGAGTTTGTGTGCTTCCCTTGCTAGCCATACCATCTTCCTAGGTGGTTGTACACTTTGGAGGGAGGTTTGATCATTTGGAAAGGTGGCTAGGATTTTTGGAGATTGTATTGCATCATTTGAGTTTGTCCAAGGATGAAGAGCATTGTGCTTACAACATTTCTACCATTGGAGGTGACTTATGTAGCTAGCATCCATTTTAGAGGGTTTCAAAGCATATTTCTCTGTTCCAAATTTGTAACTCCCATAATTTTTGAGTATTGTTGATTTAGATATTAGGGGACATTTTATGAACTGGGTTGTCAATATTTTGATGAAAAACTAAGTATTTAAGCTTGTACAAAAATATGGAATTTTCTTTTGTGAATCTTCTATGTAATGTTCATTTTTTAGTTGAAATTTAAATCGCAATATCTTCTCTTTTTCTGCAATATATTGTTGCATCAAACATTGTAAAAACATCTCAGAAAACTCATCAAAAAACAAATAAAAAACAAGTGCAAGCCTGACTAGATATTACAATGGTATTAGAGCCCAAAATCTTGCTAGCCTAATGGGTACTTGATCTTTGTTGCAGGTAGTCAGATTTAGATCAAATTTTTAGTTGGGTATCATGGCTACTTCTCGTGATCAAATGGATTCGTTTCTCGAATCTATGAAGCAAAATCAGATTGAGATTGAAAGGGGATTGAATACTTCATGGAAAGAACATGAGGCTACCAATATTTTCCAAGATAAGCTGAAATTTATAGGAAAGAATTTTAAACACTTACCTCAGAAAAAATTAGTTCTTCTCAGCATATTGGAGGAAGTAGAGAGGTGTATGTGCAAGGTTGGTCAATTACCTTCCTAGTCAATGTGTAAAGTTATGACTCCATTAGTGCACTCTTTGGTTAAGCCAGTGCTTATGAGACATCAAGATGAAGAGGTAATACTTGCAGTTGTCACTTGCATTAGTGAAGTTGTGATAATTGCAGCTCCTAACGCACCCTATGATGATGACATTATGAGGGAAATACTTCAGCTGATTGTGGAGTGTTTCCATGGGTTACATGATATCAAAATCCCTACCTTTGAAAGTAGAGTTAAAATCTTAGAAATTATGGAAAAGGTCAGGTCATGTATCCTTATGATTGATCTTGGGTGTGATGATTTAATTCTTCAAATGTTTCACTACTTCATAACTAGAATCAGAAAATGACATCCAAAAAATGTCAAAACAAGCATGCTAATTGTTTTGTCCCTGGTCCTAGAGGAAGGTGATGATATTTGCAAACAGTTGCAGTCATATTTGTTGGTCATTTGGAGAAAGGAGCAACATGTATCAACCACAGCTTATGATTTCACAAAAGGATTGGTTGAGAAAAAAATTAAGAGATTCCAGGAATAGTTGACTAAAGAAGAACTAATGTTATTTGGTATGCGGGTTCCTCTCTCTCTACATGAAGAATGAAGGCCATCATCCAGTGAATCAGCTGAGTTGGATGATGAATACAAAGAGAAAATTGAGCCCTCTTGTGTTGTAACACCTAATGAGGGTATTGATGATGATTCTGGGTGAACCCACAAAAGTGGTTTACAATTCCAGTGAGGAAGGAAAAGTTGCAAAAAATGACCCCATGTAAAAAAAATTGGTTTTTGGGGGTTTGAACAAACTCTTGGTTTGAATGAACCCAAAGGGGGTTCGATAGAACCCCCCTTCGAGCAAACCCATTTAATGATGGGCCCCACCATTCCCAAAAAAAAATCCAAAAGCAAAGGCCTATGGAAAGGGGGTTCGAGTGAACCCCCTTGGTTCACTCAAACCCACCTTTTCCCCCCTTCTCCCCGGCACCAAAAAGTCAGAATTTTGCACTTTGAAGCTCGGGTTGAGGATGAAAATGGAGGAGACTTCACATACCCAACTAGATGATGGTAGTCCTCGAAACGAGCTATCCAACAAATATAATTTTAATATGTTTTGTTTTTATTATGTATTTGTTTTTAGTTTTATTAAACATAGGTTTTCAATCGAAAAATCAAGCTCTTTGTTCGCACATGTGGAAAAATAGCAGATTATCAAAAAAATATTTGAAAAATATGAGTGCACCAGATATTGAAGTCCTTGATCCAACCAAAAAATTGAATTCGATACATACAAAAAAAGTTACGTGTTATATGATCCGCCATAATCAATTGTAATTAGTTTGACTTGAAAACTTAATTAAGGAAAAATATTCAATAAAACACTATGAAACCAATTGGAAGCACTAGATATCATAGTTACAAATCTAAATTCGAAAAAAATAGAATTTTATCCTTCATGGAAAAAAAGTTGTGTTATACGATGAGCATCACTCCTTAAAAATGTTGTTTACTGAAAAAAAACTAGTTTTCGAAGGATATGGAAAAAGAAGTGCAATCTGATTCCAAAAAATTTGAAAAAAATATATTTAGAATCTACAGACAAAATGTCACAAATCACCTGTTTGCATCATCTTCAAATTCCTCACTGTTTAGCCGCTATAGGTGCCCAAAAGTGAAGATTTAGTTAGAAAAAAATATTTCAGTGTTCAATTTGGCCAAAAATTGTAAACTAGTATTGTGGGATCACCCTTCTACATGTGGGACTAGCACTTCCCTAGTTCCAAATCAAAATGTATGTATGGATGATAACGAAGAAGAAAATAGTTGTGACTCAAGCACTTCAAGAACAATCTAATGATTCTTCATGTGAAGCAAAAGTTGTTCATAAGTCAAATAATCCACATAATTTGGAAAACCAATTGAAGGTGAGTGAAGATAAGATCGTTGCAGCACTGTCTCATTATGATAGAATGCACAAACTAATTGAGGACCACCTTTGGAAGGTTCAACTTGAAAGAAGACAAAAAGAAATTGAAGAAGAATCTTCCTAGGATAGTTTACAAGTAATCAAAGAAGGTTTGGTGGCAATGAAATTAGACTACTTACATCTTCTTTCAAATCATGACCATCTCCTCAACCTCGCTGAAATATATTTAGATGCATTGAGAGGGAAATAAGAGGAAGTTGATAATCTCTCTCATGAGCTTAAGGTTACCATGGATTTCTTGAAGAGCACTTAGATGGCCCTTCAATAATTTGAGATCCAGGTTGATGAGCTTTTCTTAGAGTTAAGCTTGGCTCAATCTTCATCATCTACAACAATAGTTCAGACATCTCTAGCAGCCATAGCTCATGATGAAGATAGTAGTGTGAATTTTTCTATTTTTCACACTCAAGATGCAAGTGAAGTGCCTCTTGTGTTGGTTAGGCAAGGGGAACATTTAGATTTGTATGGCCTCGAGGAGTCTTCTTGTGGTGAAGATTCCTATAAGGAGTATGAGGCCACCATGGTTTCAAGATAGGTGACTCATGTCATGGAGTCATTTGATGGAGTTATGCATGAGGGTAGATGTGTTGCAACTCTAACCCATTGGTTTCTACCTCCTACATTGTTGATTGATGGTTGTCCTTCTTTGTTGATTAGAGAATTCTCAAGGTACACTTTGAGGACAACGATTGTTTGGATGCATAAGAGAGTTTCAGATTGCCCCTTGGTTTTGGAGGATGGTTTTATGATGAGTTCTTATCATCCTTTGACATTAGAGATACCTTTTGCTCTTTCATAGACATGATTTACAGATTTCATGGTGTTATTTTGATTTATACCAGTAGCTTGGTAGGGGTTGGTATGTGTTTCTATGCACAAGGGTTGGGCATCTTTCACATCCATAGGAGACCACTCAGTGTGGGATGGAGTGTTGATGATGTAGACACAACAATCTTGGCTACATGTTCTAGTGTCACCGGTGAAATGGGCAAAAAGCTTTACATTGGTAATGTAGAGATTGTTATTGGACAACCTTGTACAGAGAAGACGGTTTCTTCTGAGACTTGTATGTTGAACCATAGTGTTGTTCCATCTTCTTTTTAGGATATTTGTAGGGCATCATCTTGCGAGGAACATGGCATTCATGATGGTATGTTTCTCACTCCTGAAAGCAAATCATAAAATTCATTCTATGCAGTTGATCATGACCTTTGGCCTAATGTGACCCATGAATGGAAGAAACAATTATAGGTCATTGGAGATGAGGTTGAGAAAACCTTGGTTCACTTCGATAAGACAGATAAGTTCATTGATTATCTCCTTTGGAAAATTGATTTTGAAGGACATGAAGGTCCACAAGAAGGAGTTAAGGCCTCGAGTTTGCAAACAATCAAGCACGGACTTGAAGATATAAAATTGGGGTACTTGCATTTTCTTTTAGACAAATACCTTGCCATCATGGTTGCAGAGGAGGTTGATGGTGTTGTTGCGAGCTCTTTCCAACATGTTCTAAGTCATGAGTCATATTTTGATGATGGTAGTGAAGTAGGGAATCCTCATGACTACTCTAGGATTCTGTTGACTCAGACAAGTGAATTTCACCTTGATTACATAATGAGGTGTGTTCATTAGATTTCCTTCAACCCACATATGCAAGATTTGACCATATCTTTGATAGCACAAAAAGGTGGGTTGAATAAGGGATTATCCAGTTCACTTTGGTATGATATTTTTTTGACTACAGGTGATGAATCCAAAATTTCCAAGTCTCCTACTTTTCTTTCTCTAGATGGTTGCTTCCAGAATTAGGAATCTGAGACTTGGCTAATTTGGATTCCAGAGGTTATTAAAGTGGCACAATGAAAGTCAACAGGTGTTGGATATGATGGACTTCCGATTTGGCTATGGGATCCGAGCATTCATATGTTGGGTAGATTTCTTCTTTTTACTACAGGATTTGATAGAGTTATTGAGTGCATTGGACTCATTGGTATTAGTGGTATCTTATTGACACAACAAAGCTTGGGTGGAGCATTATATAAGTTTATCTAGGATCCCAATATTTAGGTGGCCAACCAAGGTGTTCATGTGAGGATTGCTTGGTGACAAGCAATTTTGGGGAGGGTGGACTATAATGTCCCTTTTTTCCTAAGTAGTGATTTGTTGCAAAGGTTAGTCCACTTGGTCCTCATGGACTAACAGGGTGGTTAGGGGGTCCCTTGAGGGTGATTGCAGACTTACTCAATCAACCTTTTTGGAGCTCAGTTGGTGGTTTTTTCCTAGATTAGTGTTACCAGGGAGTTCACAAGTGCTTTCAAAAGCCTATTCAGACATTTTGATCATACTTACTATTTTTAGTAAGTCACAAGGACAATTTTGTCCATAGTTACTATTTATAGTAAGTCACTGGTATGGTCAGTTGGTAGTATTTCTATATTGGGCATGATGGAAAACTTATATTCTAGATTAATATTGGTATTATTATGGTCATATATATTTATTTTTAATAATGTTAATTATAAAAATAAATTGAAGGATTTAACTTTATGTGTTATTAAAACATATTTTAAAAAGGACTTTATATTAAAGGGGACATAAGTGGCTTTTAAAAGAATACTTTATAATATAAACTATTGTGCCCAATTAAATAAAATATTAAAGGGGATATAAGGTGAGCCTTGAATTAAATAAAATATTATTTAATTTTCCAACTTGGGGTGTGGGAAAAATGCAGGGAAAATGGAAAATTCCATTTTGGGAGTTAAAGTTATTATAAAAGCCCTTTTGAGAGTTCATTTGGACATTCATGCTTGGATGATATCTTTGTTATTTTGGTTGGATGATCCGGTTCTTCTTCTTCTAGGGTTTGTGAGGACGAAAACCTTTGCATGCAACATTCTCTACACTATTGGAAGACACAAACTAGAGAATTCTTGGTGATTTCACTTTAGGAATCATAGTTGAGCTTAATTGCAAATTGAAATTCACAATTTGGGCAACACGGATAAATTTCAAATTTGAGAGATCATATTGTAGAGAAATTTTTGAATACATCAGTGACAAATTTGTGGAGTTTGTGTGTTTCTCTTGCTAACCATACCATCTTCCTAGGTAGGTCGTACACTTTGGAGGGAGGTTTGATCATTTGGAAGGGTGGCTAGGATTTTTGGAGATTGTATTGCATCATTTGAGTTCATACAAGGCCGAAGAGCATTGTGCTTACAACATTTCTACCATTGGAGGTGACTTTTGCAACTAGCGTCCATTTTAGAGGGTTTCAAAGTATATTTGTCTTGTGAGTTACTAATTTTTAATTCCCAATTTTTTTGGGTATTGTTGATTTAGATATTAGGGGATTTTTTATGAACTGGGTTGTCAATATTTTAATGAAAAACTAAGTATTTAAGCTTTTTTAAAAATTGGAATTTTGTTGCAAATCCTCTATGTAATGTTCATTTTTGAGTTGAAAGTTTAATTGCAATATCTTTTCTTTTTCTGCAATATATTGTTATATGAAACATTGCAAAAACATCTCAAAACACTCATCAAAAAATAAAACAAAAAATGAGTGAAAAATGGGTTGGATATTACACAAGTTTAAATTATCTTGCAATATTCAAGTTCTCTATTCATTCACCCTATCTTTCCCCTACATTTTATTGAAATGAACAAGATGATTGAGAGGGTGGGGATGAATTAGTTGTGCCTTAAAACTTCAAAACCCTCATTAACATTCAGATCCACATTCATTCATTAAACCCTTAAGTCTGTTATGATGAATTAGCATGAAAAAAAAATAACCAAATTGAAACAACTTAACATCATAAACAAGAGAAAACCAAATTTACGTGGAAAACCCAAGAAGGGAAAAACCATGGTGAGGATTAGCTCACAATATAAGTAATATCAATACCAAATACAATAGGGCTCACTGCCAAAGGGATCAATGCCCAAAGAAGAAAGGATCACTGCCAAAATAGAAAATAAGATAGAGAAGGAATGTTACACAGAAAAAAATCTCAATGCAACAGGGAATCCACCACAATGATTTCAACACCTTTGCAGTTTGATTGAAGAATTGTAGCCATTTTCTACTCACTGCATCCAATAAACTAACACTTGAAATATCATACTACACTTCTCAATTTTGTACTCTAACATACTGTACTTCGCATCATTTTGCATCTCACACATTTATCTTTACATCCTTCAACAACTCAACTCATACTTATATTGTCCTCAACCTTGAAACCTTCTCCAAGGTCAGCTATGCACCTCAAACTTGCAAATTCAAATTAGGTTAGCGCCAAAACACTTCCATGGAAGAAATAAGTGAATGCAAATGATATCAAAACTTAATTGGGACCCAAATCAACAACACCACTCAACCATATGCTTCCTTAAACAATTTTTATCCTTAGCATGTAGTGCAAACGCCAGGTCAGTCGTTACTCGTGCAAAAACCATTAAAATTTTAAGTACACTCTTCCTCAAACCCAAGGAAGACTTGTGAAACACATAACACACTCAAACATGATCTAGTATATTCTTCAAACACCTTGAAATACAAAAAACTCCTATGCAACAACTTCCACCTAAAGAATATACAGATCCAGTACACTCAAACAACTCTGCCATACACTATTACTTGAAAAACCATCTTCCAAAGCACCAAACCTCAAACCCTCTTTATTGAGGTAAGCTACCAACACCATCAAAACACCTTCAGAATCACAAGACTTGAAACGTAACTACAAAGAAATGCGGAGCAAAAACATTTCTCCCAAACACCTCTGCAATACACAGTCACACACTAGTGAACCCAACTTCTTCTATGCAATGATCCAGCACATCAAATCTTGAATATAACACCTCTAAATAACTCTCACCAACATATCTGAATCGCACAAGCAGATCTTCAACCTAGAAGAAATGCAAAGAAAAACCATAACATAACTTTGTCACTCAAAACACCACTACAACACATTGTTTCTTCGTTTTATCAATTTTTCTCAAAAGTACTTGGAAGCCAAGCACCAAAGACACACATAATCATTATCTTTAGTACTTCCACAATCCATAAATAGAATCTTATCAAAGAAACACTATAGGTTGACACCAATAGCTTTACTAATGGCAACATAATGCAACTAATTAGAGCATCAACTTCTCACGCTCTTGCAACAATCTCAATAGGCATCAATGACAACACCAAATACTCATTCTTGCAACAATATTCCCCTTTTTCATTGATGGCAACACATGATGTGAAAAATGATCAAAGACACAATAGCTCTATAACTTGTCTTCTTTACTTTTTTCTTTCTTCTTGAATAGCTTATGAATTCCCCCCCCCCTTATTACTTATTATTTTTCACATGTTTCTCTCTCCCCTTGTGTTCATGAATTTTCCACATGATTCTCTCTCCCCCTTTGACACCAATGGTAAAGGACATAATGTTTGTACTATTTTATTATTTTCCTTTGGCGTCAAACAACCTGCTTACAACTACTTTGCAACACCTTTCCTTTACTATTCTAAATACTCCCCCTTAGGAGCACACACCAACTTGTACCACTTTTGACTGCAACAATCAGTAATGCCACTACCTGCTCCCCTTGAGAGGTATCCACCAACATCAGTCCATAACAAAGAATGAATCTTGAGACCCACTGGACTGATGCATCTTCTTATGCATCTAGTTCAAATAAGGAAGGGTAATAACCCCAACTTCTCCTGGAGATACTAAAAATTATCCTTAGGAAGAGACTTAGTGAATATATCAACAATCCGATCCTTTGTAGACACATATTCAAGCTTCACTTCATTCTCCACAACCTTAGATCTCTTAGAAAGTGATATCTGATTGAAATATGTTTTTTCCTTGAATGCATCACTAGATTCTTTGAAATGTTTATTGCACTTGTATTGTCACAAAAGATAGAAATAGGCTCATCATACACTACTCGGATATCCTTCAATTTTTGCCTCATCAATAATACTTGTGTGCAGCAAGATGTTGCTACAATATACTTAACCTTTGCAGTAGACAAAGAAACTAAATCTTGTTTCTTACTTAGCCATGATACCAATCTACATCCAAGAAAGAATGCACCACCACTTGTACTTTTTATGTCATCAACACAACCAACCCAATTTGCATTTATGTGAGCATTCAAAACAGAGTTAATATCCTTTGGATACCATAAGCCATGATCCAGAGTTCCCTTTAATTATCTGAATATCCTCTTCACTGCTGCAACATGTGACTCTCTAGGATCTTCTTGAAATCTAGCCACAAGACAAACTGCATGCATGATATCTGATCTAGTAGCAGTTAGATAAAATAGTCCACCAATCATTGATTTGTACATGCTATGCTTAATCTTAGGAAATTCATCATGCTTTCTTAGCTTCCAACCAGTAACCATAGGAGTACATACTGATTTGGAGGCTTCCATTCCAAACTTCTTCAACATCTCTTTAGCATACTTTTATTGTGAAATGAATATACCTTTGTTTGTTTGATTGATTTGTAGTCTAAGGAAGAAATTCATCTCCCCAAACATAGACATATCAGATTATTTTTGCATCTCTTCTACAAACTTCTTGCACATAGCTTCATTGCCTCCAAAAATTATGTCATCAACATACACAACTACAATCAAGATTTGATCTTTTTCATAAAGTGAAGATTACTATCTGTGGTGCCTTTGTTGAATCCTTGTTGTATCAAATACCTATCCAATCTTGAATACCAAGATTTGGGAGATTGTTTCAATCCATACAATGCCTTCTTCAATCTGTAGATCATATTAGTTTTATCTAATAACTGAAATCCTTCTAGTTGTTCCATGTATACTTCTTCTATTTCTCCATTCAAGAAAGCAAACTTCACATCCATTTGACAAATCTTGAAATCCTTATGTGCCACAAAATCCAAGAACATCCTAATAGCTTCCATTCTTTCCACTGGAGAAAATGTCTCTCCAAAATCTATTCCTTCAACTTGTGAATAGCCCTTACACACAAGCCTTGCTTTGTTTCTTACCACTTCTTCATTCTCATTCAGTTTGTTTCTAAACACCCACTTAGATCCAATTATGTTTTTGTTTGCAGGTCTTGGGACAAGTTACCAAGTCTAATTCTTCTCAATCTACAGTAGTTATTCTTCCATAGCCTTCATCCAATGTTCATCCTTGCATGCCTCAATCACTGTTTTAGGTTCAACTTTAGAAAGTAAACATAGATTTACCTCTTCTTCAACAACTTTCCTTCTTAATACACCTTTGATTTTGTCTCCAATGATTTGTTCTTTAGAATGATTCCTCTACACATACTTAGGGGTTCTAGGGGTCTTTTTCAGAGCTTCTTCCTCCTCTTCAAATTGTACTTCCTTTTACTTAGCCTTTTATTTTCTCTACAATTAGGTTCATTTGATTCATATCCATCTATCACCATTGAGTTCTAAAAATCTTCATCAACTTTGACACTTACACTTTCAACAATCTTTCTCAATCTTTTATTGTAGCACTGGTAGGCTTTTCTTTTAGTAGAAATATCCAATGAAGATTCCTTCATCAGACCTTGCATCAAATTTTCTCAAGTTATCTTCATCTCTTCTAATATAACATTTGCTTCCAAACACTCTGAAGTATTTAATAGTAGGTATCCTTCCATACCACAACTCATAGGGAATCTTTGTGTTGTTTGCTTTTTCTTGAACTCTGTTAAGTATGTAAATAGCAGTATGAATTACTCCTCTCCAATAGAATTTTGGTAGGTTAGCTTCTTTCATCATAGTCCTTGCAACTTCTTGAACTGCTCTATTTTTCCTTTCAACCACTTCGTTTTGCTAAGGATTCCTAGGGGTAGACAAGTACCTCTTTATGCCATGATTCTCACAAAACATGTTAAACTCATTGTAGGTGAAATCTCCACCTCTGTCAAACCTCAAACACTTGATCTTCATATCCATTTCATTCTCAACCATAACTTTAAATGCTTTGAATCTATCTAGGGCTTCATATTTTTATTTAAGAAAAGTAGCCCATGTCTTTCTTGAATAATCATCAATTGGTAAAAAGCATGAAATACATGTCACCTTGAAGACTTCTTGTTCTTGTAGGACCACAAATATTTGTATACACCAATTCCAGTAATCCAGTAGAAGATTGTTCTTTTCCTTTGAAACTTCTTGTTTTTATCATTCACAACTTTGTTTGGACATCTTGAAGCATAGTGACCTATCTTTCCACAACTGAAACATTTGAAAGGTAATTTACCTCTGTACTTACCAGTACCTCTTCTCATTCTTCTCACAAAGTTAGCTTCCACATCATTGATATCTTCCTAATTTGGTTCTTCAGTCTTCTCTATTTTTGTAGCCTTAAAAGCAGTCTCAACTTTTGCACCATTGTTAGTACCAAATTATCTCATTTCAAATGCAATTAAAGAGCCATACAATTGATCTATAGAATACTGATCTAGATTTTGAGATTCCTCAATAGAAACAACTTTATGACTATAAGATTTAGGAAGGGTTCTAAGAATTTTCTTTACCACTTTTGGTTCTTTGACTTTTCCTCCAAGACCTCTAATGGAGCTCACCACTTCATCTACCCTCTGCATATAGCTTGTAATGTTTTCATCTTCAGACATCCGCAAGTTCTCAAATGTGGTTTTTAAATTCCACATCTTATCTTGTTTGACCATATTATCTCCTTCATAAATTATTTCCAACTTATTGTTGGAAGAATGAAGAACATCTTATTATATAGCTTTTGTGTTGTCATTGATGTCACCATGTTATATGAGTTGCAACTACAAGTTTCAGTTCTAGCTTGATCTGGTATTTTGAACCGGTATGCAATTACTATCCTTTGGTATTTTGGTCCACAACCCCCCACTGATGAATATCATAGCTTGCGGTTTTGGGAAATGGTTTTTGGATGTTGGAAGGTTGTAAGTTCATAATCTTATGTGCATAGGTGCTCGTATGGTGAGTTAGCATTACTCTTTTGTTGCATTTTTGTTATTAGGTCTATCTCTAGCCGACCTAATGAATAGTTGATGTTGTAATGGATTAATCTTGTGATGTGGATGTATGTGTGATCTATCTTAGGTCCATGCCGACATGTTGTAGCGTGCTACACGCTTGTATTGTTTTTTAAAAGATTTTGTACAAGCTTGAAGCGGACTATTATCCTTTTGGTGAATAAGGGTTGCATCTAATTAGGCCGACCTAATTGATGCTTGCGGATATGTCAGATATATATATTGGATAGTTTTGAGATTGTTGAAGATTTCGAGAATGTGAAGAAGTGCGAAGAGAGACAAGTATGCAAAGATGATGAAGTGTGTAAATTCAGTTTACTAAGCATCAAAGGAACTGAATCAACACTTGTTAGGTGTAACTTTATCAATTCATATTCTAGTTGTAAGCCATTTTGTTATTGTATCTTTTGTAGGCAGTGAGCCTCCCATTTTGGAAAGTGAGTCCTGGCAGTGAGCCACCCTTTGTAATATCTTATAACCAGTTATACCATATTGTGAGCTAATCCTCACCATGGTTTTTCCCATTTTGGTCCACGTAAAAATCTTGGTGTTCATGTGTTGTGTGCTTTTATGTTTTGTTAATGCTCTTTCTCATTTTTACTATTATATGCATTGGATTAATTGGATGGTGTTTGTTCAATAAGCTTAAGAAGATATTGATTCATCCCCCCCTCTCAGTATCTTGGGTATTCAACACTTATCCCAAATTTCTTTAACAGATTTCAAATCCATAACTTTCACTGATTCAGAATTTGTAAGACTACTCAAGAGAGCATACTTAGCTTTACTATTATTTTCACGGGCCTTAAGTTCAGCTTCAGTGCTCAGAGCATTTGTAGGCATAATGTAGTCTGAATTGATTTTCAAACATCATATCCCAAATTCTCCAGAAATCATTTCATCCTTGTCTTCTAGAATGCATAGTTTGTTCCATCAAATATAGGGGTTTCCTTCTTATGTGCCATCCCAGATCTACCTCAAGCGGTTAAGATCTTCTCCAAGGAACATTTCTCTGATACCAATTGTTGAAATACACAAGACAACTGAGACGGGGGTGAATCAGATGTACCTTAAAACTTCAAAACCCTCATTGATAGTTAGATCCACATTCGTTCATTAAACCCTTAAGCCTGTTATGATGAATTAGCATGAAAAACAAATAATGCAGAAACTAAAACAACTTAACACCATACACAAGAGAACACCAGATTTATGTGGAAAACCCAAGAAGGGAAAAATCACAGTGAGGATTAGCTCACAATATAAGTAATATCAATGCCAAACACAATAGGGCTCGCTGCTAGAAGGCTCACTGCCCAAAGAAGAAAAGCTCATTGCCATAATAGAAAAGAAGATAGAGAAGGAATGTTACACAAAGAAAATAATCTTCATGCAACAGTGAATCCACCATAATGACTTCAACACCTCCACAGTCTGATGGAATAATTGTAGTCACCTTCTACTCACCACATCCAGTAAACTAACACTTGAAATCTTGCACTACACTTCTCAATTTTTCACTTTAACACACTATACTCGCATCATTTTGCATCTCACACATCTATCTTTACATCCTTCAACAACTCAACTCATACTTACACCATCCTCAACCTTGAAACCTTCTCCAAGGTCAGGTATGCACCTCAAACATGCAAATTCAAATTAGGTCGGTGCCAAAACACTTTTGTAGTGGATAGAAGTGAATGTGGACCATATCAAAACTTAATTGGGGCCCAAATCAACAACACCACTCAACCACATGCTTCCTTAAACAATTTTTATCCTTCACATGTAGTGTAAACACCAGGTCGTCCATTACCCATGCAAACACCATTAAATTTTTAAGTACACGCTTCCTCAAACCTAAGGATGACTTCTAAACCACATAACATGCTAAAAAATGATCTAGAATATTCTTCAAAAACCTTGAAATCCAACAAAATCTTGCACAACAACTTCTACTTGAAGAATGTGCAGATCCAGTACACTCAGACAACTTTGCCATACACTGTTACTTGAAAAACCATCTTCTGAAGCACCAAACCTCAAACCCTCTTGATTAAGGTAAACTGCCAACACCATCAACACACCTTCAGAATCGCAAGACATGAAACATAGCTGCAGAGAAACGTGGAGCAAAAACATTTATCCCAGACACCTCCACAATACACAATCACACTAGTGAACACAACTTCTTTTATATGACAATCCATCACATCAACTCTTGACTATAACACCTCTAAACAAATCTCACCAACATATCTGAATTGAACAGGTAGATCTTCAACCTAGAATAAATGTAGAGCAAAAACAGAACACAAATTTGTCACTCAGAACACCACTACAACACATTGTTTCTTGTTTTTATCAAATTTTCTCAAAAGCACTTGGAAACCAAGCACCAAAGACAAATAATCATCATCTTTAGCACTTCAACAATCCATAGATAGAAACTTAACAAAGCAAAACTAGAGGTTGACACCAGTAGCTTTATTAATGACAATATAATGCAACAAATCAAAGCATCAACTACTCACACTCTTGCAACAATCTCAATAGACATCAATGACAACACATACTTTTTGAGTTCAATGACAACACCAACTACTCATTCTTGTAACACATTATTTGTGCTACAACTTCCTTTCTCTATGGTTGTGATGCATCTTGCTTTGGTTTTATCCTGGTTATTTATTTTTTTATGCTAGCTCCTATGTCACCCCCTTATGCTACACAAGTTCACCTTTTCATATGCACGATCTACACTACTCATTCTAGAGATATTTAATTTATTTTATTTCCTCTTTTTTGCTCACCCAACCTCCACTCTATCCTTTGCATACAAAATTTCAATTTCAATTTATTATGGTCTCCTCATTACCATGGCATGATTTTCACTATTCTAGATTATCCTCTATCTATTTTTGTTTCCCTGTTGTGCGGGATTTTATCATCTCCCTGCTCTCTTTTTTTACCACCCACGACCCTTCCTTCTCCTCTTTGTATTTAATCACTTCTTGTAGTTTGCATTATGAGAACATTACTTTATCTGTTGTTTTTAACTTTTAATTTGCAGCCTCTCTCTATCCAATATCCATTACTGGTGCATAGAATTTACCAAAACCTTCCCTTATTCCTTCCACACCTTCCTCTATGTCATTTCCTTGTGGTTGTGTGGTTTTTTATTTTAATTATGTTGTTATTCTCTCCCTCTTCTCCTTTGAGGTGTTGTATTTTTTTGAGTTCCCTTTGTTTTCCATAAATTAATTCCTCATTTCTATGAGGCCTGGCCTATGTTAACTCTCTTGGAAGAATTTTTTATTGTATTTAAATTTCCCTATAATATGGTGCAATCTCTTGACATTCCAATTTATTTTCATAATAATAGATAAAAATAACAATAGTGTCTTTATCTTCTTCTTTTTTATGGAAACAAAGCCAACAATCTAAGTGGCTTCATTGAGGTCAATTTTAAAATGGAAAAAAATGGAGAAATCACATCAACAAATTAAAAGATCAATAATTATGTCAATTACAGAGTTGGGTGTCGACAGACGAAAAAATCAAAGTTCTTTGTTTACACAAAAATTGGCAACTAGGCTTGAAATGATGTCCCACGAACCCCTACAAAAGGGTTTTGCTCTAGCCCTCCAGAATTGTGAGATTTTAAACTTTTTGTAAATTGACTAGCCTAAATAGAAAGTTTTAAAATCTTCCAAATGGTGTGTGCAATGACCATGGAATATTCACCAATAAATCACAAATGTCTTCAACAATCTTCTTGTCAAAGGATTCATCACCAAACCTCATAGATTGCTTTATTTTTGGATGATGTTGATTGCCAATTCGCTTGGATGCTCCTGCATCACTCATAGCCTTTGAGGATACCACTCTAATGGTCTTGTAGGTGTTGTGAAAATTAAAAACCATTACCTACTTATATAATTACAATCCTAAAGCTTGTTTAATTTTGCAATTTTGGAGGAAACACAACTATGTCTTTATAATCACTCTTGCTAACACAAACATTTAACTTTCCCATCATTTTTATCTAATCCTAAGCATCTTCAACAAGTTCTTTCCTCTTGGAGATCTCCTTAGCTAGTTCTCACACAACTAACCAAAAGTAAATGCATTTATTATAAGGGTGTTCCCAAAAGCTCACTCTTGTACTGAGGCATACTACCAAAGGGATATGGTTTACATTTATTTATTTATTTATTGTATAAATTTGTTAAATTAATTAGGTTAGTGGCTAATTCTTGGTTTTTAAAGTAGGTTTTGATTACTAGTTAATATAGATTAGTTGTTTTTTTTTTTAGTATTTTTTAAGCATTATAAGCAAATGGTGTTTTTCATAAAATTAATTAGGAAAACAACTCTAATTAAATTTTATAAAAAAATAAAATTGGATAGGGACAAGACAACCTACCTTATATTCAATCTTCACTTGGATCAAATTCTATGAATAAGACCCAATATTATAGATAGGGGCTTGGTCAGTACCAATCAAGATTGGAACTCAACTAATGCACATCCAAGCTATCAAGGTGCTACCATTGGGCCCCTATAGATAGTAGGCCTCCTCACTCTCAAACCTCTCTATTATATTTTATTCTATAGTAGGAGCAAGTCGACCCCTACCTTATTTACCAAATTCATTCCCATCAATTGGGCCCCTATAGATTCTACGCTAACCAGAGGCGGGAGGGGAATCTAGTCATGATCAAAATAACCAAACAAATTTGATTTTCTTACAAAATCAAAACTAGCTAATCTTTCTTGCAGTTTCTTACATGTTTTCCTACTTGGTAGTTATAATTAAATATCAAAAATTTGGGTTGGTCTTATGTTTTACGTCATACCTCAAACTCTCTCAAACCAACACATTTTGATTTTCCCCATCCAATTGCCTATTTAACAAAGGCATGGGAGAGATCTTATCATAATCTCATCTTCATACTCTTTGCTAGGAACTCCTTGTTGATATTATAGTTGCTTTACCCTATGACAAATTATTTTCTTTACAAAATCTCTTTTAGGTTGGTTTGTGATTTATAGTTAATTTCCTTAAACCTTTTCTTTAGATTGGAAATTTTTCATAAAATATCTTTTAGGTTGGTTTTCATGATTTATAGTTAATTTCCTTAAACCATTTTCTTTAGATTGGCAAATTTTCACAAAAAAAATTTTTTGCCCCTCTTTTTAAAAAGTTATTTTCAAGTGTGATGCAGGAGCACTTGGGCGAATATGTAATCAACATCACCAAAAAAACAATTGTTTCGGAAGATTGGTGAGGTTTCATGGAAAACGTTCTTACAGGTAGAATTTGGACTCCATCTTGGATTTGATGGTAGAAGTTTCGAAGTCGTACAATTAATATTTTTGGAGATTTAACCATTTTACGACTTTGGCTGGTAATTTGGAAAAGTTTTAAAATTTCACAATCCGTGAGGTTTGAGGTAGAGTGGCTTGGTGAGAAGTTAGATGGGGTCGATCTGCTTATCTCTACAAATTTTTGGAAGAATTCAAGATCTTGGTAAGAAATTACATCAAAACACAGTTTTGTTCCATACATTCATTTCATTGGCGATAGGATGATGTTATTGGTCTACATTGGCACTGGTAATGTTCTTAAGGTTCTTTGCATATTATTTTGACTCCCTCCAAATTGAATTGATATGGACTTCATCTTACATTAGTGTGTTTGCTTCACAATCACCGAGAAATACTATTGATACTAAGGGTAAGGGACCGGTGGTGGGTAGGGCGATGTTGAGCGAGGGGTCCATGTCAATAGCATCCACATCAGTGTAATTTTTTTACATTTCCCTTAATAGTCCACCTAGCAATTGATAAAAAATTAGTAGGGTGAAATTTGTGCACATTTCCCAACTTTTTCAGACCATTTTTCAAAATCCACAAAATTTGAGCCCAAATTTGGCGTCAATCGATGGTGGACACATATTATTCACTTCATGATTTCCCGCCATGCCAATAATGGGTCACTTAACTCTCAGTAAATACGTATTTAATTCTCAACATTCCTCTGTCGTCAACCTTTTCCCTACCACCTCGGCATGCATTTCATTTACTATCTCTTGTGTTAGCTTCACAACTACACCATTCATGGTAACGTTCAACACTTTACGCCATTACTTGTAGGACTAATGTTGGTTTGGATTGAGGTTAATGATGGTGAGGGTATGGATGAGTGGTGATGATACTCACTTCATAATTTATGTGTTTTTGAACAGCTCCATTTCCAAAAGTAAAAACTTGTAACTTTTGTTAAGGCAGGTGAGGTTGTGTTCCAACCTCACAATGGAAAAATCTATCCATTGCAATTTTTTTGAATTTACTTGCATTTTTTTCTCTAAATAGCTTCTAAAGCAAGTAATGATATGCTCCAATCTTGAAGCTTTCTTGCAGCTATATTATAGTCGCCTTTGTGTGTATATATATTTACACACACACACACACACACACACACACACACACACATATATATATGTGTGTGTGTGTGTGTGTATACATATATATACACACAAAGACAGTGAATAAATGTTATTTGCAACAATATTGTGCCTATATTATGGCCGATTGTGTGTATATGTGTGTATACACAAATATATATATATATGCATATATATGTTTATATATGCATATATATTTGTGTATACACACATATACACACAATCGGCCATAATATAGGCTTCTCTTTTTGTTTTTTTACCTCTGCAATTTGTATATGTATACATACAATATTTTAAGTTATTATACGCTTCACTATTAAGGGTTTCTTGCAGCTATATCATGGTCGATTGTGTGTATATATATAAATACACACACACACACATATATATATGTGTGTGTGTGTATATGTATATATGTATATATATATATATGTATATGTATATATATATATATGTATATGTATATATATATATATGTATGTGTGTGTATATACACACAGTCAGTCAAAAAAATAGTAAATGCATATTGCATTGTCTATAAACAATGTATGCAACTCTACCTACTAAGGGTATGATGCACCTATATTTTGGCCGACTGTGTGTATATATACATACCATAAATGGGTTTCATTAGGTGGATTGTTAAGGGTTTCATGCACCCATAGTTTTTCTAAATGTGTCCTCTAGTGTCATGAACCCCTCATCCAACAATACCTGCTCCCTCATCGTCTTCTCAGCCTTCTCCATAGTAGATTCACCTCTGCTGGTATGGTCAAATTTTTCTCAACATTTTACATGTATTTATAATATTTTCATAATAAATTTGGTAATCATTTTAGTTATCTAAATTTACATAACATTTTAATATTATAAATAACATATTAATATTATAATAAAATTTATAATATTATATATGTATCATATACACACATACATACATACATACCTATGGAAATTCATATGTATGTATATATGTATCGTATACACACATACAGACATATACATAAATACACATGAATTTCCATATGTATGTATGTATGTGTGTATAGGATACATAAATACATACATATGTCAATTCATATGTATGTGTGTATGTATGGAAAATTATTATGTATGTTTGTATTGTATATAATACATACATGCATAGGCATGTATGTATTGTATGTAATACGTACATACACACATACATATTTATGCATGTATGTATATTTATGCATGTATGTATTACATGCAATACATACATGCCTATGCATGTATGTATTATATACAATACATACATACATACATACATAGAGCCACTTTCATAGACACATAGACACATATCAGGCCACTTTCACAGACACAGACTTACTCAGCCAAAAGATAAGTGCATGACACCCTCAACTATGGAGTGTATGATAATGTTCCAATACTGTCAATATAAATATGCAACTTGCTAAATTACATATACATATGACAAAGATATAGAAATTGATGTTTCATATAGCCTTGTTCATTTACATTTAAATGAATTCGATGTATGCTTTAATTTATATTCAATTACTTTCACAAGTATGACAATGTTGTTTCAATTCATATGAAAATGTTGGATGAAGTTATATATAAGTATCATAATGTTGTATCACAAAAGGGATCCAAATATTCGTATGATTTGATTGTTTCAAGTTATATATAAATATCATAATGTTGTATCAAAAAAATGGCTCCAAATATTAGTATCATTTCACTGATCCATCTTACATGAATGAATCTATTGTTTTAGTTTCCATCATTATTTTATTTGTAAGAGTTAGAATTTGGGTGTGATAGTATAACATGCACTGCTTGTTTCACTACACACACTCCCTTGATCATTTGCAATCTACTCAATTAGATGCATGCTTAGTTTGTTCTTCAATCACACTCACTCTTATATATATGAATTTTTTGTTTCAATTTGTATCATTATTTTAATTGTAAGAGTTAGAATTGGTGATGTGATAGTATAAAATGTATTGCTCGTTTCATTGCACACACACCCTTGATCATTTCTAATCAACTCAATTAGATGCATGGTTAGTTTGTTCTTTAATTACACTCACTATTACATGTATAAATTTTTTGTTTCAGTTTGCATCATTCTTTTAATTCTAAGAGTTAGAATTGGTGATGTGATAGTATAACATACATTGCTTCTTTCATTGCACACACCCTTGATCATTTGCAATCTACTCAATTAGATGCATGGTTAGTTTGTTCTTCAATTACACTCACTCTTATGGTATGAATTTTTTGTTTCAGTTTGTATCATTCTTTTAATTGTAAGAGTTAGAATTGGGGATATGATAGTATAACATGCATTTTTTGTTTTATTGCACACACGCCCTTGATCATTTGCAATCAACTCAATTAGATGCATGGTTTGTTTGTTCTTCAATTACACTCACTCTTACATGTATGAATTTGTTGTTTCAGTTTGTATCATTCTTTTAATTGTAAGAGTTAGAATTGGGGATGTGATAGTATAACATGCATTGCTTGTTTCATTGCACACACACCCTTGATCATTTGCAATCAACTCAATTAGATGCATGGTTAGTTTGTTCTTCAATTACACTCAATATTAGATGTATGAATTTGTTGTTTTAGTTCGTATCATTCTTTTAATTGTAAGAGTTAGAATTTGGGATGTGATAGTGTAACATGCATTGCTTGTATCATTGTACACGCACCCTTGATCATTTACAATCAACTCAATTAGATGCATGGTTAGTTTGTTCTTCAATTACACTCACTCTTACATGTATGAATGTATTGTTTCAGTTTGTGTCATTATCTTAATTGTAAGAGTTAGAATTGGGGATATGATAGTATAACATGCATTTAGGGGATTTGGTTTTCCAAAGGGATTTCAAGGTAAGCTATTTTGAAATTCACAATTCAAAGGTAATTATGGACAACTGCAGCATAGATTACCATTAGAAGGTTGTTTGAAATATCAATTCTCCCTAAAGAATTGTTGAATACATATACAATTAACAATAATCAGATGTGGTTTTTGAATTATCCTTGTGTTCAACTATGTTGCAATCTACCATTCAAAGTGAATTGGATTATTGTTGCAACATAGTTTAACACTATCGAAAACTTCAAAAAACTGCATCTGATTATTGCATTCATCTGAATTAGATGTATGGTTTGTTCTTCAATTACACTTACATGTTTGAATATGCCATTTCACTTTGTTTGTTATTTGTATGTCCATACATTCATATATATAATCAGTTAACATGATCACCTAAGGGTTATAAGAGTTAGAATTGGGGATACGGTAGTATAACATGCATTTCTTTTTTCATTGCACACACACCCTTTGATGCAGGGTACTCCCCTTTCAAAACTCAAACTCACAACTACAACAAGAAACACTAATCAAGAATGCAAGAGAGAACAAGTCTTTGTTTATTACTGTAGTAAAAAATGACATTACATTACTACATTCGCCCTCATATGGGCCTTCTTGACTTCACAGTCTTCCAATCTTCAAATTGGAGCTAACTCTCCTTCAAACATCATGCCTTCACCATGAGAAATCAACTCAATCCTTCATCACTTCTATCCTTCCCCTAGTTCGAAGTAATTTTTCTTCTCTTTTTTTCCTTTGCAACGCAACCTCAGGTTTTCTCTACCTCATTCCATGTGTTTTTCTTCTTTTCTTCTTTTTGACAGAATCTGCATTGAATTTAGTCACCCATGCTTTCCTAAGCGCCACCATCCACCTCCCTACAGCATTAACGTTTCTGTAAACATCACTCATCATTTGTGCCATCGTCTCATGCAACCATCGACTAGAAGATTTGTGTCATGTTCGTCATTAAAACTTAGCCGCCACACTTCAAAACATTATTGTTCAATTAACCCTAAATTTTGTGGTTCAAAACAATGATGTGAATCTACCAACCACCTTGTGCCATGTGTCATTAATCCATACTGGTCAACCAAGTCAAACTCTGCTTCTAGAAAAATTTCCCTCCATTTTCGGTGACTTCATTTCTCCCTTACCGTCAAGAGTCAGGAGTCTCAATTCTCTCACACTGCTTCCATGAATGCATGTTTGAACTTATGAATCATGACCGAACGTCGAAACCTGAAAACACTAGCTTTACATTCACCTTGTCGGAGGTCGAGGTTCATGTGTCCTCCTTAGCAGCTACCATCTTCATGTAGAGCGCAAGCCTCATCACCAACTCGTGAAACCTTCTTACTGCATCCCCTTTTTGGGGGTTGGGGTTCGGGATTTCCACATACCCTTTACACCACTTTAATCAGGGCACGCCACAACTCCAAAGCCTGAAGGATGATCCTCGTTAGCAACAAGTAAACAATCAGCCTAAAGTTTGAAACTCAATCAGACTTAGAGGGAAATTGACTAACTCCTTCATCTATGGTAAACAATAAACAGTAAGCCTCAGGCCCAAAACTCAAACTTTGCACATCTTCAACACATCAAACACAAACTCCATTCTCATGTTCAACAAACTTTAGCCAATTAGCCCTTATTGAAAAGAAACAAACTTTTGTTTTTTTGGTTGATGTAAGATTTCCCTTACACCTTGGATGCTCCTGCATCAGACACCAAGGGTAGAAAATAAATGTTTCATGAGTGAAACTCATAAACATTTGTATACTCTATGTCTATCTTGGATCCACCTCTACTCCTTGTTCATTGGAATTTTTTTGTTCCTCCCATCCTGCACCTTCACATTAGTATTCCCTTTTATCTTTCCTTCTTTTTTCATCCTCATGAAATACAAATTATCAAACTCTACCTACCACCAATGTGCTTTACCAAAATGAAACAAATCAATGGTATTCATACCTTCTTCTTCAACACAACATGTTTCTTGTATTACCTTTCTTGCTACTATACCTTCTTCTTCTTCTTTTGTCTTGTCTTCAATGCAACTTGCCACTCTGTTGGCGCCTTTAGAAAGACACTCTACTACTGCAAACTAATTTTCTACACCCAAAACAATGTTAGAATAATAATCTTGTGAATCATCATCCACCTTCTACAACAAGTAATCAAGTTCTTCTATCAGGGAATCATCACCTTCATCATTCTCAAATAGGGAATCATCAATAAACTCCAAATTCACATTCACATCTTTCTCATCACTCTCACCTATCTCCAACACATCCACTGCTGCAACTACATCCTTATTATCATCATAAAAAGCATAAAAATCTAAAATTACCTCATTACCTTTGGCTGCAACCTTTGTGTTAGCTAAAATTTTCTCACTCCAGTCTCTTTCAATTGCTTCCAATTGCATTAGAAAATCATCATCCTCACCTTCATCCCTTTTCTCTAACTATTTCAAATCATTAACCAAACAAATTCCAAAATTTCTACTTACCTTGCCTCCTCTCTCATCCAATGGATTCAACTTATGATGAACTCCATCCTTCATCAAACTATAAGTGTTTGCACATCCATCATGCACTACTTTCCTGTCAAACTGCCATGGTCTACCCAACAACAAATGACAAACATCCATTCTCATAACATCACACAATACTTCATCATAATAACTTCCAATCTTAAATCTTACCACACATTGTTCATTTACCAACACCTTGTGACCATCTTACAACCATGAGATCATGTACGAATGCCTCTTTCTCTCCAACTGCAACTTCTCAACCATCTCTGTAGAAGCAAGATTATTAGTACTACCACCATCAATAATGACATTACAAACTTTACCTTTTCATTTGCATCTTGTATGAAACAATCTCCTCCTCTGAACAGGCTCACTATCTTCATTCATCAAAACTCTTCTCCTCATCAAGGCTTCACCTCCTTCAGCTTCTTCTGAATGTGATGATCATGTGTCCTCTCTATTCACATTTGTTTCCCTTGCATTATTTTCAGTCCTCTTATTTGTCCTCTCATTTTCTTGACACTCATAAGATCTATGTCCTTCTTCTCCACATCTAAAACAAGTTATTTTGTAATTTCATCTTTCAAATCCTCTACCCAATCTTCCTCTTCCTCTAAAATTTTGATCATGAGACTTGCTTGAGCTTTCACATCTTTCATCCTTGTTGTCCTTGATGTCTCTAATCTATTGTTCATCCTCTTTTTTCTACACATAAGCTCTATCCTTTCCCTTTTGTTTATTCTCAAACCTCTTGTTCATCCTTTCTTCTATCTTCAATGCTATTTGATAAGCATCTTCCATTATCACAACTCTAACCAGTGTCATCTCCTCTTGTATAATTGACCTCAAACCATTAAGGTATCTTACAACCTTCTCCTTGGTTGCCTTAGAATGTCCAGTTCTAATAAGTATTATGTGAAACTCTTATGTGTACTCTTTTACTATCTTGCTTCCTTGCTTCAAGCTTTGCATCTTTTTAAGCAATTATAGCTCATAGTTACTAGAATGAATTGCCTTTTCATTTTATCTACCATTTTGTCCCATTTGGTAATTTTATCTTTTCCTTTTCTTCCTTTAACTTCTTCTCTTTGTTCAGTATCCAAACTAGAATTCTCTATGCTTTCATCTTCATCATCACTTCCTAGGTCTCTCATTCCTGAAAATCCTCTCCTTATCTCATTTTGTAAAGTTTCAACCTGCCTTCTCAAGGCTCTAAAATCATCATCCCTTACAAAATTATCTCCTCTTCCTCTTCCTCTACCTCTACCTCTACCACAATGGGCTCCTCTCCCATCCATTTTTTTTTCAACACCTACAACACAATCTTGGTGCAACTGCCTCTCTTCAACAGTTTGTTACACACTTAGGATCAACTTACTTTGATTCCACTAATGCAAGGTACTCCCCTTTCAAAACTCAAACTCAAAACTACAACAAGAAACACTAAACAAGAATGAAAGAGAGAACAAGTATTTGTTTATTACTATAATAAAAAATGACATTACATTACTACATTCACCATCGTATGGGCCTTCTTGACTTCACGGTCTTCCAATCTTCAAATCTGAGCTAACTCGCCTTCAAAATTCATGCCTTCGCCATGAGAAATCAACTCAATACTTCATCACTTCTATCCTTCCCCTGGTTCAAAGTAATTTTTCATCTCCTTTTTTTTTCCTTAGCAACATGACCTTAGGTTTTCTCTACCTCATTCCATGCATTTTTCTTCTTTTCTTCTTGTAGACAGAATCTGCATTGAAGTCAGTCATCCATGCTTGCCTGAGCATTGCCATCCACCTCCCTACAACATTAACATTTATGTAACTGTCACTCATCGTATGCGCCGTCATCTCATGCAACCATTGACCAGAAGATTTGTGCCAGGTTTGTCATTAAAACTTAGTCACCGCACTTCAAAACATTATCGTTTGATTAACCCTAAATTTTGTGGTTCAAAACAATGACGTGAATCCGCCAACCACCTCATTCCATGTGTCATTAATTTGTACTATTCAACCAAGTCAAACTCTGTTTCTAGCAAGATTTCCCTCCATTTTCAGTGACTTCATTTCTCCCTTACCGTTGGGAGTCGGGAATCTCAATTCCTTCATACTACTTCCATGAAATGCATGTTAGAAATTATGAAGCATGACCGATCATTGAAACCCAATAACACTAGATTTTCATTCACCTTGTCGGATGTTGAGGTTTGCACATCCTCCTTATGGGCTACCATCTTCATGTAGAGTGCAAGCCTCATTACCGACTCATGAAACCTTCTTACTACTTTCCTTTTACGAGGGTTGGGGTTCGGGGTTTCCACATACCCTTTACACCACTTCAATCAGTGCACGCTTCAACTCTAAATCCCGAAGTCCAATCCTCTTCAACAACAAGTAAGCAATCAGCCTGAAGTCCGAAAATCGATCAAACTTAGAGGGAAATTGATTAACTCCCTCATCTCTGGTAAACAATAAATGGTAAGCCCAAGGCCCAAAACTCAAACTTTGCACATCTTCAACACATTAGACACAAACTCCATTCTCATGTTCAACAAACATTATCCAATTAGCCCTTATTGTTCAAAGAAACATTTTTTTGTTTTTTTGGTTGATGCAAGATTTCCCTTACACCGTGGATGCTCCTACATCACCCTTGATCATTTGAAATCTACTCAATTTGATGTGTGGTTAGTTTGTTCTTCAATTACACTCACTCTTACATGTATGAACATTTTGTTATGGTTTATATCATTCTCTTAATTGTAAGAGTTAGAATTGGGGATATGATAGTATAACATGCATTTTTTGTTTCATTGCACACACACCCTTGATCATTTGCAATCAACTCAATTAAATGCATGTTTATTTTGTTCTTCAATTACAATTACACCGACTCTTACATGTATGAATTTGTTGTTTCAGTTTGTATCATTCTTTTAATTGTAAGAGTTAGAATTGGGGATATGAAAGTATAACATGCATTTAGGGGATTTGGTTTTCTGAAGGGATTTCAAGGTAAGCTATGTTGCAATTCACAATTCAAAGGGAATTGTGAACAACTACAACATAGATTACCATTAGGTCATTTGAAATATCAATTCTCCCTAAAGAATTGTTGAATACAGATACAATTAACAATAATCAGACGTGGTTTTTGACTTCTCCTCTTGTTCAACTATGTTGCAGTATACCATTCAAAGTGAATTGGATGACTGCTCCAACATAGTTTAACACTATCGAAGACTTCAAAAAACTGTGTCTGATTGTTGCATTCATCTGAATTAGATGTATGGTTTGTTTGTTCTTCAATTACACTTACATGTTCGAATATGTTGTTTCACTTTGTTATTTGTATGTCCATACATTCATATATATAATTAGTTAACATGATCACCTAAGGGTTATAAGGGTTAGAATTGGGTATATGGTAGTATAACATACATTGCTTGTTTCATTGCACACACACCCTTGATCATTTGCAATCTACTCAATTATATGTGTGGTTAGTTTTTTCTTCAATTACACTCACTCTTACATGTATGAGCTTGTTACAGTTTTTATCATTCACTTAGTTGTAAGAGTTAGAATTGGCGATATGATAGTATAACATGCATTTTTGGTTTCATTGCACACACACCCTTGATCATTTGCAATCAAATCAATTAGATGCATGGTTAGTTTGTTCTTCAATTACACTCATTCTTAAATGTATGAATTTTTTGTTTTAGTTTGTATCATTCTTTTAATTGTAAGAGTTAGAATTGGGGATATGATAGTATAACATGCATTTAGGGGATTTGGTTTTCTGAAGGAATTTCAAGGTAAGCTATGTTGCAATTCACAATTCAAAGGGAATTGTGGACAACTCCAACATAGATAACCATTAGAAGGTTGTTTGAAATATCATTTCTCCCTAAATAATTATTGAATAAAAATACAATTAACAATAATCAGACGTGGTTTTTGAATTCTCCCCTTGTTCAACTATGTCGCAGTCTTCCATTCAAAGTGAATTGGATGACTACTACAACATAGTTTAACACTATCGAAAACTTCAAAAAATTACGTCTGATTATTGCATTCATCTAAATTAAATGTATGGCTCGTGTGTTCTTCATTTACACTCACATGTTCAAATATGATGTTTCACTTTGTTTGTTATTTGTATGTCCATACATTCATATATATAATTAGTTAACATGATCACCTAAGGGTTATAAGAGTTAGAATTGGGGATATGGTAGTATAACATGCATTGCTTGTTTCATTGCACACATACCCTTGATCATTTTCAATCCACTCAATTAGATGCATGGTTAGTTTGTTCTTCAATTACACTCACTCTTACATGTATGAACTTGTTACAGTTTGTATCATTCTCTTAATTGTAAGAGTTAGAATTGGGGATATGATAGTATAACATGCATTTCTTGTTTCATTACACACATACCCTTGATCATTTGCAATCAACTCAATTAGATGCATGGTTAGTTTTTTCTTCAATTACACCCACTCTTACATATGTATATGTATATGTATATGTATATACATATGTCCACATATGTACATATGTATGTACCCAATATCGGTCCCTCTCCCTTGTAGCCAAATGTGATAATGGTTGACTCCTACTTCTATTATAAGCATTTTTGAAACATCATTATGAAATTTATATATAACTTCAAATAGCACTATGGTACAAATATTTTCAACACTTTCTGATACAACATTATGAAATGTATATATAACTTCAAACAGAAATATGATACAAATATTTCCAACACTTTATGATACATTATTATGAAATTTATATATAATTCAAACAACAGTATGGTAGAAATATTTCCAACCCTTTTGACTAAAATTTGTATATAACTTCAAATAGGTGTATGGTACAAAAATTTCCAACCCTTTCTGATACAACATTATGATACACATATGTGCATAGATGTATATGTATATATGTATATGTATACATGCATATATATACATAAGTATATGTGCATATATATATATATATTGCAGAGATAGATAGATACATAAGTTTCCTATAGTCTTCTTCATTTACATTCAACTTAATTAGATGTATGCTTTGTTGGTATATATATATGTATGTATACGTGTATATATAGACACAACTATGCATTGTAGAGATAGATAGATACATAAGTTTCCTATAGTCTTCTTCATTCACATTCAACTTAATTAGATGTATGCTTCGTTTGTTCTTCAATTACAGTGACTCTAACAATCGGTGACTGTAACACACAGGAATATGTTGTTTGTATTCATATCAATCAAGTTAGAAACCTTGAAAACAATCCCAACAATACTGCTAGAAGCCTTCAAAACAATCACAACAAAATTGTTCCCAATCTAACATTTAGTTAGAAAATTACATCGGTTGGAAACTTTCAAAACAATCACAACAAAAAATGTTCTTACTTAACATTCAAGTAAAAAATCTTGGAAAAGTGAAATTTGAATGGAAGCTATCTTTTGTGTTGTTTGTGGCTTGTGAATGAGTAGGACTCCAACTTTGAACTGGTTGGGTAATACTTGGGGTAGGTGAGGGTGGATAGGACTCTGAATGAGTAGGACTCCAACTTTGAAATGGTTGGCTAATACTAGGGGTAGGAGAGGGTGGACAATATTGGGGGCATTGAATAAACACAAAGTCTGTGAATATCCTATGACGGTCAGGGAAGGGATTTAGAGGGTTGTTGAGTCGCCTCTCCCTTGCTACCTCTTTTCTAGCTCTCTCAAATTCTTTTTTTTAAGCTTTCGTTTCAATCCTTTTCTACTCCCTCTCTTTCTTTTACAGTTCTCTTTCAACCTCTACTGCTACTTGTTGTTTTTCTCTTTCAATTCACAATTGTTCCTTCAGCTACTTTTCTGTAATTCTTTCTATCTTGTGTTGTTCAATCTATTCCTTCTTCCTATCTTTCAATAGCTAAATTTCCTTCTTCCTCTCCACTTTCTCATTTAGCAACACCATGTAGTCATCAGTGGTGAGGAATTGGGATCCTCTTGGAAGTTTAATTCCATGATCAACTACCTGATTGGACTTGTCTTTGACTACATGAACAGGTAGCTTCAAGAATCGAGAGAGGTGTGAAGTTGTTTGGCCTCCTAGTGGCTCCATTGAATCCTCATAATTTTTTTCTTGCACCTGAGTAGTTGTTTCGTCCAATTTGTCTCCTAACTACTTAGCTTGACTGTCTACCCAATCAGCATAAAAATGAACTAAGGTGTTTGGGCCCATGGTGTGCAGTGGAGAAGTCATTGTAAGACTTTGATCTAGCTCCACATGCAAATCAATTCCAAGATTTGCAGCACCCTCTAATGACCACGAGTGCTCCTCAAGTGGACTCGGTAGGGAAAGAGAGATGTATGCAATACTATTTTGATCTCCCAAAACTATTGTTGGTGGTGATTGGTGGTCTAAAAAATTGAAGTTTGTGGTGGAATTTGGTGGTCTACACATTCGGCTACTTCAAATGAACTTTGTTGATCTGCAAGTTTTGTTATTCCATCTAAACAGTCACCCTCAGTTTGTGGTAAACCATTGCTAGATAGACTGAGAATGTTTTCAGCCTTCCTCGGGGGAAACAAACTGAAATGTCTCACTAGGCCTCATGTCATTCACCAATGCATCTGGATTAAGAGGCCAAATACCTGTCCTCTTGAACCCAGCCGTTATGTTCCTAACTGTCAATGCCTTCTCAAAAGCAAGGCTGCCAAGTGTAGCCAATTCTACCCTTTTAATCTCCAAATTTGGATGTCTAGTACTCCATGCTGCTCTTTCCCTTTTGAAATGTGATTTGAAAGAGGAAAATACACTCACATCAAGTGGTTGCATCCTGTGTGATGTGTGGGCTCGTAGGGTAAGAAAGCCAATGCCTATTTCCCTTGCTTCGGAAATGGTAGAAAAGGCTACGTGGCTTCCATGGCCATCAAATATAATGAGGTGTCTATGGTTGATCGAGCAACCCCAAGATACTTGCATAGAAAATTATTTTATCCATCTCACAAAAAGGTCTTTCATCATCCATGCATGAGGTTGAACAACCATACATGTTCCTGGCTCATAGGTGATTATGTAGTTCTGGACATGATTTTTGCTTTTAAACAAGTAAAAGCCTAGAATTTTTTGACCAAGAGTGTTTGCACAAGCCAAAATTGTGATCCACTCTTGGCTCTTCGAGATAATATATGCAACACTTATGCTGCCCTTTTTGGAAAGCATCCTCATTGCATCGTTCCACCCAGCTTGCAGCCCTATCTCATCGCAGTTCTAAATCCTTTATGGTCCATAATTCTCGGCTACATATGCCTTCTCCAGTGTTTTGTAGAATGCAGCTACAACTGTAGGCCTGAGATTGACAACATAGTCTCTATATTTCCCTTGGGCTATCCTCAAACACAGATCGGGATGCCTTATTTTGAACCCCATCCACCAAGACTTACCGGGAAGTCCATCTTTGAAGGGATTAGGCCTCGACTGTCATATTTGGGACACTTCAAATTTTAGATTCACAATCTCCAAACAATGGCCAACAACAACCATCTCCTTGCACCATTCCATGACCTTGACCTCTTCGTCGTCATTTAGGACTATTGGGGGCCCTTTCCTTTTCATAGTTGTAACACCACTCAACCAATTCGACAATGTGGTAGTTGGAAGACCCTACTTTTTGGTTTCCCTTCTTGTTGAGATGTCGTTGTCTTCAACATCTTCAATGACATGTTCCATGTCACCTGTGGTCCATTTTCGCCGCACTACAACCTTTTTAGTTGTTATAGTTGCGTTTACTTGGACTACTGGTTCATTTGGCTACTCGACAGGAATTACTTCGTCTTCATCACTGCTTAGCAGACCCATAGGTTTGATCTATTGTTGAACATTAAGTATTCCATTGTCATCGCTATGTTTCAACCTCACACCTCTCTTGTGTGCAGACACACTTGTATGTCTTCGTTTGGTTATAGCTCGTGTGGTTTTTGTTGTTGCTTTATTCTTCTCCTGCATTGAGCCAAGTGTAATACTAGTAAATAACATAGAATTTTAACTCTTACAATTAAAAGAATGATACAAACTGAAACAACAAATTCATACATGTGAGAGTGAGTGTAATTGGAGAACAAACTAATCATGCATCTAATTGAGTTGATTACAAATGATCAAGGGTATGTGTGCAATGAAACAAGCAATACATGATATACTATCATATCTCCAATTCTAACTCTTATAAACCCTTGGGTGATCATGTTAAATGAAACAAGAAATGCATGTTATACTATTATATCCCCAATTCTAACTCTTATAAACCCTTGGGTGATCATGTTAAACCCTTCCTGAAACAACATAATGATACAAATATATATAAACTTGAAACAACAATATGATACAAATATATAGCTTGAAAGAGCAGTATAATACAAATAAAACTTAAAACAACATTATGATATAACTTGAAACAACAATATATTCCTGGAAATGGTTTGAAATATTTCTATCATACTTTTGTTTCAAGCTATATAAAAAAATTATAATGTTGTGTCAGAAATGGCTACCATACATGCTTATAATACTATTGTTTCAAGTTATATATAAATTTCAGAAATGCTTATAACAGAAGTAGGAGTCAACTATTATCACAGCTTGTTGTAAGGCTGAGGGGTCGATATTTACATTCATTTTTAATTGAAGAATAAACAAAGCATACATCTAATTGAGTTGAATGTAAATGAAGAAGGCTATAGGAAACTTGCGTATCTGTCTATCTCTGCAATATATAGGCCGAAGATGGCTTGAGTTCAGCCGCCTTCATTCCTTCCCGCCCGACTCCGTGGTGAACTGACCTTATCGTTGATCGACATGTGGGTGTGCCTCCGCAAGCTTCTCGAATCTACTGCTTTAATAAGTGCTAGGTTGGGTGGGGATTATAGTGGCTATATATATATGTAATGTCTATTACTGAAACTGCATACTAATATTTTTATATAACTTCAAAAAGGGTTGGAAATATTTGTACCATACTGTTGTTTGAACTTTGAAGTTATATAAAAATATTAGTATGCAGCTTCAGTAATAGGCGTTATATATATATATCATAATGTTGTCAAAAAGGGTTGGAAATATTTGTACCATATTGTTGCTTGAAGCTATATAAAATATCACAGTTAGTTGTAAGGGAGAGTGGTCGATATTCGGTTGGGGAACCTTGTGTCATAGGTATAGAGTGTGACAATAATAACAAAAAGCTTGTAAACTAATATGATGTAAATGTAAATGAACATGGCATATGAAACGCCAATTTCGATTCATTTAAATGTAAATGGACAAAGCATATGAAACAACAAATTCATACGTGAATGCATAAGTATAACTGAAGGCAGGTTTCAGACATATTGTAGAAGTTGAAGGAGGAGACTACATCGCTTTGGAGGAGCTCATTGTCGATCAAGTGTCTCCAGCACAAACTCAGAAATTTCAAATTGTGAATAGGTAGCTGGCATCACACAATTGAGGTCTCTTGTATAAATAAATAGGTTGATAGAATTTGAATTGGTAGGTGCAAGTGGAGAGATTTGAATTCTATGAGGGAATTTGATCTTGCATTGGAGGAATTAATGGTAGAAGTGATATGAAATGGGTATGTAAAAATTTTGGTTGGTGATTTGAAAGGATATTTAAAAGATTTGTAATTCTAATCAGTTTCAATATTTTGTTTTGATTATTTTAATTTTATGTTTATTTGTAAAGAATAATTCAATAATTACTTTTTTTTTGTACAATTGTATTGCATAGTGAGTGGGAGAGTTCGTTTTTGTCATTTTTGTAGGTAAATTCACAAAAAGATTGATGTATATGGACATGGTGGAACTAGTAGTTTGTCAAAAAAGGATGAAAAATGGAACATATTTTATTGTAATTTGTTAAAATATATTTACAACTCACTCAATTGACAATGGCTTTTGTACATGTCAATTCACTTTGAATGCATGTCAACCCACTTTTAATGCAATAAAACATATATTTTGGATAAAAAAAATCCATTTGCATTAACCTATTATTGGGAAGGTGGCAAACAATATTTATATTGTGAAAATAAATATATCAACTTGCATTCACCTAATATTGGAAAGGTGGCAAATAAATAGTCTACCTATAATAAGACATAATGTGAATTTGACATGAACCTGTCCTATCATATTAACACAAATATTTGAATTTTTTGCTAGCTCTTTTATTACCCAAAAGTGGGTCCCAGGCTGTCGTATTCTATACCCACGATGTGTCCCCTACCCATGACCAGTTCCTCTCCTTTAATGGCTTTACGGAAAACACGAAAGATAAAATAAAGAGTTGTGGTTTAAAAAATAACGTAGAGGGAAAAATTGAATGGGAAGAAGTTAAAGAAACAATGAAAATGAAATAATTTAATAACGTCCATGAGGCCACAAAAGCCTATGGGTCCCAGCACAAGACCACGAGCAAAGAGAAAAGACCCTAAATAGTTTGAGATCTTTGTTTGAGGTCAATTCTACGACAGTGAATTTTGATAATGTAGTTTGTTGATTTGACCAAACCTTCCTCCTCAAACAAGATATTTAAGTTATCAACTTGTAAGGTGTCCTCATAACTGACCCATATATCTTTATACGCTGAGCACTCCATTAAAAATGAAATCATTAAAATAAAATAAAAAGAGAGCACCACGAAGAGAGGGAGAAGGGGCGTGACTGAAGGAGACAAGGGGCTGTGTGGGAGAGCAAAATATGCAGAAACCTCTACTTGGTCGCGCTATGGAGACAAATGTTTTAAAAAATAAGAAGAGTTGAATATCAGTGAGAGGCTGTGTGAGGAAGGCAAAATCCGAAAACAAAATGAAAATCAGGTAGAAAGTGGGCAGTAAGGGAGCTGCGAACTTGTGAAGAGCTGAAAGGGGGCGCCACAGCCAGAAGGAGGTCGCTGCCACCGTTCCAAGGGATTTAAAATGCAGAAAAATAAAGGAGCGAGCAGAAGGAAATCACTATCGATGCCAAGACAAGTGAAGTTGATGCAGACCGCAACCTATTGAAACAAGGGTTGTGTTGATTTGAAAAGCTTAGGAATGTTAAAAGGAGACAGCGTGGGAATCCAGAAGGCAACAGAGGACACACGACCAAGGAAAGGAGTGGCATGTTTGGGCACATTGAAGAAAGCTTGGTAGGTCGCAGAGAGAATTAATATATACAATGTGAACAGATAAGATAGATTTAATAAGAGAACAGAGAGGAATGGGTGCGATTTATGTGTGAAGAGGGGGTTGAGCCCACGAATTGGGCAAAACCAAGCATCTAAAGAGGCGTCCCTACAAACGTTTGACATCAGGCTGTATGTGCACAGAAATTGAGGAGGAATGGAGGAAGCGTGGTGATACTAGGAGAGCCAGACATATGTGTATGACATCCAAATTTGGAACAGCGGATAAAAAGAGAGGTTGCGTTGAAATTGGGAGATAAGATATTGAGTGGGTGTATAGAAATAGAGAGGCTACACCATTTAGCAAAGGAAGATTAATGGTGATAAAGCAGCAATGAGAAGGTAAGAGGCAAAACCGAGGTAGTTGTCTAAGAAATTGTCAATGTATGGTTCATGAAATTTGAACTGAATAAATGTATTTGAATTTACTTTCAAATTTGAATAAATTGATATTGTGCAATTTAGAATTGATTGAAATTGACAAGCAATTGTCGATTTAAATGTAATTGTCTGCAGAATCGTTTGTAATTGAGGATTTTGTGAAAGTTGGATCGAAGCCAGTGGAATTGTGTTTTCTGTCTTCATCAAAGTGTTGCAATCACTTTTCGAAACTATTTTTTTGTTGTCTAAAACCACCTACTTGGTTATGCAAACACATATATTTCATCATTGATGTTGCTTTGATTAGATTATGTCTTTCAAAAGTCGTTTTCATATGTTTTTACAACTTCTTGACAATTATGCATCATTCTAACAACTTTTGAAAAAATCTTGCCAATTCACTATTTAAACTGTTTTCATTACTTTTTATGATCTAAACATCTCACCAAACATATTTTGAATATTCCAAACAAGTCGTAAAAATGCAAACATAGTTAGAGAAAGATTCAACTAATTAGTTTGCATGCTCACTTGTTTATGCAAAATTGTTAATTCTATTGCAAGTTAAGTAATTTTTTTTGTTGATGCTTGTTTGGTTCATTCAATTTCTTCCAAAATAGATTAAATAGGTTAGTTTCAAAGGATCCCTGAAGTCAAAGATATTTTCTAGCTCACTTTGACCATTTCCTTATAGTTTGCTCTAGCTTGACCCCAAGAAATTGTGAATGCCATTTTAGGATCATATGATTTTAAGAAAAAAATGCATTAAAATGGGTCCAAGTAAATTAAGAGTAAGCTTCCTATATTACAATAGAGATGAGCATGGAATAAACAAGCATCCCGACATTCCAATTCATTTTCCTTCTAAAGAAATGATGATTAGGAAACCAATTTTGCATTAGTGAACTTAGCAAATCTTAGTAATAAAAAACCCACATCATAGTTTGAAAATATTGTGTTAGATTAATATTAGATATTCTATCAAATGCCATTTCAAAATTTTGCCTCTATAGAATCTAAAGGATACCTATAGAATCTAAAGGATACCTAGTGATTCTTTTGAAATACAAAAATAAAATAGAGAGCACCTACAAATTCCTTAGGATAGATGATAACCAATGAATATTTTTCCAAGCTAGTCCATAAAAGGCCATAGTCATATAGGACCAAAAGTGGACAAGATTTTCAATAGGGTAGAAACTATCATGCTAAACATCTTCATGAAGCAAGGAGAATGGCCTAAACACTTTGAGAATAAGAGAAGATATCAGTATTATCCACATGCCAAAAATGGACTTCCAATGACACATAAACCAAGCTTCTAATTATTTTCAATCTAGAACTCAAATAGGCTTGAAGGGGAAAAATAAATCAATAAATTCTTTCTAAACCCTACCAAAAAATATTAACAATAATTTGTAGAAAAACACAAAAGAAAGGTCATCTAATCTAGAGATGATTTTTACAAGGAAAGGGAGGTGAAAAAGGATTTTTATCTTTGCTCTAGTTAAAATTCCTCGCTCATAATTGAAATCCCAAAAACTACAAAATAATTTATAAAAATAATCTTTGATAGAAATCCTTAGTTGATAATATTATTTCCAACTAGAAGGAAAACGAGACAATTTGAGAAAGACTAGCCATTTCCTTTATACATAGCCACAATAAGAGCAATCATAATATGTGTCAAGTTGAGAAATATGAAGCACGCAAGCAAGAGAACCACCCAACATAGACCAAAAATCACTAGAGATGTGATGTCAAACTTAATAGCCTAGGAAGCAGGGATTTTTTTAGAGGTGAATCTTTGCCAATTGGAAAATAGTTCATATCATCCAATTCAAAATTGGCAAATACATTGTAACCAACAAGGTGGCCAAATCACCTAAATTTTCTGAATTATTAGTCCAATGCATTTCAATTCGCCATCAATTTATTTTTTGAGGAATATGTAATTAATAATTTTTCCATAACAAACTACACCTTTCCAATGGTCTAATTAATATTTTCATTTGGAATTTTAGATGCATGTATTAATTCACCCACATATTCACCAATACAATTAAAACTACATTGTGTATGAGGACCCATTTCACCAACAACATTAAATGTTCATTGCGTGTGAGGACCCATTTTGCCAATAACATTAAAAGTTAATTGTGTATGAGGACCCATTTCACCAATACCATGATAGCTCCATGCTTATCCTAAGTCCATAATTACCTTGAAAATTACAACGTATGTGTTTTTTCGAGGTTTGATTCACCCAACATTTACATGTATCATTTTATAATCACTCAAGACTCACCAAATTTTTACTATAACATTAAAAAATCTCATGGAATTCACCAAATATGGATTGATAAAAACACAATCAAAACTCTAATTTTTTTTACCCATTTGTTTAGTTTTGAACTTTTGACCCTTGATTCGGATCATAGTCAAGTTACAACTATAAACATTATTGAATTAGTGAATAGCAAGTCAATTAAAACCTAAAGGTAAGTGATCATTTTTTATAGTGTTATAAGATTATTTATCTCTTTGTTATTCTTACTTCATTCTTACAAATGATATTGAGTAGTGATACATCTAAGACCCAGGGATCTATATTATATGATTCCTTCTTAAACAAGAAGACATTTTTTGGTAGCTTTTATTTCGTGAGAGATGTTGAGCAAGAACAACAGTAAGAGTCCTAAAGGTGGTGAAGGGAGGCCATCAAAATGCATAACCATAATGTTGTACTTTAGCAATATTTACGGTCCATCAGATCAAGATGGAACTACAACATCAACACTTGCACCAAATATAAACAAAGAAGGAAATACCTTAGAGGAAGATTAGAATGAGTTAATTAAGTTGGATAACAATACCACAAAAGATGTTTCAAGGGATACCAAGGGTATCCAAAGTGATTTAATTGACTTGGACGACAATGTCAATATCACTGATGATATTGGTGCATGGAAGGGGAAAAGACAATCCAAATAAAAAATGAAGCATGAGTGGGATATGACAAGGAATTTTTAAATTGATTGGTGTCAAAATAACCATTAATTGAACTAGTAGAGAATGCAAACAAAAATGAACCTCCAATAGAATATAAGTGTAAGAATTGTAGTTGGAAATATAAAAGGGACAAGAAGTTGCAGCTAAAACTTGACACTATAGAAAAGAATATTGTTAAAGTTTATAAAAAATAAATCATAGACGGAAAGGAAAAATTAGTGATAAGATGGAAATCAAAGGAAAAATGTCTTCATGTTAAGCATTCCTTCGAATATGATGTGCATATGCAAAGAAAGGTGAAGCTTGTTGAATCATATGGAGGTCCAATTCAAGTTCAATTTGGAAAGATAATAGCAAGAGCATAAATGGAAAAATTTGTTCACTTGAGTGTTGTTTTTCATATTTTGAACAAAGGGCATCCTTTGACATAGTACCCAGAATATAATAGTTTATTATCTTTTTTTAGCATTCCTAACTTCCCTAGCAAATGTTGGTCAATAAACTATGGATGGGAATGGGAAAGTTGTCTTGTTAAGGTGGAAAAACAAGATTTATAAGAAAAAATAAAAGAGTCGACCTTTATTGCATTATCTTTAGATGAAGTTATTGCGGTATATAATACTTCTTGGGTATGCATGCATGTGTATATTGTACACAAATATGTTTTCCAATCTCATCTACTCTATGTTTATAAAATAAAGGAGAATTTGACATCGCAAAATCTATTTGAACTAGTTAAAAAATCTTTGAATGAAATTGGAGGTATGAATGACTTCACAATTACCAAAAATCTGGTATGTGTAGGAGTTGATGGAGCTTTAATAATGCAAGGTCATAAGAATGGTCTTTGTGTAAAGTTACAAACTTCTTCTTCACTATACATGATTGTCATTCATTGCATGGCCCACAAAATGAATTTAGCATTTAAAATTGTAAGTGAGTTTCCTTCAGTATCAAAAGTTGAAACTGTAGTTTGCAAGATCTACTCATACTTCTATCGAAGTCCCAAATGGTGTGTAGAATTTCAAAATTTTATTGAGGGAAAACCACAAGAATCAAGCTTCTCAAGGATGTTGATACCAAATGGATCTCCTTGCATGGACAAGTGCAACGATTTTTTTCAGAATATCAATCCTTGATTGGAGTAATGCACCAACTGTTGAAAAATGAGGTGTTTTCTTAGTTTAATACTCTGTAAAACTTTAATATTGCTGATCTAAGTAAGTTATTTCTTTATTACATATATTCTTTGTTGGTGATTATCTTGATTAATTCATTTTACTATTGCAGAATGTAGAGAGAAGTTGATAGAAGAACTAGACAGGATATTAGAAAGATTACACAAGATATAACATGGAGAAACCCTTTCAGGAAAAAACTCCACCAAGAATTATTCTATTATTCAATCTTTGAATTATAATAGCTCCAATTCTTGCTTGAGAATGCTTCTTCTCTCTTTACCAATCTTCTTCACACCTGCAAATAACAATTATGAGAACTCTATTCAACTTGAATGAGATATAGAGACAATATGCAACCTTGTAATCTCCAAATGGTGATAATTACAATGCACAAGATCAAGCCCTTGAAAAGGTACGCCATATTCTTCAAGTTGAGTTATTCAGTGAAGACTAAAGCTTACAACATGTGCTTCATGCATATGGGCGTCCCAAACTGAAGCTACAACTTCTCCTTCACTTCGGTGATAATTCCAAAGCTCTTCCTCAAAATTGGCGCCCTTAAGTAATCCTACTTAACTGAGCCTTCAGAAAGATCTTATCATGCATGAGAGGTAAATCCAATAAAGCATCTTGGGTGCCCAAGTTGGCTCCAAGTGATTTATAGTTAACTGAAACATTTACTCAACACCATTCATGCAAGAATGGTCATCCCCTGTTAATTGGAGGTAGTCCATGTTATCTGTCATACAACTCAAGTTATTAGCCATGCATTTCAAGTTAACTGAAGCTAACTACATGCAACTCAAAATAACCAAAATGCATGCAACTGAAGATAACTGAACCATAACTGAACTGAACTAAACTAAACTAAACTAAACTGATTCTGAACTGAACTGAATTGAACTGAACTGAATTGATCTGAACTGAACTAAACTAAACTTCAAACATGAAAACATCAAATTGTAACTCCTAGAATCTTTACATGCATTCAGAAGTGTTAATTGTTACTTTGTATAGTTAACTGAACACAAGGTGAGTGTCACCTTACCATGTGGGTGTCCCATGTGTCCCTATTATTTAGGAACTCACTATGGACACCCTCACATGCTTCTTACATTTATAATTAATTACAAATGTCAATAATCATGATTATTTCATCAAATATTAATCTCAGCTTAATCTTAGTGTTGTTGAACACATTCCAAGAATCTAGGAGATACATGAAATAATTAATGTTTAGGATTTGCAATTGAATGGCAACCTATTTCCAACATTCTCCCACTTGACATTATACATTGCAATTATTCTAAACAAGGAATAATAAATTTAAATCAAGTACAGGACTCAAGGCCAATGGCCTTCCTGCATCATCTAATCAAACCATGCTAACTTCAAATGCAACCTGCATAATCATGAAGCTTCCAAGCAAATGATTAAAACCAAGAGAACTTATCTATATGGTTTCATAAGATAATATGTAACATTAATTAAAGAGTTAACTTTCTCAATTAATACCTTCCCATTATCAACCAAACCAATACCTTTCCCAAGCTTCTATATCCAAACCACCTCTTTAGAGGCATGCTAAACCACTGAGTGTGTTGAATTCACATTCAACCAAGGTGTAGACTCCTCGGTCTTTTCTATTGAAAAAAATTTCTTACAAGTAACCATTCCAACAAATGTCTCTTACCATAAGAGAACTCCAGCCTCACCTATTTCTCCAAGTATCCATGAGGACCTATAACCAACCAATCCATGCCAAACTCCAAATGCAACACAACACTTTCATGAAGTAATCAAGCAAATGATTAATGTACCCAAAAGTTAAGAGAACTACACAAGATCAATGTCAAAGCTCCAACCTTGAACATAAACATGACATCCATGATCTAACCATCTCCTCTTAGGAGATCACATGCATCATAACATACTTATACATCCTAGTCTCAAGAGAACCATGTAATGTGCCAAACTCTAAATGCATATCAAGAGTAAACCATGACATCAATAACAAATATACTCTAAACCAAGAAACCATATCTCTAATCACATGGAGATAACCTTACCAATGATGCATCCAAGTCACTGCCAACAACTCCCACTGAACCATGATACCGAGTCACACATGGCATCGTGACTACCATCCTCTCTATGAAGATTACTCTGAAACATGAAGCAAAGAGTTATCACAAACAATATTAGCTGAAATAACCAATGCATCATTACTATTATCTGAGGACTCCTCTGTAGAAGAATTAGAACTCTCTTTCTTGTTCTTACAATCCTTTTTCACATGTCCTGGTTTCCCACAGTTCCAACACTTTACCTTACTTCGTCCTTCTGACTTACCCTTCCCTTCCTTGTTTCCCTTAGACTCCTTTTTCTTAGGCCTACCTTTTACAAACAAGGCATCTTGGATTTTCTCCTTAGACTTCCTCCTCATCTGCTCTGATAGGAGAGTAGGAATAATGTTGTCCATCTTTGGATCTGCACCATTATCACTAATTGCAACAATTAGATTTTCCCAAGAATCTAGTAAAGAACAAAGTAATAAAATGCACTTATCCTCATCCTCTAGCTTTACATCTACAAATGCTAACTGACTGAGAATTAAATTGAAATCATTTAAATGTTGTGCAACATATTCACCATCTTTCATTTTCAATGAATGCAACTGCCTTTTCAGATATAACTTATTGGTGAGACTCTTAGTTTGATAAATATCCCCTATTCTTTTCCATAATTTATATGCACTGGTTTCCACTGAAACATTCAAAAGAACAACATCAGCAAGACATAACCTTATTGTTCCTCTTGCCTTCTTATCTAACTTAGCCCAATCTTCATCTGAAATAGTTGTAGGTGTCTTTGTCTCATTATTAACCGCTAACCACTGATCTCTTTCTTCAAGAAGATCTTCCATTTTTAATTTCCACATTTCATAGTTAGAACCATTGAACTTTTCAATATCTAACCTTGAATTCATTGTAACAAAAACTTAATTCCAAAATCAGCAAATAACAAAAATAATAAAAGCTCCCACTAAGCCAAAAAACCTCCAATCTTTTAAGAGAAAGGCGTTCCAATACTCTACCCAACCTCAGCTCTGATACCAAATGCTGAAAAATGAGGTGTTTTCTTAGCTTAATACTCTATAAAACTTTAATATTGCTGATCTAAGTAAGCTATTTCTTTGTTACATATATTCTTTGTGGGTGATTATCTTGATTAATTCATTTTACTATTGTAGAATGTAGAGAGAATTTGATAGAAGAACTAGACAGGATATTAGAAAGATTACACAAGATATACCATGGAAAAACCCTTTTGGGAAAAAACTCCACCAAGAATTATTCTATTATTCAATCTCTAAATTACAATAGCTCCATTTATTGCTTGAGAATGCTTCTTTTGTCTTTACCAATCTTCTTCACACCTGCAATAACTAATTATGAAAACTCTATTCAACTTGAATGAGATATAGAGAATATGCAACCTTGTAATCTCCAAATGGTGATAATTACAATGCACAAGCTCAAGCCCTTGAAAAGGTACGCCATATTCCTTCAAGTTGAGTTATTCAGTGAATACTAAAGCTTACAACATGTGCTTCATTGCGTCCCAAACTGAAGCTACAACTTCTCCTTCACTTCGGTGATAATTCCAAAGCTCTTCCTCAAAATTGGCACCCTTAAGTAATCCTACTTAACTAAGCCTTCAGAAAGATCTTATCATGCATGAGAGGTAAATCCAATAAAGCATCTTGGACACCCAAGTTGGCTCCAAGTGATTTATAGTTAACTGAAACATTTACTCAACACCATTCATGCAAGAATGGTCATCCCCTGTTAACTGGAGGTAGTCCCTATTATCTGTCATACAACTCAAGTTATTAGCCATGCATTTCAAGTTAACTGAAGCTAACTACATGCAACTCAAAATAACCAACATGCATGCAACTGAAGATAACTGAACCATAACTAAACTAAACTAAACTAAACTAAACTAAACTAAATTGATTCTGAACTGAACTGAACTGAACTGATCTAAACTAACTAAACTGAACTTCAAACATGCAAACATCAAATCCTAACTCCTAGGATCTTTACATGCATTCAGAAGTGTTAACTGTTACTCTGTATAGTTAACTGAACACAAGGTGAGTATCACCTTACCATGTGGTTGTCCCATGTGTCCCTATTATTTAGGAACTCACTATGGACACCCTCACATGCTTCTTACATTTAGAATTAATTACAAATGTCAATAATAATGATTATTTCATCAAATATTAATCTCATCTTAATCTTAGTGTTGTTGAACACATTCCAAGAATCTAGGAGATACATGAAATAATTAATGTTTAGGATTTGCAATTGAATGGCAACCTATTTCCAACACGAACATCACCACACAATAGACAAAGCTTCTAACCTCTTATATAGGTTAAGTGATATAGAGACACTCTTAACTTTATTTTTTCTTCTCCCCATGTGGGAGGAAATGAACAATCTTGTGAAAAAAACCCAAGAAAGAACTATGCATATTTCAAAATATAGTAAACTACATAATATGACATGAGTCACCCTCAATTATCTATATCTATCAAATTCATTTATAAGTCCAAAATTTAGAAGCTAGCATTTCATGATAGATGAGAAAAATCCTGATAGTTTTTTACAATTCAATGTATCTATATCTATCAGATTCTTCATTTATAAGTCGACAATTTAGAAGCTAGCAGTTCATGATAGATATGAACAATCTTGATAGTTTTTTATAGTTCAATGTAAGAAGGAAGTTATGTGTCTTTGTACATGGATTTGAGATACCAATGTACTATTGTATGACAAACATGCACTCTATCAAAGAATTAACTATTACAAAGGAATCTTTTAATGACATTGTTAATTCTATAAGCACTACATTAAAAGGTGTTGTGAAATCTCTTTCCTCAAAGATTATAGAACAATTCCCTCATGATGAACTACTTAAAGCCATGTCTATTGTGCATCCTCAATTCTAGGTCCGTTGTCAACCAAACAATTATGATAGGAGAATAAAGGCCTTGATCGATCATTTTCTAAAACTTCAGAATTTAATGGATAGAAATAGAAGGAATTATAAGTGATTCTAAGATTGTAGAGCAATTTGACCATTTTACAACAATTATGATTGAACATTTTTGTGTCATGGAGAATCTCATGCAAGTACGATCACTAACAAAGCTTTAGGAAACCTTACTTCTGAGCGAAATATTGTTTGATTCAATATCAAAATATTTAAAACTCATTGATTTATGTCAAACCATGATACTGGGGTTAGTGGAGGATTAGAGATTTTTTAGTGCATTGAGGTTTTTCAAATCAAAGATAAGAAACAAACTAGATATTAATTTGGAAAATTGCTTGAGGATGTATACAATTAGGTATGGTATCTGAAGTTCTCGTTTTGAAAGATCACTCACAATATGGAAGTCCATATGCGAAAGAATAGGGTTGTGCAACGCTTCAAACCTTAATGGCAATGTCACAAAGGATAATAACACAATGAATAAAATGAGTACTAGTAATGTTGAGATGCAATTAAGCAGATGTATGCAAAGGAAAGAAAACAAAGCCCTGGCTCAAATTCAAGACGACTCTCAATCTCATGGTCAAAGTGAGGAGGTGAATTGGAAAATGGAAGGGAATTAGTAGTTACTAGTTATTTATACTATATTTCATGAATCATATTCCAAACTGTCATTGATGATATTTTATATTATTTTCCATGAATCAGATTGAATAAATTAATGTACTACTATTTTCCACTATTCCAATGTAGAATATAAATTTTAAACATTGCTTTCACATTAGTTAATTAGTTATTAAACATATTTTTAATTAACATATTATTAATAATTTCATATTTTTATTGTGCCATACTATTAAGTTTTACATGCATCCAATGATTCTTGACTCAATGCTTAATAACAACATTAGCCTATATAGCATTAGCAATTGTTTAATGTGTATCTAGAAGTAGAAACCATTTTTTTGGATTGAGCAATTAAATAATACAAATTATTTGAACAAATAAATGAATTTGAGTTTTGTATTGATATTCAAATGAAAGAATATATAGAAGCAATGCAAAATATTTCTCGAAAACAACTCTACACAGAGCTGAGTTGGAAACTCATATTATCAAATTATTTGGTAGTGTCCCCGTTTTCAATCATGTCAATGTTGAATGTAGCTTTGGCTTTCTTGGTGATAGTCAGTTGTGACAGAGGGGTTATCTTTTGTTCTGAGGAGATCTAGAGTATTTTGGCACCTTCAGATGTTTTTCTAATTGGGTTTTTGTATTTTCCATAGTTTTAGTTGATGGTGTGGAAAATAATTAATTAAGTTGTCAAATAAAGCATAGTTAAATTATGACTTAAATTAATTGGAAGTATAAAGTGGAATTGAAAGCTCATTTTAGGGATTATGCTTGGTTTATTTTATCTAACTGATTTTTAGAGAGATTCTTGAGGATCCAAAACCCTAGGATGAAAACCCTAAGGGTAAACCAATTTCGATAGTGAAATTATCTACCCTAGCTGGTTATTGACTGAGTCACTTAGATTTCACATTTGACTTTCAATGATTGGAGTTTCAAAAATTTGTGAAGTCTTTGTTAAAGACAAATTTATATGTTTTGAGGTTTGAAGGATAATAAAATATTATATATTTATTTTTTTCTTTATTCATAGTAGTACCAGTATTAAATGTAGGAGATTGGTTGTACCATTTTCCACTAAGGAGGTTGTATCACTTTAGCTCTAAATGAGCCATACTATATTTCCAACTTCTTAAGGTGATCAATAGTTATATTTAAATGAATTCTAAGTGCATAGTTTTTCTACGTCACATCAAGAAGCCAAAGCAGGTAGATAGGTGGTCTAAGAAGGCATGATTATGGGAAAAGGAGTCGACTAATTTTATTAGCATATGTACCATTTGTGCAAACTAGCATACAATTTAGACTATTCTAAACTTTGTTGAAGAAATACGTGAGTTGCATCAAGCTAAATCTTAATGTGAAGGTTGGAAGTTGAGTGTGGAAAATGAGAGGTGTCAGCTTAATCAACAATTGGGATTTTAATCATCCACTTCCTATCCTTGCATCCATGAAGTCGTATGATTTAATTTGGAAGTCTTAGCCGATAGGAAGAAGCCATACTAAGAGAAAATATTGATGTGGAGGCAGAGATTAGGAGTTCTAGATTTGGTGAGTCAATGATTGAGTGAATAGGTATTGTGAGCCCTTAGCACCTTTGTATCTTGTTTGACCACCAATTTTTAATATATGCTAGTTGTGTGTGACTTTTTGGGGTGCTATATTAATATCTAAGAGATGACCTGCTAAGTCATTAATTTTGAATGCTTTCAAGGAAATTTTAGTCATTCTCAACAGGTCAGTGTAGCATTATCCATGCTATTGTGTATGTACTTTTTGAAAAATGTTATTGAATAATACAATTTTAACGTAGTGCTTGCAAAATATATTGTATTTGTGAGGAGCCTATATGATGCATGAATCACTCAAGAAATTTTTATTCCAAAGAAAAAATATTGAACATCATATTCAGACACAGTTGATGGTTAATTGTTTGATGAAATGCTTGCTCACATGAAGTCATGAAATTGAATTTTTTTTACATGATAATTTAGCCTAGGATATTTTAGTGGTATTAGAGCTAGAGATCTTTTCAATTGGTAGGTTTTGATGGCCATTTTTAGTAGCATTTTTTTTGGATCAGATTGGAGGTTTTCAATTGTTTGCATGCATTATTGAATCTGTAAGATAGGGAAATATCATTGTTAGTTTATTTCTGATAAGTGACCAACACTTATTTATATTAGTTGCAACAAAATGTTGGTTATTTAAGTAAGAAAGATGAAGTCCATGCAAGATCTCCTGGAATAACTATTACAAAATTTCCAAAAATATGATAAGAATCTAACAAAATTGCTAGAGCATCTTGAAGCGTTGGAATCCCACTTCCTAGTTGAAAAGAAAGCAGATACAAAAGAAAAGGATTATTTTAAGGGAAGGAAAAAAGAAGGAAATAGGAATGAACTTAGAAGACAAAATCTTCACTTCTCATGCAAAGGAACCTGGGAGCTAAATCACCAATGCATAGGTAAAAAAGGGGAAGAAGCTAGAGGAAGAAAAAACAACCATAAAAGGAGAGATAGGGATATTGAAATACAAAGATTTTCAAATTACCTTTCTAGAAATTTCAGTGGAAGAGCGTGTTAATATAGAGCCCCATGATAATTTTAGAGTCTTCATGCCCTCTCATTAGGAGTTTTGCAAGGATAAACAAGAGCTAGAAATTATTCTTGATGGTCATGATGCTTCTAAAAATGAGGATGAAGCTAGTTCTTCGTGTGTTTCTATTAATGAAGTGGAGTACATTGATCTTCACGATCATGTTGAGATCAAAAAATTTGCTCATTTGGAGTACACTAAATCAACAACTAAGGAAGTATGGACAAGTAGTAAAAAAATGAATCCCACAATGTTTTCCTCTAGTAGATTAATGTAATGGACTTAAAGAAAAAAATAATCACTTGTTTCTTCTACAAGTGAGGTGTACATGAGTCTTTATGTTGGTGATTTAGAGATTGTTATTGATAAGCCTTGTGAAGAGATGGATTCTTTCGATGACACTATGTTTGATCATAACATTGTCCCACCATTCTTACTTGGGATCCGCAAGGTATCAACTAGTAATACAAAGTATTTTGATGGTGGTATTGTTCATACAAAAGAAAGAAAATTAAAAAAATTATTGTGTGATAGCACAATTCCCTTTGATGAACTTGATCAAAGACCTTTCACATTGCAAGATTTGTAGGATCAATTTGTGGTTACAGAAGAGAAAGTTATGCAAGTGTTAACAAGGGAAGATAATACTCATAAATATGTTTAATATTTCATTTGGAAGGCCACATTAAGGAGAGGAAAAAAGGGGTTGCAAGTGGAGTCGCTCTTACACAATTGCACTTGATCAAAGAAGCATTAGAAATGATGAAATCTTATTACTTACAATTTCTAATGGATAGAGATTTTTCTACCAATTTTGTTTAAGGCAAGGAAAAAGAGGTTGATGAACTTTGATTCCAGTTAAGTATGGCTCACTTTTTAATATACAAAGCAAAAAATCCTATTTTTATCACACCCACACCCAAGGAACAAGAAACTAATGCAAGGACTATGGAGATCAAACAAATAGTTAAAGGGAATGATGAACTATTGTAGCATGATTCCAACATTCCTCATACCAAGGAGTTTCAGTATGTACATCAAGATTATGAACTCTTGAATTTTAAAGATCAATTTCCACTTGAAAGTGTTGTTTCAACCATGAGGGAGATGTTATAGCAAGTAACGAAGGAATTTTTCAGCATGATATACTTCATGGATCAACAACTAATGATGAGCATCCAAAATTGAAGGTATGCATGAGACATATGAAGACACCATTGAAAGGGATGAAGAAAATGTGGATTCTATGAGTGTTAACATCAATCTATTGTCTTTGCATGAGCTAAATAATCATAAGGTGATAGATAAGTTCCATGTAGGTGACTTTATTAAGGGGCTTTACCATGTTGACACTCAAGATTTCATAGACAAGCATGAGATAGTGTTGATGGATAGAAGGTGCACAAAAGGTTTGACATTCCATAATGGATTTGTTAATTATTACTTTATGAAAACCTCACTATTCGTCATCACTTTGGAAGACACTCCCTTGAGAGGGTTATCAAATGTAACATTGAGGGTTCCCAACTTTGAACATGTTGTTCATCATTCATTAGTAATCAATGATCAAGTCTATCATATCCCTAATTTTTTGAGTTGGCACAATGTTATCAATTTGCAACAAGTGGGAGATTTTTTAGATTTGGTTCAAATTTTTTCATCTTACTCATTGATGAATAATGATTATTCTATAACGTTGATCACAGAATTATCAAACCTTACATTGAATACTATCACTGACTGCATGGGTTTGTGTGCATTAGATTTCCACTCTAACACTTGGAGGTTGAGTGTTGATAAGGGATCACTAATAGATGACATTGGAATCATTCTCGAGGAGGTTATAAATCAAACTTTCAGACTTAACATTGATGTCATATTTTGTTTCAATAGCCATGAGGATGTATGTGTGAGTATGATTGGAGATAATCATAGGATTTGGGATCCAAGTACAATCTTCGTGGTGAGATGTTGACTTAGAATTGGAGTGGTGGAAAAAACTTCAAATTCGGTACTATAATCCACTTTCCAATCAAATTAATAGGACCTTGAATTTTAGCATACAATGGATTGGCCAATACCTCTAGCCCAATAGTGGAGTAATTTTTAGACAATGTTGATTGGTAGTGGTAATTTGGTTATTGGATGAGTCTTTATGGTAATTTCTATTGGCATAATGTTGTCATTGATGTCAAAAGGTTTCCTTTATGTCGGTAGCTTAGTGAAGGTCAGGATGTCATTGAGCTCAGAGGATCAAGTTTTGGAAGAGTTGATGCAATATGATGGAGAGAAGAGCATGTTTTGCAAAATTGCATTGTTGCTCAAAAAGATGAAAAGTTGTCATGAAATGTTGTCATGATGTTGCAGATGTTACTTCCAGAATTAAGAGAAGAAAATAGGCTACATATTTGACATGGGTTTTTCGAGAGGGTTTGATTGGTATAGTCAACATGATTAGAGGAGGTGAAATGTGCTTAGGAATAATTTATCTATGCCTTCTGGTCAAACTAGGGTTTTACAGATAAACCATAGGTTTCGTAGTCATGATACTAATCATAAATTCTATTTATGCGTTGACTAGGTACAAATGGTAGCAGGTCGTTTAAGTCATCACTTAAGCCATTGGTGTTATTAGGTTGACCGGCCCCTTTACCTAGTGCTACTGGTTGGCATATTTTTTGTGCATCATAGCGACTCTTCATATCAATGTTTGTGTTCACCATGACCATGTCTAAACTACGATGTGTGATATGTCCTTGGAAGATCTAATGGTGATGGTTGGTGCACATAAGATCGGACGGCTATTGCTCGTGTTATTCGCATCGCGTTTTGAAGTATACCCTAGCTTGTGCTTTGTGTGATGTGCGATAGAGATAAATCAATGGTAGAGTATAGATAGAGGAGATCTAACGGTCATCACTTATTTGCTTCACATCATATTTGTGAAGCAAAAGAAAGGAGAGAAATGCACGATATGTGATGGCTAAAGTGTTAGTAGAGTATGACATAATCAAGGACAAATGGTGAGATGAGATTGGATCGCGTTTATACCCTTTCAAGGCATGAAGCTTTCAGCAATACACTAAAGGGTAGCAACAAAGACATGGTGGGTCCCCTTCTCAAAAAGAGCGATGGAGCAATAAGGTGGACATGTGCTTTGTGAGACAGATGGTAGTCTTCTATTGCATCGCATCCATCCTTCACATCATGTTTTGATGTCTTTCGCGACCTAGTGTTTGCATGATATGTGATGAAGGAGTTCAATGGTGAATATTAAAGCATGGAGATCGAACGGTGATCGCTAGATCTCTTTGCATCATGGAAATTGAGTTTGGTTCCCTAAGTGAAAATGTGATGGTCATGTATAAAAATAAATAAAGATCAACGGTGATGGTTTAAAGGAAATCAATCTGATGGTAGTATTTTAAAGATGGTGAGAATGAAGGATGGTCAAAGAATTGTGGTGTGAAGGTCAAACATCAACGGTCCAAATTTGAAGTTGAAGATCTACAATGGCTAGGTGAGGATAATGGCAGTGAAACCCTCTTTCGAGATGGTAGCTGACCAAGAGCATAAAATTAATGTTTGTAACCACTCTAGCTACCAAGTTTTATTGTGATTAGATCCTTTGGGCGGTGAATATCATGTTCCTGTCAAACAAAAGATTACATACAAGGAATATGAATTAATGAACAAAAATCCTAAATTGATTACATGCTAAAAATAGAATTGGTACATAATTTGATGATGAGTGTGTCTGGATTGATAGATAGGATGCTTGTTGGAGAAGGAAGTGGATAGAAAACCTTATCAGATATTTTTGGATCAAAAATATTTGAATTATGCAATCAATCGAGACGTGTTGCATTGCTTGAGGTAGAATGATTGTCGGTGAATATAAGAAGAAAGAAGATAATCAAAAAAAATTCTAAGTGTTAAGTGTTGATAGAACAGAGAGTGTGTGAGAGTGCTAAGTAACTGACAGAGAATGCACAAGTTGTGAATGAGTAGAACCCAAACAAAAATCAGAGATCTCTCTTAGGGTTAACATTCAAGGTGTAGAATAGAGAGGTGCAGAGTAGAGAATTGAGTTGCAGAGACAACAACAAAGATTTGTGTAGTTGCAAACAAGGTTGAAACATTGAATTATGTTCAATAAAATAAATTGTATTACTTTGCATTATAAATATGATTGATGGGTGCCATTAGATATTTGGGTAGGTGCTCAGTGTAGGGAGTTGGTGCTTCCTTAGAATGGGTGCTCCTAAGACTATGGGATTGGTGTCTCCTTAGGGTTGGTTCCCTTAAACAAAATTGTAATCAGATATTTACATTGTGAGACTGGATTAGGATAATAGATCCTAGAAGTTATTCTCATTGTGGTTTTTCTCATCTTGGGTTTTCCACGTATATCTTGTGTTATGAGTTATTGTGTGTGCATGTTTATTTCTCTGCATATTTAGTTCATTCTACACTAAAGGGATTAAAAGGTATTAATCAATTTAAAGTGTTAAAGGGATGAATTTTGATGATCTACTAATTCACCCCCCCCCCTCTCAGTAGATTATTGTGTTCCAAAAATTGGTATTAGAGCCTTGGTTCCCTAGGAGAAGCTTAATCAGCTCAGGTAGATCTTGGACAAGTGAACATAATGGCTAGTCAAGAGGGTTCATCTACAAAAAAGGCACCTCAGTTTGATGGATTAGATTATTCTTTCTAGAGCATTATGATGAAGACATATTTTGCATCCTTAGGGTTTGATGTGTGGATGTCTGTTAAGAATGGATATACGCCTCCAACTACTTCTCCTACTAATGTTGCAGGAAAGAAAGACTATGAGAACAATGTAAAGGAAAAACATGTTATTCTTTATAGTTTGTCTAGCTTAGTGTTTGTCAAAGTAATGCATTGCAATACTGCACATGATGTTTGGAATAAGTTGGAAGGCATCTACGAAGGAGATGATAAAGTGAAGTTGGAAAAGCTACAAATTCTTAGAGCCAAGTTTGAAGGTATGAAGATGAGTGGAGAAGAAAAGATTGCAGATTATCTTCTCAAGGTTGATGAAATAGTAAACTCAATCAAAGGGTTCAGAGGAGAAGTGAAATCCACAATCATTGTTCAAAAGGTATTAAGGTATATGCCATCCAAGTATGTCTCCAAGATATCTGCAATAGATGAAGCAAGAGAACTAGATAAACTTACTCTTGATGAATTGCATGGCATATTCACCGCATATGAAATGAGGATGGGAAATGCAGAGTCATCCAAAAGAGAAGTTGCATTCAAGGCTACCAACAAGGATAAGGTTGAAGTATCTAGGAAGGACAAGGAAGAATCCTCCACATCTGAACATGAAGAGACTAATGAGGAAGAAGCAAACTTCATCAAAAGATTAAGAAGAGGCTCTGACAAGTATAGAGGTAAGTTACCCTTCAAATGTTTTAACTGTGGTAAATTAGGTCAGTTTGTTGCTAAATTTCCTTGCAATAAGAAGGATAATGTTGAACAAGAAGTAGATAGTAAAAAGAATAAACCCTACTTTCATAATAAGAAAAGTTTTATGAAGAAGAAGAAGGGTTTGTATGTTCAAGAGGAGATTGATACATTTGATGCTAGTGATAGTTTAGATGATGAACAAGATTGTACCTTTGTGATGGAAGAAAATGAATTTCTCTTCATGGCCAAAGAATTTGAAGAACAAAAAGATGGAAAGGTTGAGAATCTTGGTGAATAAGGTGAGGAAGAAGGAGAAGTTGATCTTGAAGGAGAACTAATATGTGCCTTAGAAGAAATTTATAACCTAAGAGAGGAGGTTGATAGCCTAAAAAGGGAGAATAAGCATATGAAAAAGCTTGCACAAAAATAGATTGTTAAGCTAACCAGAAATATTGAAGAATCTAATCAAATGGTGGTGATCTTGAAGATACAAGTGGAGGAATCTAGGAGAATTTAAGATGTAATTAAATCTAAACTATAGTCTGAAGTGGACAAATGTATGCAACTTGAGATAGAAATAGTTGCATTAAGAAAAGAATTAGAAAAGGCTAGAGATCAAATAGAAAGGGGTCTGAAGCTGAAGGGAGGCTCAGAGATTCTTGATGGATTATTAAGCACACAAAATCCTTCTAACAAAGAAAAAAATGGTTTAGGTCTTAAGAAAGGAAAGAGTACTTTTACTAGTGCATCTGCAAAATTGTATGAAAGATTTAGAGCAGAAGAAGAGTCTGGTATAGACGATGAAAAATCTTGCAAGGAGAATACCTTTGAAGATGAGAAGAAAACAACTGAGATAAATAAAGTTGAAGAAGAAAAGAAGCCTGTTGCAAAAAAGAACATTCAATTAGTCCCTAATCATCAGAAGAAGAGGTAAAACATAAGAAAAATTGATTTTGAAGGATTTGCAAGAGTGAGAGACCTGAAGAAGCCAAGACAAATAAGACTCCCTCATCCTACTCAAGGATATGCTATAATCAAGTACTCTTCATATTTCGATGGGTATTGTTATACTTGTAATCAATTTGGTCATAGGGCTGGAAATTATAGAGCTGTAACTAAAAGGAGTATAAATTTTGTAAGCAAAAAATCATTTTCTCCTTTAGTAGATATGAATGTAATGTGTTATAATTGTAATAATTTTGGTCATATAGCTAAGATTTGTAGAACAAAGTTTATAAGACCAAATGTTTAGAGTGAGAAAAAGAAAATGATACCTCCTAAAGTGAATAAAGATTCTAATGTCTCTGAAAGGGAAGAAGAGAAGGTAGAGAAGAAGCCTAAGAAGGTGTGGAAAGAAAAAGAGCAAATACCCACACAATCAATGATTGCACAAACGACACTTCATGCCAAGAAGCAAAGTCTATGGGTGATAGATAGTGATTGCTCTAAACATATGACTAGTGACAATGGAAAATTCATCTAATTTAAGAAATGCAAGGAAGGATCAGTCAGTTAAGGTGACAACACTGCTGTAAAAATTTGCGGTAAAGGAACAATAAGCATAGATGGTCAATCACCTACAAAAGATGTCCTTTAAGTTGAAGGTTTGAAACACGGTATGTTGAGTGTGAGTCAGATGTGTGACAATGATTATAAGGTCACATTTAATTCTAAAGGTTGTAAGATAAGGAAAAATGGAAAAGCAATTGCACAAGAAGTGAGAACAGATAGCAACCTTTATAATCTCAATGAAGTAAAAGGTCATAATTGTTTGATAATTCAAGTTGATGAGAGTTGGTTGTGGCATAAGAAAATGGGACATGTCAACTTTGACAATTCGGTGAAAGTGAGTTTAACAGGACCGGTAAGACACATGCCTAAGATAACTAAGCCTGCAAGCACCATTTCCAAAGAATGTCAAATAGGCAAGCAAACAAGGGGAAATTTCTAGACAAAAGAATACTCAACTACAAAACCCTTGCAACTAGTTCAGATTGATTTGTGTGGTCCTACAAGAACAAAAGGATTGAAAGATGAAAGATACTTTATGTTGTTAATTGATGACTACTCAAGCATGGCATGGGTAACCTTTCTAAAAGACAAGTCACGAGCATTTGAAAGATTCAAGATATTTAGAAGGATGGTTGAGGAGATTGGTAGAAGAATCAAATGATTAAGATCGGATAGAGGTGGAAAATTTACGTCAAATGAATTCATTGAATATTGTGAGAAGCATGGAATCAAAAGACAATATTTTGCATCAAGAAATCCACAATAGAATGGAGTGGTTGAAAGAAAGAACAGGATAGTTAAGGAGATATCCAGAACAATGCTTAATGAGGCCAAGTTACCAAATGTGTATTGGAGGGAAGTAGTTCATATTGCAGTATATATTTTGAATAGAGTTCAAATAAGAGGAAATAGTGATAAGACTCCCTATGAAGTGTGGAACAACATACATACATCTATTAAGTATTTCAAGTATTTGGTAGCAAGTGCTACATCAAAACAGAAGAAGACAATCTAGGAAGTTTTGACTCTAGATGTGATGAAGGAATATTTCTTGGATATTCCACTCAAAGCAAAGCTTACAAGTGTTATAACAAAAGACTACACTAGATTGTAGAAAGCATCAATTTTAAGATTGATGAAGAATTGAAACATGTTAAGTCTGATAGAGATAACTTTGAAGATGAATCAGATTGTGAAGAAGAGATTGTTGATGAAGAGCTAGAAGAAGAGAATGAAAAAGCATCTGCAAAATATGTACAAAAGGATCATCCTATAGATCAGATAATTGGAAACAAAAATGAATATTTTCAAACAAGAAGAAGAATTACAAAGAACAATGAACAAGTAAATTTTTCTCCCTTGTCATAGATTGAACCTAAAAGTTATGAGGAGGCCAGCAAGGATGAGAGCTAGATAAAGGAAATGCAAGAAGAGCTAAATCAAATTGAGAAAAACAAAACATGGGAATCAGTTCCTAGACCCTCAAGTAAAAATGTGAGTGCCACTAAATGGGTGTTTAGAAACAAGCTAAATGAAGATGGAGCTGTAGTAAGGAACAAAGCAAGACTGGTGTGCAAGGGGTATGCACAAGTTGAAGGGATAGACTTTGAAGAAACATTTGCACTTGTTGCAAGATTAGAAGTCATAAGAATGTTTCTTGCATTTTCATTTTATAAAGGATTTGAAGTCTATCAAATGGATGTAAAATCTACTTAACCAAATGGAAACTTTGAAGAAGAAGTATACATAGAACAGCCAGAAGGTTTACCTCTATGTCTGTATGAGATGCCAATGCATCCTTGAGACAACAACACACTGTACTATTGTTTGACTCCCGCACTGATGTCCTTTGGTCGAGAGCTAAACTGCTTATCCTAGAAATCTATGTAATATGCTATTTTGGTTCCCGAGGTCCTTTATCTATGAGCATATTTGAAACTCTCTTTTAAGCACGTTTTTGAAATCTCTTTCATCTTGAACCTTCGTCACTTGGGTCAATTTCATTGAGGTGACTAAGGGAAATTCGCTCCCTTTAGAACTTGTTTGTCTTGGGACTTGGGAGTATTGAATCCCCTCCTTCATAGTTACATTTTATTATATAATTAAGGACTAATTTTTTTAGGTCAATTCATGGTTGAGATGGTTGTTAATGTGCAAGTTGAGAACAATGTTGAGGTCAATCATTTAGGCCAAAACAAAGTGTAGGCCAATATAAAGAGACCAATCAGCCTATTGTTCTATTACAAGTTTCATATGAGGAGGCTACCATATGAGGGGATCATTCCATCATAGAGCGAGATCATGTGATCACACAAATAACATCACTTACATCAAAGCAAAATTAGAGATTACATAGGTAGTGGCACTCATAATGGATCAAGACCTACAAATTATGAGAGTAGAGAGTGAAGATGCTACACATGATGCTCTTCAAGTCCAAGTTGAGTTGTAGAGAGTCTAGGAAATTGCACTACTAGACTTGGATCATCTCAAGGTGTGGGAGCTTATTGACCAAATTACAAATAAAGAGATCAAGAGATCTAACTTAAGGAGGAGGTAATGGACCTAAGGATTTTTGGAAAAGGCCTACAACATGGAGTAGGTCTTGGACACTCCCAATCTATAACCTCGATGTAACAGCCACCACTGCAATTTGGAATCCATCTACACCCAAGGCACCAAGAAACCATGCCCCTCGATGCATATTTTTCTACTATATTATCATTTTTATGTATACTCACACTATATTTTATTATAGTGATGATTTTGTATACATAAGACACATTGTGTGTGTGTATATATATGAGATGTTTTTTTTGCATATCTATGTGTTATGGATGTTTCTATTTTTACATTCATATTATGATGTTATAAAATTGTTTAATTAAATGTAATAATGTCTTAATCAAATAATGTTGGATAAGATTATTTAATTAAATGCAATAGTGATCTAATTAAAAAATCGAACATATTTTTTTTAACTAGACACTATAAATTGCTTCTTAATCAATTACTACAAAGATCTAATTAAACAACAAAATTAAATTACTTGACTATGCTCAAGTTAAGGGTGTGTTCGAAGGGTTTCAAGCGTGGGAGGACTGGTATAGGCAACGGGCAAGCAAATCTCTCGCATGAGGCTATGGAGGAGGGCTTGGCAAGCTCTTCTCTGTGGTACAGCCCTTCTCTCTCGTTAAGTTTCTAATCTCCCTTATATGCGAAGTGGTTTTTCGGATGATTGTCTGGTTCTAGCCGTGTGTTTGTAATCTGGGGTTTCTCTGAACATGATGGTGCGGGATATGGATCTCCCGGCGTAATGGCAAATGGGTTGAGTGCTAAAAAGGTAGACCAAATTCCCTCTAAATCATTTAGAGACATTGTGGCCTGTGATGGTGTGGCTCTTCCACCTAGTGCTAAGTTTGTGGTGCAACTCTGTGAAGAGGCCGAGGATGGAGGAGGTGAGAACCAAGGTACAAGTCCTTCAGCCTCCCCTAAGACGGATATTCTTGTTCCTAATCGTGTACTAAATGATTCTATTTTAGAAGTGGATAATAGGCTTAAAGATGTGGATGTCTTCCTTGAGGTTGTGGACATTGCTAAAGTCTCGACAAGGAAGTACATGGATGAATGGTTTATGCATGTTTTGGGGAAAAAATTGGGTATCCACTTCTCTTATTATAGAATGGTCCAAAAAGGTTTGTATGTAACTTTTCTAAAAATCCACGCAATGCAAGAGGCGACGGTTAAAAAATAGTTTTGGAACATTGAGAAGGCAGTCTTCCATGCTCTATTGTGGACTCCTAAGGCCTTGAATGAAGAGGTGTTGGCTCTTTCGAGCCCTAGATGGATTATTATCAAGAACGTAGCCCCTAGGTTTGAAAATTTGTCCCTTTATTACTTGAACCATATGGCTTTGTAATTCGAATTGAAGACACCAAATCCTCTCTTCCCCATTTAGATGCTAGGGCATTTGTGCCCTTATTTCTCGAGGTGGACCTGTCGGATTGGCTCTATGTGAAACTTGTAAACAATCCCTTCATATGTGGGATTGAAACAGTAGGAGGCATTAACGCTACTACCTATGCAAAAAAAGGCCATTTAAGAAAGAACTATCCAATCATTTTGAGGAAAAATGTTAGTATCAAAAATAACGAAGGGCAACTCATTAACTAGTTGAACAATAAAAATGTAGGAAATATGGTCTCAAACAACACTGAAAATAGTGAAGAAACCGGTAATGCTAAAATTCTTAACTAGAATTATAGTATGAGGAAACCAAGTGATAACCCCAATCCATCTAAAAGGTCGGCGCCTAGCAAGGTTCCCTTGACACATGAGAGCATTGTGGATGAAGTTCCCTCCTGGGGCTTCACCAATTAACTCACTAGACTGCTAGAGGGGTTGAGAAGGGTAAAAGCCTCGGATACTGCTAAAACCCTAAGTAAAACAAATATGATCGGGGAACACGGGACTAACCAACTCCTTTCGAAGGAGGGTGGTGAAAAGAGATCGTGGGCAAAAGAAATGCCTAGTAGATTGTAATGAGTGAAATTAAACAAAGAATAAAAGGGGTAGAAAAAGAAAAGAGAAACAAAACCAAACACCTCTCGCCCCATGAGGAGTCTATAATAGAAGGAGGTGAACTTGTTAGGGAGATAAAAAAATAATGCAAACTCCATGAATAACATGGGGAATGACAAGGTTAGCCTACAATTAAACGGGAACAAAACACATTCCATGGTCAAAAGAATAATAAATGAAATTGAAAACTCAGCTCATCCCACTATCCTACAAGATACCAATAGTGGACTAGAGGCAGGTCATTTTGCCCCCCCAAGGAGGAAAATCATATCTGGTGACTCTGTTGAGCCTAATTTACAATCCACTAATGATATCTCATTGGATAGTAAGGGCCTATATGATTCAGGATCGGAAGAGGAAGATGCTAAATATGGTTCTCAATTTGATCATAATAGAAACAACAACAATTTGTTGCCCCCCATTGCACAAAGGGAAGAACAATACAACACCATGGAAGGAATGATGCTATTTGATGACTACCCCCAAAGCACTGGTAGTTTATTAAAGACATGTGATGATAAGGAATCAGATGAGGTAAAGATGCATGGTGTTGAGAATGCCACTGGGTGGGAGGTAGAAGATCCCAATTCCGCTTCTCAAAAGCAAAAGAATGGTAAAAATCAAGGGAAGGATACAATTATTCCACTTGGGAGGGGAAGCATATGAAAGGTCAAACAAAAAAGAAAAAAGAACAATACCATAATCCCAATTCCCATTTCCAAGAGGATGGAAATTGAGGGTAGCTTACCAAAATGTTTTGAAAACTTTTGGAATGAGAAGGTGACTTCCCACATCTCTAAAGTGAATGGAGCTTAATTGCATCTCTTGGAATGTCAGGGGACTAGAATCCCCTAATAGGAAATATATTGTGAGAAGGTTTTTGAACCAGGGGAAGCAAAAGGATGTTGCTCTTATGTATAGGAGGTGAAAGCAATTGGGTTCACATTAGAAACCAATTTGAAGTTCATTTGGAGTAATGCCTCTCAATTTGTCACCCACCATGAAAAGGGGAAAGGGGGTGCAACAATCCTAGTATCTAAAGAACAAGAACAGTGTATAATAGACTTTGGGGTTTCCTTGTGCAACGAAGCAATATGGATTACTGTAAAGAAGAAAGAAACCACTTTTGGAATCTATTCCATTTATGCTCCCAATGATTATAAAGACATAATTACCCTATGGAAATGGATTTACAGCCTACCAAATACACCCTGGGTCATCGGGGTGACTTTAATATGATTGAACAAAGAGATGGATAAGTTTGGGGGGATAGATATGGAGTGGAAAGGCAATGAGAAATATTTATGGAAAAAAATGAAATCTAAGTTGAATATTATGGACCCTTTAGAAGGACAAAAGAAGGATTGCACCAACATTTGGTATACTCGATGCAATGCTCAAAAGGGGGGCAGGAGCATTTACTACCGCCTTGACAGATTCTACATCAATAAAGACTACTTCATTATAAAGCCTTTCAAAGATGGGTGTAAAGTTGAAGTTCAACCTTACACATTTTCTGACCACCATCCAATTAAGATCAAGATCCTTGTGAAAGATGTGAGGGCCAAAGAAAAAGGGGATCAGGAAAGATTCCTCCTTAATACTAGGCTCCTCAAAGATAATGATTGTAGGGATGGTGTCTTTACCTTGACATCCATCAATAAGTGGATGCACAAGAATAAAAGTACAATAGAGAGATGATTCCTTAATCTCAGGGGGTGGAAAGTCCTATACTAGACAAAGAGCCCTAGATAGAAAGAGAAAGGAAAACTCCCTTCAACAGAAATTGTTGGTAGTAGAGGCTAAATTGCAAGATGACCCTAGCAATGAAGGATTAGGGAATGACGTTATTCTTATCAAGGACTCCTTAAGGAGGTTGCAAGTTGTTAGGATTCAAGAATTGAGGGTCAAATCCAAGCCCAATTGGCTAAATAGTGGTGACAAAGGTTCAAAATTATTTTTTAGGTTTCTGAAAGATAAGGGCATTAAAGAACACATTGAGAAAATTTGGGTTGAGGGGGAGAAACCTTAACCAAGTAGGATGATATTAAAACAATTTCACTAGTTTTATAAAGGGCTATTCGCTTCAGAAGGTACCAATTCTGAATGCAATAGTGCAAGGAAGCATATAAAGCAAATCATTCCCCCAAAAATCCAAGAAAAGGATGTAAGGGAATTGAACATGGAAATATCCAAAGAGGAAATTAAGAAGGAAATTCTTTCTCTGCATAATGACAAAACTCTTGGGGCAGATGGCATACCAACTGAATTCTACAAAGCTCATATAGAATGGGTGTGTGATGATTTGGACCAAGTATATAAGGAAGCTCTAGAGAAAGGCTCATTAGGCTCCAATATCAATAAAGGTATCATTAAATTGTTGCCAAAAGAGGGGGATGGGAACTTAATCAAAAATCGGAGGTCTATCACATTGCTAAATGTGTCATACAAAATCCTTGCAAAAGTGTTGGCAAGAAGGTTGGTAAATATTCTCCTAGCCTTATTAACAACACTCAAATAGGATTCATTAAAGGGAGGTACATTCTAGAGAATCTAATAACCATTTGGGAGGCTATGGAGTGGGCAAAGAGCTCCAACCAAGAGGTAGCAATGATGTTACTAGACTTAGAAAAGGCATGTGACAGAGTAGAATGGCCTTTCATTAAGCTATCCCTTGAAGCTTTTGGGTTTCCAAAAAAAAATCTGCAACATGGTGTGTACATTGTTCAAGGATGCAATAGCATAGGTGGACATAAATGGGTCCTTAACTAAGGAATTCAATTTGGAAAGATCTATAAGACAAGGATGCCCCTGGCACCAACCCTGTTTTTCATTACATTACATGCACTTCACTACCTACTGAGGGACACCAACATTGGGCCAAAAGTGCAAGGCATCTCTCTTCCTAATAAGAGATCCTAAATATAGTTTGTAGATGACACATCAATCTTCATGAAACTTGAGGAGCGGAACTTTGACATCCTAATGGAGAGAATCAATCTTTTCTACAAGGCCATTGATGCCAAAATTGCTCATGCAAAATCCATTTTGTTGGGATGGGAGGAAACACCTCCTGATTGGATCAAGAAATATGACCTCCAATGGGGTGGCCCACAAAAACAAGATATTTGGGTATTCCTTTTGTGGTTAGCCCCAATCTCAAAGAGATGTGGAAATGGATCATAATAGAGATTGAGAAAAAATTGGTAAATGGAATAAACAATTCCTCTCTTTGGCTAGAAGACTACAAGTCTGCCAGAAAATTCTTTCTTCCTATAGTTTATATTTTGCCTCAGTATGGTTGTTTTGTAGCTACCAGGTGAATGAAATACAAAATAAGATCAGGTGTTTCCTCTAGTGGATAAATCGATAGGAGACCTTGGGCTTAAGGATTTAAGGTTGCATGGTATAGCTCTTGCATCCAATGGATCTTTAGGGATTTGGAAGGGGATGAACCGTGGAAGGTTTTGGTGAGAAATAATATTAGCAATGTTGTGCCTAGACAGGATAAAACCTGGAAGTCCCTTTCACTCAGTGACCTGCTTAGCACCAAGTATCATATATCTCTGACTAGTTATGTTTTCTTTAAGAGCATTTGGAGGGCTTGGGAACACATAAAAGGGTACCTATTCAATAGCCAGTTTTTATTTAGGACAATGCAATCTATGAGCATAGATCAATATGGTGGAATCTAGAAAGCAGAGGTAAACCTCTTGTCATGGTGCAAGGGTGTTCAAGAAAAAAGTGGGAAACTAAAGGCATCAAATTTTTCAAGGAAATCCTAAAGGATGGATACATTAAGAAGTGGGAAGAATTAAGTGCAGAGCATAATATACCTCCCTCCAATTGGAGGACTTATTATGTGATTAAAGAGGCCTTTAAAGGCCTAAAATTTCATGCTCAATGCAATCAAGAAGAGAAACAATGCCATGAATTTCAGTGGCAGGATGGCAGCTTGCTAAAAAAGATAAACTCTAAAATAATTTACAAAACATTGTCTGAAAACCATGACATAATTAATCATGTGAACAAAATCTGGAACACATCATTAAGTAAGAAAGAATGGAGCAAAAATTTTAGTAATAATTGGTCAAACTGTTTGGAACCTAGGAAGGCCTGCTTTAGATGGCTCTTAATACTTCAGAAACTACCACATAAAATGGGATCTAATGAGGTGGAAATTTTAACATTTGCAGAACCCCGAAAAACATTAAACACATAATGTTTGAACGTTTCTATGCCAAATAAATATGGAAGCTTTTCTATGAATACAATGGCATCAATGGAAAGCAAGGAATGAAGACGAGTTTAAGGGAGTAAGAAGGGGCCCTACTAAGTCATCTAAAAGGCTCACACTTCACTTTATTGCTATGCAGGTTTCCCTTTAGTGGAGGTGTCCAATAGCAAATTCTACAAAATTTTACAAGATGGTACAATGAGAATTAATATGTAGGAGGTTAGGATGGGGCACACATGGCAAGTGGGACAACCTGAAAGCCCTATAAGATTTGTAGAAGGAATTTAATGAAAAGATCAAAAGGGGAAAGGAACAGGTACAGGGCCCAAGTGTGCACAAGGAGGATGAAATCTCAAATGAAGAACACATGGAAATTGAAGCTCTCCTCAGCATAAAGAATAGTATTCCTAGCACAAGTGGTTGATCTGAAATCCAATTTTGATCAATTTTGGTTTTGTACCCCTTCCACAATTTTGTACAAGATGTATGTAATGAATATACTTGACATAGTAACTATGGTGATACAATGTATAGAATGAGCAATGATATATTGAACAGAATATATGTATCAAGTTGTACTCATAACTATAGGTGGTTCTCCTCATAGATGTAATTGATGTAACAAACATTGGGGCTATGTAATTGGGAAGGGTAGAGGATTAAAGCTATAGCTGGTATTTTCTTTGATATTGGTGGTCCTAGCAACATTCTATGATGTATTGTACTAATGTTGAATATTATATTTTTAATACAAAAAAAATTGCTTGACTATATGCCATAAAAATCTAATTAAAAAAAATTGAAATGGAAATTTTAAAGAAACTAAGTAATTTCCATATATAAATGAAAAATACAAATAGGGTTCAAGATAATTATAGTAAAAAACATGTCAAGAATAGAAACAAAAGGTGTGTAAACAACTATAAAGCCTTAAGAAAGACTAAAAATTTCAATACATTGTGTTTTGAAGACATGAATCATATATTTTATGGAATATAAAGTATCCACGAAAACCGTAGCACAGAGTTGTATCGATGATAGAACGACATAAGATTAAAAAAAAAAACATCAAACCTATAAGAATGAAGCATTACACAAATGTCACATAAGAAAAAGAGAAAGTAGGTATGAAAATGATGAAGATGCATGGTATTTATGGGTTCCTTAAGAGGTTTACCATCCATATTTGATAGACCATAAGTTCCAAAACCATAAATAGAAGTGACAATATAAGGAACCAAGCAGTTATGACTAAAAAAACTCTTACTACCAGGTAGGAGATTTATATTATATTGGTTCTTGTGGTGAACCAAATTACCTACTTAAAAAGAACAAGGGAGAACATGTGCTAATTATAGTTATGATTAAGATCATTTTTATAAGCTTGGAGATATTCAAGAGTTTTAATGTGATGCTCCTCAAGAATCTCAAGCTATTGTAGATGTTGTTCATAATATGTGTTATCATCAATGAGTTTATGAAGCAAAACCCACAATGAGAGAATCTCCAACTCCAAAGGCATGACAGCATCAACACCATACACGAGATTGTACAAGGTAGCACTAATAGTCATACAAGTGCTCATGCAATAATCCATAATAATTACAAAAGTTCAATGTGCCAATCTATACCATATTTATTAACAATTTTTCAAAGAATTTATTCAATGGTTTTACTAGAAGCCTCAACTGATCATTAGACTAAGGGTAGTAAGGAGTAGAGAAATGGTGTTAAAATAAAATTTATCGAGGAATTCTTTGCATATTCATTCTTAAATGATGTATCATTGTCAGAAATAAAAGTGAAAGAATTTTAAATTGAGAAATTATGTTATTGAGAAGAAATATACAAAGTAATTTAGAAGTTGAGGATCAAAATGGAACAAATTCAACCTATCTCATAAATTAGTTTGTAGCAATTATAATGAAAGCATGACCTTGAAAAAAAGGTAGAGAAATTTTACTAATTATATCTAAGTCCTATATAGAAAATGGCCAAGGAAAAGTCTAGGCATGAAGTTCCTTTGTGGGATCTCAAATAAGATTGCTATGATTTTTATATTGAAGGCTTCTCTTGAAAAAGGCAAAGGAATCTGGTTTCATACTTTTCAAGTAGTACACCATGTAAAGAATTTTTTGGACTAAAGCTTTGCCATCAAAATCCCCACATAAGCACTTGAATGGACTTCTTGAAGGGAGACTAGTATTTTAGATTTATTTAGACAACAAAGTAGGAGACCATTGTAGGATCGTTAATACAAGGCATTAGAAAGAATAATGTAATAAGCTGCAAGCTTTTATATTCAATTGTGAGAACCTTTAGAGAATTTATTTTGGAATGTAGTATTGTTCAAATAATTAAATATATGCAGTTAATATTCTTTGGAATCAAAGTTAGCACATAAAAGAGTGTTAGAAGGACCATTCGTGATAGGCAATAAAGAGAGCAAATGAATAACAATGTGATAAACATTTGGTAGATTGTCAAAGAGCACAAAGGAAGTAGCACTAGCCATTGAATTTGCATGATGATTTTCTTTACGTAGATATGACCATCAAGAAAAGAATCAAGATTAGGAAAAGAGAAAGGTGTGCCAACCAAATGATTGGCCACAACTTTCCCCTTTATCACTTTTTGAGAGACAAACTTAAGGTCAAATTTAGTCAAGAGTGTGACCCATTTAGCTAAACACCCTAATAAGTCAATTTTAGAGAATAATGTTTTAATGGATCAAATTTAACAATAACATGTGTTTTAGCGGAGAGATGTAATCTCATATCTTATGCATCACAAACATGAGATAAAGGCATTGCTTTTCCAACAAAGAATATTGAGTTTCATAATTAAGTAGAGCATAGTTGATGTAGTAGATAGCACATTATCTACCCCCATCATCATGTTGAGTGAAGAGGGCAACTAAAGCATGAGATGAAAAAAAAATTGTAAAGCAAAAAAGGGTGACCCTACATAGTAGGCATCATAATAGGGGGATTGGCCAAATAACTCTTAATACTATCAAAATTATTTTGATAATCCTCATTAGTGGACTTCCTTTTGAGAAGGTGTGTGAAGGGAAGTGTCTGGTCCACCAATTACAAAAATGAATCGACAAATAACCTAAATCTTCCCTTGATGACTACGAAGTCCAAAAATGCTTTGAAGAGGTGGAATGTTAATGATAACATCTATCTTCTTTGTGTCCACCTTGATAACAAAATGTGATAAAATAAACCCTAAAATTTTTACACTGTCTACTCCAAAGACACACTTAAGAAGTTTCAATCACATGTATAATCAAAGGCATTCAAAGATAAGATAGAGATTATAAATGTGATCCTAATGCAAAACAAACTTGGCCAAGATATCATCAACATAATCTTTTATAATTTAATGAATGAAATCATGGAAGATAAGGTTCTTAGAATGTTGGTAATTTGTGCCATCATTTCTTAAGCCAAATGGCATGACCACATAGTAGAAGGTAACCAATGTGGTATTGACAAAAAATTTGATTTGATCATTACAACTAGTAGGGATATAATTACAACCTGGGAGCTGATCCATGAAAGAGAGCAAGGGTATGACCTTTTATTGAGTCTAAAATTGTATCTATATTTGCAAGAGGAAATTTATTTTTGAGAGATTCTTTGTTTGAGTCACAAAATTCAATGCACACTCAAATATGGCCATCAAGTTTAATGGCAACAATGATATCTAATATCTAGGGTGAATAGTCTTTCGAGCAGATAAAGAAAACTATTAGAAGCTTCTATCTCAACCTTAACCATTAAAGGAACCTTGGGATACATTTCTCGAATCTTTTATTTTACAATTTGGGCATTGTGATATAACACTATTTTTTGAATGACTACTTAAGGGTCAATACCACACATATCCTCATATGACTAGGAGAAGATATCAAAAAAGTTATGTAGGAGTTCGAAAGAAAAGAGTATTCTTTAGGAGAGAGACATTGTCCAATTTGAATAATTTTCTCTACATTGTTCAAACTCATGGGGACATCGATAGTATCACCCACAATGAGTGTACAAGGGTCGTGAGGATCAAGAGTATCTAGAAAGTCTTGAGAGACATTTGAAAGTGAAGCAAGATAATCAAACATCATGATGGATCCCCAAAAGTATGCTTTAGCATTTAGAAAATAGGGAAATCTATAATCATGGTGATAGGAAGACAAATTAGCATACACCCCAAGAAAATTAGCTAGAGCCTCTTTGGTAGAAAAGGTATTTAAAAGAGGTATAGATGAATCTGCACTATCCATAATAATTTTAGGATGTACTAAAGGAAGGGAAGAAGAATCGAGATACGTTGAAAGCATATTTGCATCCATCAAATTGGTGTATCTAGATTTAGAAGGGTGAGTATAGTATCCAAGACCTACAATAGAGTTATGTGAATTATGCTTTATAGGGATCTTGATACCCTGCTCCTTACAATCACAACCATTGCCATTATACCCAATTTTAGAAAGGATATAGAAACCATGACCATAATGAGATTGTAACTCCACAAAAAGGAAAGGGATCACTGATAGTCACATAGTCAATATGAGATGTATAATCACGAGAATCAATAGATGAAATATTACAAGTATTAATTGTTTTAGATTGAGAAGTTGTAAATTTTGGAATGTCAAAGTGAAATGGGTCACCAACAAAGGAGGGCATAAATTCTAAAAGACCTCAATCATCACTTAAACATGCATTACAAGTAGACAAAGAAAGTGAGTTATCAATAGCATCGTTAATAGAAGTTAATGATGGTGTAACTGGCTTTGGAGATGAAGAAGGAATTAAATTGCAAAGTGTTGAAGATGAAGTATAATGATGACCAAGATCTACCTTTTGGCAATACTAGATGGATCAACTTTGGTTGTGTATGCTTTATTGCCATGAACAAATTTACTTGATTAATGCAAAGTAGACAAGAATGCATTCATGATGTGAATTCATGGTCTACCAAGAAGAAGGTTGTATGATAAGCCTCTTTGCATCACATATATCACCATGGATGAGGTGATGAGGCCCAACTTGATAGGTAATGTAACTATGCCAATAGCTTGCCTACCCACAGTATCAAAGCTATGGATAAACAATGTTGTAAGAGAAACAAAAAATGTGTCTACATTGATCCCATTCAATAGGTCTACACCACAAATGTTGAGACCAAACCAAGGTCAATGAAAGTACGCTTAATGTCAATATTATCAATAGCAACAATAGTTAGAAGAGGATCATGTTGATTTCGAACCTCTAGAGGAGTAAGTTCATATTGTTGGAAAATAATATCAATGGTATTTGATCTAATGCAATCAATCAAGGCAACTACATTTAGCCTAGTATAAATAGGGATTTTCTATATAACTTCCTAGAGTATGTCATGATAAGGTGAATTTTGAATTAAATTTCATAGAGAGGTCTTACCAAGAGTAGTGGAGAGTTGTTCAATAATATTCTAATCTTTGAGAGTGCCTTGAGTAGCACAAGGAGCCAACAATAGAATAGAAGTGGGAAGGGAAACAAGAATAGAAGTAGTTTTGATTATTTCTTCAAGTATTTAATTGTGTGGGCTACCATATAAAAATTAGTAGCCACAAGCATGTTAGAAGTGATAGATTTAGCAATTTGAAGATAATAACCCAAAGATTGAGGTTTATCAAGAACACCTCGAACAATTATTATAGGTTTAGAAACTTTTAGTTTTTCTTTACAAAGATGAATAGTGATTTTCAGTTTCACTAGCTTCTAAGTAGAGTTGGAAGCAAAAATTGTATTAATTAGATTTTGAGAAAGAGAATCAAAAGGAGAGGATGAAGTAGGAGAACTAGAAAACAAAGAATAAGAATTTAGAATAGAAGGAACATACATAAAACCTTTAAGAACATCGTCTTAACATATTGAATAGTGATTTTCAGTTTCACTAGCTTCTGAGTAGAGTTGGAAACAAAAATTGTATTAATTAGATTTTTAAAAAGAGAATCAAAAGGAGAGGATGAAGTAGGAGAACTAGAAGACAAAGAATAAGAATTTAGAATAGAAGGAACATTCATAAAACCTTTAAGAACATTTTCTTAACATATAGTTCGAAATGTCGCCAAGCGGGAAGAAGCCTGTTTGAAATGCCATCGAGCAACGGTCTTCTAAGGATGGGATGAATTGTGCGCATTGGTCTTCTGAGGACGGGATGATCTGCGGGTAACGGGTTGGGCATGATTGCTTGGGCGGGGGCTCTTCCTCTCCTCCTTTGCTTGGAGATGTTGTAAGAGCAGTTGTGGGCTCTATTTCTGGCGATGTTGCGCGAGTGGATGTGTTTTTGCTGGGGTTGGATGGTCCTCCCCCTCCTTCAGTTGGCTTGCCTCCTACTCCGATTGTTGGGGGCTTTCCTTCTTTGAGCCAGGTGAAGTCCTTCTATGAGGCTACTAAAGTTGGTGCTCGGCCTCCTGCTCAGGCTCGAGTTCGGCCTTTGCCATGTGCTCGTGATTCCCCTGTAGTGGTCTATGGACCTAAGGTTGCTGAGAACAAGGATTACTATTTGAAGCAAGGTGTGGTCTGCAAGTTTAACGGCTTGTGGCCCTCCCTTCCCAATCTCCATGAGTGGGTTTTCGTCTCTTGGAAGTCGGTGGTCTCTGGGCAGATTGAGCTCTATCCCAGCACAAGGGGGTTCTTTTTAGCAACCTTCACCTCCTCCACAAAGCGAGATAGTGTGTTGGACAGGGGGTGGATGTGGGGTATTCATTCGCTGTCCATCAGGCCTTGGCCTTGTTCTTTCAATCCCCTTACGGAGCCGTTGAATACCATACTAGTTTGGGTCCGACTATCGAATCTCCCTCTTTAGTTTTGGGAGGATTCATGTTATGAAGTTATTGACAACACCATTGGATGCTTTTTGATGGTGGACTCTACGACTCGGGAGCTTGAGCATACTACGGTAGCTCGTATATTAGTTGATTTGGACATCTCCAAACCTCTCCATGGTAATGTAGTCTTATTGGTGGAGGACTGACCTTGGAAGCAACTCCTGGACTATGAGGGTCTCCCTTTTCGGTGTAGGAGATGTTTCTTTGTGGGTCATTTGGCCTCTAGTTGCCCTCATGCCCATCAGAAGGGCACTGCTACTTGGTGGAAGGATGCTCTCTCGGATCATCTCACAATGGGCTTTCCTCCTTCAAAAGGTTCTTCTGCGGAGGACAACCCTGTTGAGTCTTCTCGAGAGTCTATGTCTTGCCTAGCTCCTCTTCCGGCTATCCCTTTCGTGGAACCATTGTTGCCTCGATCTACTGACGCTGTTCAGTTTGAGCCTGCCCAACCCTCGTTGAATGCCTTTGTTGGTCCTTCGATCGATCATGTCTCCTCTCTTGTGTTGTCGACTCCCTTGCTACGTGGTGGCTCATTGCCCATGGTGACTATTGTGGACCCACTTCTCTCGCCTCACTCGGTGGACTTAAATTCTAAGTCTTTCTGGTTTGTTGTGCTGAGAAAGAAGGGACTCCCAAGATTTGTCGCAACTTCACGGCCTAGGGTTAAGGAAGTCAGATTAGTCCCCTCAGATTCTGGGGTTGTCTAGTCCTCGTTTGTGGTTCGACAAATGTTTGTCAGTTGTTTCTATGTGTGGCATGTCCTCTTTTCCTAGTTCATTCTTGGTTTGAACTAGCTTCTTTTTGGCCCTGTGGGCTTTCTGTGTAAAGGGTACAACACCCTGTAAATGTTGCTTATTTTATCAAAAACATATTGAAATCTTATTTTGAAAAAAACATTATCAAACACATTAAAAATTTGGAGAAAGAGATCCAAATTTGGCAGAATGGATACCCTCAGTCCTTGGCTCTAAGCTAAAGGGGACCCCCTCGAGGGTATCTCCAAACAAAAAAAAAAAAATTGGAGAAAGAGGTCCAACATAATCAAATAAATTGCATTCACCAAATAATGAGGACATGAGGTGTGACTAGGTGGGTTCACCAAAATGTAATGGTGAAATTTTGGTTTAGCTAAAAGTTCATTTTATAAGTAAATGGTTTCTACATTACTTCAACTGAGAATGAATAACTTGCAAATGAGATACATTTCGATATTATGCTAAAACAAAGAGAATAAACAGCTTGACAATCCCATAAATATTATTTAGACCATAAATGGATAACCTTTATTCAACTAAAGCATAGAAAGGAGATAAGAAAGCAAATATTTTTAGAAATTGGAGAATGGTTTACAAATTACACAAACAAACATAAGATAAAGAGTAGAACCTAGCACCAAACATTAGATTTCACTATCCAAAACGCTAATGCATTGCACTAGTAGTCCTACGACCCAAGCTACAAAACACTTCTAAAAATTTAGAACTTTGATTTAGTAGTTTATTCAACCTGCGAATTGGAAAAGAGACAAAAAAGCCAAATAGGAAAATATTGAAACCTTTGTGTGTACTCTTGTCTTACATGCATTTAAAAACTAAGAGCAATAAATATAATAAAATAAAACAAATGGTATCAACCCGTCTATGAGGAAGACTACCATTGTAAATGGATTTAACAATAAGGTGATAATTTACACCAAAGAAGCTTGTTGAAATAATAATGGAGAAATAATATCCGAGCAAAGGAATATTATTCAAATGAAAAGAACAATATTACTCGAAACAAGTTCTTTGAGGATTTGAAAAACATGTAAGATCTATAGTCCTTTGTGAGCTTCAACCAACAAGAGAAAAAAGTAAGAGTGCAATCTTTCAACTTCAATAGAAATTTTGACTATTTTTTTCCAAGAGAGCCAAGAGGAGCCAAGAGAGAAAAATGTAAAAAGATTGTCTTTCAGGAAAATGAGATTTTGTTTTATCAAGTACAAAAATTTGAAGTGTTACTTTCTCAATCGAGCATTATACAAGTGTCACAAAAAAATCCATATTTCAAACTCAACAACTTTCAAGATGCTAGTGCATTGCACTCTCATCTTGAAAAAAAATCAAAATTTTACACATGTTTCTAGAACTAAGGTTAGAAAGATATTGCAGTCCACAATCCAAACAAACCATGGTTTCATGGAAATAGGACAAGGCTTGAGTTTAAGTGGACCTAGAACATGCTACAAGAGTAGACATTGAAGCACGTTCAAAACACAATGTGAAGTTGCACAAATATAAATTTTCTACATTACACTTTGCACTCCTACACTTCCACCCTTATTCCTTGGTTCTGCTAAGACTCTAAATTTTGATAAGCCTTCAGACTTTCAAACGTTCTCGACATATTTGCACCTTGTTCAATTATCATTTCTCCTTTAATTCTCCCACTCCTTGAAGTCCCCGAACTCCCATACTTCCCTTACACTCTAGCACATATCCTCAAGTTCCACAAAAACCTGAAACCCCACCATTATCCCAAAGAGGTGCTCACGCAACTTAAAACCTTGTCATCTCAACACAATTTCTCTCACCTACCCTTCATTCCAAGACTTTCCAACTACCAACTCAGTGGCACACAAGTTTTGTGTGCTACTTCATGCCCTAGCACATCACAAATCGAGGTTTTCATTAATGCTTAGGGTGATTTTTGTAGATCAAATGCAATATGGCTAACCTAAAGCAATTACGTGCCAAAGATTCTAGAAAATGACACCCAAAAGGTATGGGCGTTTCCTCAAACATTGTCGATCCTAATTTTTTGAGATTTTGTGCAAGTTTGCACATTTTCTTTTGGCCGCCCGAACTTTCGAGGGTTTCTTGCATGTTTGCATTATGTGCCCTTGGTTGTGACTTGCAAAGGGAAATAAACCCCAAAATATTATTGTTCAAAGGGTTGATGAAAAAGAGGAAGAAAAGGGTTCAATTGCAACGCAATTGAAAGAAAAGCCCAAAGTTTTCTCTTTCCAATTTTGGCTAAAGGTATTTTAGCATTTTAATTATCTAGGTTCATCCCAAATGTGTAACTCATCATAATTTTGTAAGAATGAATGTAATGCACAAAATCAACATCTATTATCTCCATGCGTATCTTATTCATTTCTAGATGTATTGCTGATTAGTTTTCCAACTAGAAAATTATAGAAGTCCTTGCAAAACCTTTGTAAAGCATCTCTTCACGATAATAAAGAAAATGTTCAAGTTTATTCATTGACTACTAAGTAGAATTATTTGATATTCTAATATTTTTGTTATTTTTTCAAATGTGTGTGGAACCTAATTTTTTTATGCACTCTAAAAGATATAGTCTTCAATAATATCTTCCTTAAGGTATCACAAAATAGTTTCAATCATTGCATCTTTCTATATGAATTCAATAACTTCATTGCCCAGCTAGATATAAGCACCCATCTACCTAAAGCTCCACCTCCCATTATTCCAACACACCTATAAACAATCAAATTTAAACACCTTTTCAATTTGTACTAACCTAATGTGATCCAACTACCATATATAAATGTATATAACAACATTAGGGGTTGTCTTAAATCACATTCTTATATACTCTAAATGCCAAGTTATCTCTTGTATTAAGGTGCTTAACCTTGAATGTTCAAACTAGCATATAGATATAAAGTGACAACCTGAATAGAGATAAATGTGCAGTAACTATGGTTTGTGCAAAAGCATATATTTACTTCTTGTAGTGATATCTATTGCAACACCTTAGGAAACCCGTTAACAAAGTATTGTCTGTAATGAATTGTCTCAAAGGTATAGGCAAGTCAGAGGTCTATAGATGTTCTATTTCTTCTCCCTTATCCTTTGTTTCACTTTGTAGAAAATATAGCAAAGCGACTAAATTGCATAACAAAGCCATCTAATCCAATTTCTATTTCATCACTTTTAAAGAAAATGAACGGCATTCAAGAGTTACAAAACTGCCTCTTGGTGAAGGTTAACGACAAACAAATGAATCTAACGAGCTAGTCAATGCACAAAGAAAGTTGAAACATCATTTGTGCATAAGGATTGTCAAAGTAGGCAAAATATAACCAAAGACAAAGATAGGAAAATAAATAAATTTTCCCTCTGTATTTTAAAGCTATTGTCTGCTCTATTTTAAGTTTAAAAAATAGGAAAAAATAAATTATTTCCCTCTTATTATTTTTTATCCATTTTCTACTCTATTTTCAATTTAAGAAGAGACGAGGGAAATTAGAATTTATTCATCACATTGTTTCAGCCACATAAATGAGTTCGAAGCAACAAAACATAGTACTCACGCAAATGATCTTATTGGCTGATTATTCACGATTACAATAGATAAATTTTCATATGGTCTATCTTTCTACATGGGGATAATCTAAGTTAGGCTCAAAAATGAAGACAGGCTTAATGAAGTTAGAAAGGACATGGCAAATGCCCAAAATATAATCTTACTCTTCAGTTAGAATGAATATGACAAAAACCCAAAATCTAATCTTACTCTTCGGTTACAATGTAATTTGGAAAAGCCAAAATGTAAGCTTTTCTCGACTCATAATTTTATTTGACAGTTGAATTGTCTAGCCTTTGCTTCCTCCTAGACTGGCTGGGTGTAGACATTGATGTCAATAATTTGTTCCCAGTCTGGGGTCCCTTAACCCTATGTACCGTAAGAAAAAAATCAGTACATACACACGTTGACAGTTGACTAGAATAATAATAAGTAAAATTTTGCATATTTGATAAGAAAACAAAACATCAACCATTTAATTTAATAGGTTTGATCTTCCATAATATTACATTATTGACACCACACAAAAAACAAACCCTTTATAATCCAGGTTCTTTATATGTTTTTCGTTGTTCGCTTGATGCTTAACTCTCACACCGTCAACAATACATAAGCTTTTTTTAAATCCAAGCCAAAAATATTAAGGCAGAACTTCATAATGTTACCAATCACAACATTTAGGTAGCAAAATAGAATTCAAGTTGAGAGACAATTGACTTTGCTAAGGGCTTAATCAACACAATTTAAAAACCATGTGCTTTAAGGCAGGCAAGTTTTCATTCAATAGCTACTCTTACGAAAGAATTCAATTTTACTATAAACTCAAGTCTTCTGAAATTATTGGCTATGTTTATTTCAATCTAGGCTTATTTTATGTCTATCTCGAGTTATTGCTGACAATAGAAGATTAGCAACTACAATGCTTCAAAATAATTACAATAAACAACAGATGGAATATTTACCTTTAAATTACATAAGATGAATAATAGTTCAAATTCTTCGAATCTATATATAGACATTTTCTCAAATCATTAGATGTATTTAAGAAAGAAACAGAAAGTATAAATACCATGTTAGAACAACCATAAAGATCAACAAATAAATCATATACAGCTGTTGCGAGTTGCAACAATCTTTAACTAGATTAACCACATCCATTCCCATAGGATGAAGCCAGATGAAAGAAATCAGAGCATTTTAGAATTAAAAGTTGTCAAAACTGTGAATGTGGAACACGCTAAGCATTGGACACAAGCATTCCCTGCAGAGCGAAATTTATTGCCTTTCTTGATCTCTAAAGCCCTTTCCAATCTAGTCACAATATACACAAAATCATTAGTAAAAATTGTGTTATCTTCTTGCTCTTACAACTATGCTAGTTTCTCAACTCAATAACATGTCTAATGAGGTACATCACTAAAAAATTAGAGCAACTGAAATGTTCAAGAAACTAAAAGAATTGTTGAGCATAGAAAGTGCAGATTCAACTAGGGGGGGAAATAATTGCTTCATAAATTTTGCAGAGGATTCGCATCAAAACAAAGCCTAGTTAAACCTCTTATATAGACACTAGTGTTTGGAAGAAATTGATCTTTGTTATCCCTTCTACGATCCATGCATCTAGTATACCATTGCTTCTTCAAGTAGCATCCCACAAGGGTAGAAATAGATTGAATGTTAACCTTCTCCCTATCCAATCCCCTATAATGCCTTGAATCATAACTCAGATTTCAGAAAAAGAATACTAATACCCTCAACACCTGTCATCGCCAATGGTGCCAGAAAGTGTTGGTCACACTTAACATCTTTTTAAATCCAAGAACAATTGCCTTTTGACTCAGTGTTTTGCAAAGTATATTCAAAATTGCAAATCCTTCCTAAAGCTGAGTATCTAAATGAAAATGTGGATCTCTAGAGACTTTTGAAGAATAAATGACTGAGAATAGAAGAAACTGCTAAATTTAATAGCATGCAGATGGAAATCATTCAACTCACAACAAACTTTTTAAGTTTTCAGAATAATATCAAAACTATAACAGCAATATATCAAAACTAAATCATAAACCAATCTTGCATTTAATAAACTATTACTTAAACCGCACATGAAACAATAAAGAAAACCTAATAGCTGCCACCAATCCTCACATGCGGACTCCTTCTCAATCAAACTGATGTACAGCTCACACGCACTTATTTAAACTGTTACTTGAATTAATATGGCAAATATTTATTTCAATGAGGAATTCTTCAGCGCTCACACAAAACCCATTCTGAATGCTAGAGAATACTTTTTACTTGCCTATGATTCTATGCTTATATAGATACTAGGATGTGGCAATCCTGTTGCAACAAATTCTAAATCAGATTGCCACCTGTTCATTCCCAAAACTGCCGCTACAACAAACTTGTCCTTTTTTTCTAAGTTCAACTCTATGTGGCTCAGTTATCCAACCAACTCTCCAACAATGCCTTGTTTGTCATGAAGCAAACATAACATCTTTGGAACCTCATGCACTCGCTTTGGAGTGCTTGTTATCCTGAATCACTGTGTGGATCTTAGCATCTTATTCACTTACCAACTGCAGATCAGGTTTGACAGCTCATCTATCCATTTATAGTGAATATTGTTTTGCACAGCAAAATAGTACCTTGTATGACAAATAGACTGTGTGCAGCCACAGGTGTTTATTGCACAACAAAGACAATCTCTTGGACAACAAAAGGAATCTCTTGCACAGCAACAATGATGCCTTACAGCAGCTCCATTTTTTCTCTATACATTTCGAAGCTCACAATGCAACTGTAGAAAGTACAAAAAACTTACTCACCTCAAATTCAGTTCATTAGGTCATTTCACCTCAATCTACTTAAAAACAATCAATTTAATTATTTATCTATAATAATTCTAATCTAAAACATAATCAAATCAAGGATATGATATGGATGAAAAGTATTAGTCAAGTGTATTTTCAGATTATAAAGGTATGTCCAGAGATGGATAGAAGTTACAAGCATTTCTCTGGCTCATCACTAGGTTCTATTTTTGTAATTTCATTAAGGTACTGCACGGAAAGGTCAAAGTACAACTCACTAGACAAAATGAAGTACATCAAATGATTAATGAGTTTATGTATAGGTTTTGAGAGTTGCCTCATTTGATTCTACCACATAGAGGCAAAGAAATCACTCCAACTGCTTAGGAACAAAGCATTCTAATAGAAGCAGGCATGTAATGAGCCCAACATTACATACAGAAATAAGATAGGAAAAAGTCTCTTGTAGAAATGGGATGTGAATAAAGCATAAAGCTATGATAGGAAGTAAGCTGCAAAAAAAACATAAAGCTATGTTAAGAAATAATCTGCAGTTTCGGGCACGGGGATGGGGGGACGACAAGGGGACGCATTTCAGGGACGCGGGGACAGGGGGTCTAAGTTTGGGGGCGGCAGGGAGACGGTGGGGGGATGGCAGTGGGGGGGCGGCAGGGTGCTGAAATACATATAGTACTTGAAAAAATAGTTATAAAAAGATGTATAAGAATTATACATCTTGGAGACAAATAGGAGTCCCCTAGACGTCTTGAGGACACCCCAGCGTCCTCGAAGTCCTAGCAGCATTTTGGAGACAGTGACACTGGTGGTGGGATGGTGGTGCTAGTGGTGGGCTAGTGGGGGAACGTCCCCCCCAAGTCCCCAAGTCTCTGAGACATCCCCATCTAGGAAACACGGGGTTTTTTGGAGGGGACACGTCCCCATGGAACACTGCAAAAAATGCATAAAGCTATTCAAATAATGTGAGAAGAATTAAGCATAAAAGTCATGAAAAGACTCTAGGTTGTTTTGAAAGTATGATACAAAGTGATTGTTTGAAGAGAAAAAGCAGAGGGTCATCTTTGGACATGCTTTTGTCTTTACGTTGACAAAATTTATTAAATGGATGATTCTTTGTAAAAAAAATTGATTGAACTAGCATTACTTAAATATGTTGACAATCAGTTGTCCTAATTGGGAGCGACTCACCTAAGAGCTTTGGATGTTCTGTATATTTGTAGTATCAAAACAAAGTTCAATCTTTTTTTATAGTAAAAATAATTGTTTTCAGAATTTTTTAGAGTACAAGCATTTAGTTTTAATATCAGTGATATTGAAACAGATTGGTTCATCACAAAATTTGCATGAGCTATGACCAATGAAAACCTGGTATCAATCATGTAATGCCCATATAAATCTGATCCAAGAAATTTCTCAATCTGCCTTTTTTTTTTAAAAACTTATAAAACATTTTAATTTTATCAAGTGTATCATTCAATTTAAAATTTTAATCATTATTTAAATTACCTATTTATAGTTTTAATTATAATTTGTTTCAAAGAATCGATGTTGTTCATTATACAAAGGAGACGAAGGCTCCTTAAACAGAATTACAAGGACGATGTTTCTAAAAGAAACAATCGTTAACAAGAGATGAAGTTAGAAACTACTAGATGACCATTAATAACATAAAAAGAAAGATATTATTCTAATACCCCCCCTTAATGGTCATCATTCTAACTACCCAGAGAGATAACAGAGAAGGCTGCCCCCTTCTTCTCAGAAGGCTTCTACAACAAAAGTCAAGAGCCTGCCACTAACTCTGCCACTTGAGATGAGTCTACCACCAACCCTCCCAGAAACTACAGAACTTCTGGATAAACCCAAAAAAACAACACCAACCGTCCAACCTGATGTTGGAGAACTGTCCCTCCCTGTAACCAGAGACACACCGAGAACAGCCGCCACAATTTTGAGCAAAAAATCGCAAAACCCTGAAACTAAAGTTTACAAAGCATTGTTTTTCCCGAAAAAACAGTAAAGACCCACAAAGGAATCCCACGCAACTCTGCAAATTACAGAAGCCCAGAAACAGGTAGTTGGCACAAAATACGAAACACGGATCAGCATACATAACATCCTTTTTTTTTTCAAACACTAGAGAGCCCTCCCGAACTGTGAAAACCCAGACTAGGGCATACAGGAGACCTTTAATTTTTGAGGAAAAAATTATAAACCCTTTTACAAAACGATTTTTAAGGCAAAAAATCGCACAAAACCCACAATAATTTTTTTAAGGCCAAAAATTATAAAACCCAAAATAATTTTTTAAGGGACAAAATTATAAACCTACCAAATAAACTGATTTTTTATTTATTTTTGTTATGGGAAAAAAGAATATTAAAAAAAACCTCAGAACATTGATTTGCCCATCACTCCAAAAAACCCAGAATAATAGCAGGTCGACCATAAAAGAGAGTTGCAAAGAAAAACACCAGTCGTGAGCAAAAGAAATACAGAGCCGTCTCCACGAAATTACAAAACCCTCAAGCGAAAAGATCCTACTGTTAAATTCATGCAAGTTGTCACAGACGCACGGAATAGAGAAGACCCAACACGCGGTGTACACAGAGATGCGGGCTTTCCACAGAAACACAAAGCCGTCACGGGTTATGCGCACAGAAACACGAGTCAGATCCATCGCGCGTCTGCTAAGAAGACCCACGGAAACCCTTCCGTTGTCACGCGGGAGGAGAAAACAAACACACAAGCTCTGCTAAAGAACACGCACGGGCTGCGAGCAAGAATGACTCCAAAAACGCGGGCTACACAAAAAATCGCAAGCTCAGAGAGGATAGAAAATCCTCATGCGAAATGCATAACCAAGAGCCGCTTAAAAATCTAGACGCAACAAACCCATGAGCGGATTGAACGCAGTCCCAAAAATGATTTCGAAAAATTTTAAGCAAAATAATTTCAAAAAGAAATTATATTTTTTTTCGAAAAAAATTCCCTGAGCTTTGATACCATGTTACAAAGAATCTATGTTGTTCATTATACAAAGGAGATGAAGGCTCCTTAAATAGAATTACAAGGACGATGTTTCTAAAAGAAACAATTGTTAACAAGAGATGAAGTTAGAAACTACTAGATGACCATTAATAACAGAAAAAGAAAGATATTATTCTTATATAATTTAACCCCAACTCCTTGGATTAATTTCATTGGGCCCTTGGAGTGATCTACTCAATGTCAACCAATAAGGCCAACCTCAATAAAATTCCAGATTTATAAAATCCGTGGGGAAACATGTGCAGGTCTGCAAGGGGCCAATCTCAATGTCAGGCTAGCTTTCCAAAGCCTGGATTAAATGTGTGCTTCACAGTCCCGTAAGGATAGGGATAGACCAATTGCACCTATAGCCCACACAACCTGTGTAGGGAAGTAAATTGGCAAGCAGTGATGCAAATGTTTTAGCCGCAATCAACAGAATAATCTCCCACTCTAAATCCTCAAATCACTCACTTCTACAACATCTATCACATTTAATCCTTGTTTAAACCCCAGATCCATTTGTCAACAACAAACCATTTATCCTCTATAGCGTTGACCAAAACCATTCCCAACCCCCATGCCAAATCTGGCTTGCACCAAAACATCCTTTCGTCGAATATTCAGGAATAATTGAAGTATTGGCCCCATAGCTACCATTTTACTCATTTTTCATCTCAACAATGAGAATATTCTAGGAAAATCTCAGCTCAAACTCCTTTATATGTTTCTTTCAAAATTCACAACCTCCTTGGTGCATTAAGCACCTTTTTTCTTCAGCCTCACCTAGCACTAGCTATCTCTACTCATGTCTCACATTGCAAATAGGACCTATCACAAATCCCAAACTGCACCTTCTCCCCTTGAGTGCTCCTAGCAACCCAACTAAGACACACATTGCAAAATCATGCACATGCGGATCCTATGATCTTGTGCCCATGATACTCCAACTCCAATCTTTCTATATCCCTTGCCCCTCAAACCTTGTCTTAGCATCACACTAGAAGACCACCATAACACCAACCCTGTTGTGTAGGCTCCAAATTACTCTGGCCACCAAGAGTCCCACACCTCTCAACCATTGTATCTCTTCAACTTCCCAAGTTCATATCCTTCACCTTCAACTCCTCAACCTCCTTCCATTGCTCAATTCCAATTGTAAACTTCTCGACAAGCACTCCCTAAGTCTGATCCAACATGTGACATCCCAACCCAAGTGCCAACTTGTCTTTGCCAATTCATTTCCCGTGTTCGATGTCTTCCTCAATACTATGCCAATTTGCCATCTTGGCTTAACATCCAAACTCCTCCTCGAGCCTGCCAATGTACTTCCCTCAAGGCATCCCTCTAATTTGCATCCTTTACTTTCAGCTTATCAAACTCATTTTGGTGTTCAACTCTACTTGTATGCCACCTCATCAACAAGCACACCTTGAGCCTAGTCCAACATGCAACATCCCAACCAAGAGAACCACCAACTTAGCTTGGCTGGCTCAGCTCTTATGTCTGATATCCCTTGCAATACTTTGTTCCCTTTTGGCATGCTTCCACTCTTTCATCTTAAGCTCATGACACAATCCTCTATCTTGTCCCTTGGACTTCCAAACCAACCTATCACCCTGTCACATTACTTATCGGTGTCCTTGACACTTTATCGAGGTAGACCACATTGATATGGGCAAGGTACTCTTCTTTCCCCTAACTTCCACTTACCTCTATGACCTAGCCTTACCCTTCAATTCATTGGTGCCACCAACCACACTTACCTCTCATGACCCAACCATGATCTCTTGCTTTATGGTCCTATCATGTGACTCAACTTCATGGTCCATCCATGTCCCTTTTTCACCACAACCTCCTCCCACGCCCCTTTGTTACTCCTCAGATCAATGACCCTATCATCGTCCTTCACCTTAAACCTATGGCATCACTAAGATCCACCAAGTCCCTCATAGACTCCTACCCACCTTCTTGGACTACCACTACACACCACATGCACAACCTTCATGGTCTAACCATTTCTTCAACCTTAAGTTCCCTTTCATGAGCTCTCTATAAAACACCAAGTTCACTCCATCTAGACCAACTCCTTAAGCCTTCCCACTTATCTCCCCAAGAAATCTTGTGACTTCCCTAACAAGCTTCCAAATCTAATATGGACAAATTATCCTGTATCCATCTTTGATCCTTGTTCCTATGCTCTCACAACTCCCTAAGTTCCCCCTTTATTGCACAACGAGTTAGGACTCCACAAGTTCACCTTCTTTTTACATCCCTAACGCTGCCTTGCCACACTCCTTGAGTTGAAGCACTATCCCAATACTGGCATCTATACCACCCTCTTAGTCCCTTGAACCCCTTGAGCCTTTTTTACTTTCCTCAGGATGGCTAGACTCCCTAAATTAGCTTCTTGTCCATTCCCATATATATGGCCAGATTAGCTCTACGCCTTGTACCACAAACCTATCAGTAGATCCCTAACTCTTTGCATTCCCATGCAACCATACTGACTCCAATGCAAGACTTGGCCAACCTCTTTTATCGCATGGACTTCCTTCCACATATGTGTTTCCCTCGCTAAGTTCCTCAAACTCTTTCTCTATGGCCCAACTCGACATCATTGGTACTTCGAGCTCCATATCCAACTCGATGATGCACCCCAAGCTATTCACCTCTAGACCACTCCCTCAATGGTCTTAGTATCTCATATTAATTTGTTACTCTTACAGACTTGTCTCTTGTCCTGTACTCTTGGAGTACACACGAGCTCACCCATGAACTCACATTCAAACCTTGTCCTCAAAGCCACTCTTGTCCCTTCTCCATGGGATGGAGGTCTTGGAACTCTTTTGCATCCTCCACAAATAGGCAACTTTAGTAAGCACCCAACATGACACCCAACCTCCTCACGTATCCCCAAGCTCCACTCAACGCACAAACCAACATTACTCACCTAGCTCAATGAGCATTGTAACCGGCATGAACAAATCACCTAGAAGTTGTCCCATACTAAAGACCAACTACTCACCTAAACTTTACATCATAGAGGCAATTATCTTTTGCAGGAATATCTCAACAAACCAAATGATAAAGATACTTTCAATTTCTTGGGATATTATCAAGAAAGTGTCAAAAACCCAAAAAAGAAAAGAAATAACTGATGTTTTTACATTTAAAGCCATCCTGATTGCATAGAGATTAGAGAGTCGACGTAAACAAGGGCGTTCACCATCAATACTGAAATAAGGATTTCCCCATTAATTTTGAGATCATTGATTACAGTGCACACTGCACACTGCATTACAACATAGTTTGACTTCAAAGTTCAAACCCTCACTATCAATTTCACACCACAAGCTACAAATGTCAAGCTACAAAGTAACACAAAGTGAACAGAGCCAATGAGGCTAGCTGCTACGAAGAACAATCATCTACGGGGCTGTAGTTCTAATCTTTTTGCAATGGGTTATACATAATGAAGTGATGCTAGATCATCACGCTTTTTATAGGAATAAGATAAATAGCTTAGAAAGTCTTCTACTATCTGGATGTGAACACATGCAATATAAACTGGATTGCTTAGGTCAGTCATGCACTAAGTTATACCATTACTCACGGATAAATAATACAATGCACAGGCCTCTTTCCTCCCAATCTGATGTAAAGCCAGTACAAAAGAATTTATTGATTTTTACTCAATCATGCCATGGTTCAATGTTGTAGATTGGTAGATAGGAGACCCAGCAAGGTACCAAATTTCTCATGAAGACCAAACACGGCACCATCTCCATATCCTAAACTATTGCTTACAACAGAGGTTTGGTTTCTATAATGCTCAGACCATTCTATATTACCACCATTATAAAACTTTTCCCAAGAGAAATGATGGGGTACTGACACACATTATTAGTTGCACTGAGTACATAAGAATCTGCACTCAAAAGTTTAGGGGAGTCGAAGGAATTATGGCCATATGTCCTCCCAAACAGAGATATCTTCTTACTCCCAAGAAAGCAATGAACACATCAACGTGCCCTTACTATCACCTTAACACAAGATGCAGAGTTTGCACAAAACAATCTCCAACATTCTGCTCACACCTATTTTAAATCATCTGCTTGTCATCAAACAGCACAGCCCTCCTAAAGATATATCAAAATCATTTGTGCTCAGGAAACCATAAAAATCAGTTTGTTTCATTACAGAAAAAAAACAAACCAGAATAGAATAAAGTCAAAATGACCAAAAATATTGCAGTTTACAGCATTTCAAGGGAAAAAAGCAGATAATATTGGAAAATATAGAAAAAAAATTGGTCAAAATAGCAGTTGATGCTTTTTTGAAAATATCACACTTTTTTCATAAAAATATCACTCTGCAATACAAGATCCAATATTTTCCACGATATCATTATATCTGCTTTTATGCTTTTCAATCTTAATCCTTGAAATCCTAGGTCCCCTACTAAAGCCCTAACTCTTTTTTTATTTTATATCATTAAGTTGTAAGTTCTAACCTTAACTTTGAATTATTTTTAGTTTACGGTTATAAATTTACTAATCCTAACACTAACCCTAAAAAATTAGTTTAGGGTTAGGGATTTTTTCTTTTACACAATTCTAACCCAATAAGAGAATTTTTAAAACATTTTTTTATTAGGGTTAGGTTTTACATAGTTTAGGTTAGGTTTTTCAAATAACCCTAATGCCTATTTTTTTACTTTTAGTTTCATATTGATTACATCTGATTATATGCACGAAAAGGATTATGCATAGACCTATTGCAAACCTGCGCCTAATTCAAAGTAAAATACAAATTTTGTGGTGTTGGATGTTGTGGGAGCATTTACTACTTAAAATGGAATTTGGCAAAGGTGCTAGAGCATGATATAAGGCCTTGCAAATGCCACCAATCAGGCTTTGTCGTCTCTTGAGACTTAGCAGAAAATAAAAACAAAGAAGGCAACAACAAATCTTGGATCAACATCTTATAAGGCAAAAGTTGATCCTTCAGACAAGGGTGAACCTTCACAATGAACATCCTCTTACAAGTGAATACCTTCTCAACATCTCAGACCACACCTAGAGCTCAACCATCTTTAGAGAACACACGGTGAAAAAAATAGAGTTCACCAGCAGCCTGAAAAGGCCATCGTTTATTCCTAGTATTATTATAGCCTCCCATTCAATGTTGCTAGGACTCCATACTGATGATTAATGGTTGTTGCAATTGTAATTACAGGTCTAGGCTTCAAAGCCCCATTATACCAGAGATTGAGGAATTAATATTGAAGATGTAGTGCAAAATGAGAGCAATGTCCTTGCCAACCATTGCAAGGAGTGAGCAAAGAAACAGTGCACAATCATGCCAAATGGGTAGATAGATAGGAGAAACAATAATTTCATTAATTTCCTTGTAACATCAGAGATTGGCGTGACTTTCCTTAAATTCATGGATACGTCAGCAACACTCATATTGTAATGTCCCCGAATATTTGGTTTGAGCCTTCAATAATTGGCAATAATTCTTTTATGGCTCAATTAATTTTTATTTGGCTACGCAGACTTGGGAATTAATTTTCCAAAATTTATTATTAATGGTTGTTGAGCCAAAATATTTTTATGATTTTTCTATGATGCTGGACATTCAAATTGATCTCCTCCTATGAAGGACCAAATATGGGTATCTCTTATGATATCACATTCAAACACCCACGGATTTGAAGCTTAAGGGAAAGTCAACCTAGACATATTCTCAAGGCAAAAAGGTTGGCCACAAAACTTCACTTCAACAATGCACTATGGAATCGTTACTTTGAAATAGATCACATCTTGAGGATGAGAAAAGGTGGGAACAAACTCGAATTGGATTACCAACAATGTCAAATTTGGTGATACCAAAAGACGAAACCTTCTGTAAAGAGCAAAGCCAAATATGTGCGTCTTTCATGACCTCAGGCTGATTCACCCAAGGATCTGAGTTTTCAGGGAAAGCCAACCTAAAGATATTCACAAAGGTTAAAGGGTTAGCCAGAAAACTCAACTTTGACAATGCAGTAAGGAATAATTAGTTTGCGGCAAAGCACATTTTGAAGAATGATAGTTTGAACTCTAGTTTAAACTCTCTAAATAAGAACCTAATTAGTAGTCCCAAAACCTCTGACCAGTAAAGAAAAGTAGACTTTAATCATTAATGACTACACAGATGAGACACATCGCGATGGAATGTAGTGCAAATTTATCTGTACAAACAGGCACTCAAAGATAGAAAGTGAGACATATCCCTTGGAAGGATGCAATTAAGAAGGTTTCAAACTAAAAGACGAAACATAGAATATAACTCCCAAGTATACATTGCCATGATTTCCACAGGCTCTCCGTTCTAGAAGAACTGAAACCTGAAAAGAGCATCCTCAGAGACACCATTTCCCACACAGTGATATGGATGGGCAGTCTAAACCTATTACAACTTAAGTTAACTTGCTCACAAGCAAATGCTACAAAATTTTAAATATGATTCTTGGTGAGGGAAAGCTAAGCTTCCAAACAATTTATGCAAGCTTAATCAACTAATCCTGTGCCTCCCCTTGAATTTTTTTTGAGATAAATCAGAAAACAAAACATTTATATAGACCCAATTCAGAAAGCATACACTTCTATTCCTTCACTTTCTCGGTCATTTAAATTCTGACTTCACTTTTAATCTTTAACAATTAGAATCCAGTATGATATCATCAACATTCAACGGCTCATAATTTTTAGGCATTTAATCTAGAACATTTACATAAAGCTGTGCACATCATATCTTTCCAGCATGGCATACATGTTATCTCAGTTCACCATTCCATAACGGATGCAGAAAAATTAATAGTTTTTGATGTATTTGGTCCATTCTTTTAGTTGATCACCCACAACATTCAAGAAAAGTATTTTGAAATTATAAGTTATCTGTTATGAATTGAGAAGGAAGAAACCAGAATGATTAAGAAATGAAATTAGAAGGAAATCCATTTCTTTATATTATTTAATAGTCATATTATGATAAGGTATAAGCCAAGGAGATTTTGTTACGCCGTCCTTGGAAATATCTACATATATGATGATTTTTTTAATTTTTTGATGAGTATACATGGCACAAATAATATACATTATCCATACCATGAGGAACTTGACTTCTGTAGTGTAGTTTTGCACATGCAGTTAGAATAGTGTAGAATTTAACAATAACTCAGAGACGAGAATATCTAAAATTTTCAAAATTGCTTAGGCAATGAATTAAGTTTTGAATAAGAAAGCATCTGAAAATCAAGAGGGAAAAAATAAAAAGGTCAAATATGTTGGTGGGGGTAAAAACCTCAAATGAGATACAGAATTTAGCATCAAGAATTATGGCTAAACCAGGTTTCAGGTGGTTGAGAATCAAGGGCTTGTAGGAAATCACATAATTTGACTGGAACATGAGGGTCGAAGGAGCAGGAAGCCAAAACAATTCCAAAAGCAACTACTTTTCACAAATGCAAAGCAGAAAGCAACCTCCAAAGGTGTTTGACTTACTTTGGTATCATAACTGATTTTTACTGCAAGAGGATTATATGCCTTAGGTTGATCATTAAATTGAAACCTGTATGTATGAATCTATACATTTTTTCTAATGAGAACTAAGGCATCATTGAGGTAAAACCACATAACATTTAACTACAGTTCACAATATAAAGAATTTAACACTTGGCATGATTATTGCATGCAATTAGATAATTTCTAATCCTTTTAAAAACAGAATCCATTATCAATTTAGGTATGTATTGTTGGAATCATAATTTCTATTTTCTGCTCTGTTTGCAACATTCTTTCCACAATATACACAGTGAGTACAAAGAATTCACATAAATTTGTATGGACAAAGATGGCAAAAAATATATATACAAAGAAGCACAAGTTAGAATCAAACCTCAGATTTCCAGGATTCCGAAACCTTTTTCAGTTGTTCAGCAAGTTCCTCCCTTTTCTGAAGACCTGAATAACAAAGCAATGATCTGAATTACAATAATAGAGATAGAACTTGATTTTTCAACAATGATTCACACACTTCAAACACTTGAACTAAAAATCTACCTTCCAAGCCACAACAGTACTGGGGGATACACATATAACAAATGAATACTCTAAAATTATAACCCGCACAGTTGAAAAACTGGAGTACAACATGGAATCATAAAATAATAGAGACAAGTAATGTATCGCATTTCATTGTGTGATTTTTATAGTGTCAAGTTACTAAGGAATTTGATTTTCTTTTAGGTTAGTTCAAATAACATTGGACCTGGAAGATAATATAATCATTGACCATATGTACAACATATTGAAAGATGGAATGCAAAATCCACTGAAGCATGTAAATGGCTAATTATAAAATCCTTTTGAATTTATGAGATAGTGTTGTCCCTAATCCTAATAGTTTGCTGAAATATCAGGCAGTTCAGTGGTTGACCTGCAATTTCCTTGGATATTCCAATGAATAATTTACCAAATGAGATCTTACATTGTTATGTTGCTGAATTGATGCTCTTTGCTACCAAAATTAAACATGTATATAAGGAAATTGATGTTTCCTACAGCTATATATTGTCATCTACATCATGTCTGACTCCAATGTTATCATGGGTAAAATACTAAAATATTAAAATGCATGACCACACTACTGAGAATCAGATTTAAGGTACTGAAATACAAAGTGGAAACTCTCTTGGAGCATGGAAGCTGTGAATCCTTCCATTTTGGAAGATACTGCATCCTCCTAAATTCTTGATGCATTCACCTTAAAGACCCACACAAAGAGTTTGTTCATCAGAATAGATAGAAACTCTAGATCCACTCTAGATGATCAACTATGGGTCCAATCCATCAATTTGTAATGTCACTAGGCTATTTCAGTTACAATTCCCCACTGGACTCGACATGTGTGTTGTACCCAAACTAAATTTTTTGCTTCACTAAGGCATTTTGCTAAAAATAGTCTAAACCTAGTTAAAGTGATGTCGGAAGGTGGTTTTTAGGCTTTTCAAATATGGAGGTTGTGTCAGTTTCATATCAATCTGATATTGGAGAGTTTTGAGAAAATCCAAAATTTGAACGAAAATCATCAAATTTTTCTAACTCTGGAGCAAAGAGCACTTTTTGAAAAAGGCTCCCTTGATTTTAGGGGCCCAGATCCTATTTTTAGGGTTTGTCACCTCCAGCAGACATTTGTCCAGGATCTCGCCAGCTTCGCAACGAGCTATCAAGCCCGTCAAACGAACCTGTTTTGCTCGACTTATGGGAGATACAGCGGAAAGCGAGAAGAATGAGAAAACGACTAACACTGGAAGCAAAAACGAGCAGTCTATCCCAGGGGCGCCCATCTTTTTGAGGGCCTAAACGGAGGTTTCAGATCAAATGACCCCTTTGACGTTTGTTTCACGCTCAGTCCAGCTCCGCGTTGCACCCTTCAACACGTCAATTTGAATTGCTGAGAAGTTGAGACGAGGAGGCGAACGCAGGGTTAAATCTTGATTTTGAGGTCGTGAATAAAGCAAAAGAGCATATTTTCAAAAAGTTGCTTGAGCTTTTTAGGCCTTTAATGTCCTCTATTTGGTGATCTCAGATATTCAGTTTTTTTGTGTTACATCTAGCTATCCGTTGCCTGTCTCCGTCAGATCAGAAGATGACCTAGCTGCCCACAGTCAGAGTTTCAGTGATATTTTGGTCAGTTCCAGAAATGGCTATCTCTGGAGAAAAAAGAGCACCTTTTGAAAAGGGCGCCTTCCTTTTTCACCTCTCAGATGATGTTTTCTTGGGAAATGTTCCTTTGCAGTTGTTTTGCGGAATGGTTTCAGCTTCACGTTGCACCAATTCATCAGTTCTGAAAGTTTGTTGAATGCAAGATACGAAGGAATCTGGTTTACCTTCGTAAGATGAAAATGTTGAGAAAATGGCTATCTCTGGAATGAAAAGAGCACCTTTTGAAAAGGGCGCCCTTGTTTTTCAACCCTCAGATGTTGGAATTTGAATAAATGTTGTCTAGGAATTGTTGTGTGGAATGAGGTCAGCTCCGCAGTGAGCCTGTGATCCAGTCCTGGAACTTTGTCAGTCAGAACTTATGGACGATTCGTTTTTCCCTTCATTCGAGATTAAGATAGAGAAAATTTGACGATTCGTTTTTCCCTTCATTCGAGATTAAGATAGAGAAAATTTGACTAAGTCTGAGAAAAAGAGCAGCTTTTGAAAAGGGCGCTTGGATTTTTGAGCCCTTAGATCTTAGTTTTATGGTCTGCAGTCTCAAGGAGTGTTTTGATCAATTTTTGTTCTACTCTACAATGCACTCGTCAGCCAGTCAATCGGGCTTGTCAGTCATCCGGAATCAGTGTGTGAACAGAGGCTCCAACGAAGGTTACAATCCAAATTTTCATTAAAATTGGCTAAGTCTGGAAAAACATTAAAATTGGCTAAGTCTGGAAAAACGCCTTAAGGGTCAAAGTTGACTTTTCAAAACAAGTTGACTGGTGCGCCCTAATTAGGGTTTTTGACTTCAGTTCAACTGAACGATTTCTGGGTTGCATGCAGAAGATACTTAAGTTCATTTTGAGTTACTATTTTTAGAAGTTCAGTTCATCTACATTGTGCATGCATTTGCATGTTCAGTTAACTGAAGAGGATGTTGAGTTCTAATTTGCATGTGAAGTTAACTGTTTTGCATGTGCACTTAACTGACTTGCATGCACAAGTTTAACTGATTTGCATGGGCAGTTCAACTAAAGTTAAAAGTGGTGCTCTATTAAAGCATCATTTTCATGCATTTTAAGCTTCAGTTCACAACCAATCACATTCTAGGCATTCATTTTGAAGGCTTAGTTAAGCATGCGCCCTAATTTGAGGCTTAGTTAACTGCTAAATAAAGAGGTGCGCTTTGAGTTGAAGAGGTGGACGAATTTTAAATGAATTTTATTTATTTAAAGACAAAAGTCATCTTTATTTCTTCTTTCTTGAGCAAGTTGTATCATTCAGAGCTCAAAACATGGCGATTTCTTCATGCATTTGAGGATTCGAGGTGCTACAAGTGTCAGATTTCAGCGTTCTTCATAGCAACGGATTCAGTTTGTTCAGAAGAAGAATATTCCAGACTTTGTTTTCAGTTTGCATGCAGGTTTCATCAAAACCAAAACAGAGATAGGCGAATTCTACAAAAGCAAAGCAAACAAAACCTTCTATCTTCTGTCTTATTTCTTCTATTTCTCATCTTAGGTACTTTCTTCGCATGTCAAAGAAAACGGCAAAATATTCAAAATCTGACCATCTGGGTTCGCATATTCAGCATCAGCAGCAAATCCCACGTCTTAGATTTTTTCGAGAAAATTGCCCCATAGCCTTCATTCTAAAGCTCTGTGCTTTTTTCCGAAGATTTCTTTGCATGTGGGATAAAATCACATCTTTTTGAAAATCGCATCATCTGGGTTTGTTCTGAATTCCGTTGTGCACAAAACCCATGTTCCAGATTTTCTCAAGAAAATTGCCCCAAGAAGCTCTAAAAACCCTTGCAGTTCTCGACTGAAAAGTCTTTGCATGTTAGGTTAAACGGCGTTTTTTCACAATTTTGACGTTGTGGGTTGTTTTAGAATCATTTTCCGGACAAAACCCATGTCTTAGAATTTTTGGTGAAAATTATCCTCCAACAGGATATTTTTAGCCTCACCAGGAGCCATTTTAGCTTTCCAAAGAAAGTTGTCAGAACATAGCCGTGTTCACAGTCAACGGGCAAGTTTTTCAGAAGGCAGTTCAACTAGACTGAATTCAAGACCAAATCGGTCTTAATTTAGGTTTTCATCAAAGCAGCTGACAATACAGCGTTAAGCTGCAAAAGGAACAAAGATCACTCCATTTATGGAGCCGCCAAAGTCACTCAAATACTGTGCCATTATCTTCATGGAGATGGTACCTATGCTGATCTCGAGGCTGTGCAAACTAGGTTCCAGAAGCATGTTTGTGATATCTTGATGGAGGTTCTGGATCACATTTCAGTAATTTCAGCGAGTTTCAAGAAAGCGGCTGAAGATGTCGGAGAATGCATGCATACAGTCGAGGAAAGTGACAGAGAACTGAAGAAACAGATTATTGCTTTGGACAACATCAAAGTGTCAGAAGACAGAGTAATTGATGAGTTCCTAGACGAGGTGTTGAACCGAGATGACTTTGAGTGATCTGCCAGTTGGAACTTGCAGTTAATTTCGAGGATAGAATCAAGAGCAGCAGTTAACTCGACTTTCAATCTTGAGTTCACTTGCTGACTTCACACATGCTTATCTCTTCCTTGGAATTATCTTCACAGGAGTTAGGGTTAGGGTTTCCAATTAACTGAGGGTAGTGTCTAGTTAACTTTGCTTTAAATAAGGACGTGCATGCTTGCACATTGTCCATTTAGGTTAGATGTACCGGTTAACTGATGGTAGCTTTCCAGTTAACTGTATAGTTTATTTTATTAGGGTTTAGCAATAAATCTTGCATGCATTGCAAGATTGTAGTTGACTCAAGGTGATTTTAGGGTTTCCTACACCTTTCGATGTCTATAAATAAGAGCTTTTGCTCATTTGTACATAACTTTTTGTGATAGCATACATGTTGTGCCCACCTTGCCTGTAGTATTGCTATTTTGTATCTGTTCACGAACTTTTGCACAGAGAGAAATATATGTTGTGCCTACCTTGCCTGTAATATTGCTCGTTCTGTATCTGTTCATGAGTATTTATTATGATAATGAATTGTTATGCCACTCGGGTTTCATGCAATTATTATGGTGAATGCTTGCCTTAGTTAGATATAGTGGCTAGTTGATCGTAGATTGTATGCGTGTCTCGCCAATGCAATTTATTATCCTAGTTGGCTATCCTTCATGTTATGTGTTCAATAAACTCGTTCAGATTGAGCTGATAGATGTGCCACCTTGCCTTCAAGTTGAGAATTTGTTCTTGGTTATCGTATGATGTGTGTGAATAATAAACTTATTCAGATTGAGCCGATAGTTGTGCCACCTTGCCTTCAAGCTGAGAATCTGTATTTAGTTTATCGTGTATTGTTGTTTCCAATAAGCCTATTCAGACAAGCAGATAGTTGTGCCACCTTGCCTTCACGTTGTGAGTCCATACCTGGCTTATCGTCAGATAATCATTCCTGCTCCATTTCCTCATGCTCTGTTTTCTTGAGGAAACTGGATAGATTTAAAGTAGTTAGCTTAGTTGTAGTTAACGATCTGCGAAACCAGAAAATCCTTAGCTGCAACGTTCTTGATTTTCTTAACCTTGTGCCTCTTCCAGCTGAGAACAAAAAGATAGGACTTAGATTACTTTTCTTTTCCACGCATTCCAGCACTGCGAGGGAGCTTCCCCTCCTAATTTGAAGAGCACTCATTACGCAGTGTGCATAGCTGTCCGTACAAACCTGCACTCCATAGGTGTTAGTTTCTACGCCAACAATGTGAAGACAAAATGAACCACCTAGTTGAGGTGCAACCTTTGCTGCCACATCCTTTAAAGCCCAACGGTCCATCAAGGAGAATATGGCATGCACTAGATGTGTGCACTTGACTCTCCTAGATTTAGACCACTACCATGCCTCTTTCGAGCATATTCGACATTAAGTTAATAGGCTTATCACTTGACAAGAACAACCCCTTTTTGGCTCCAAAAGACCTTTTTATGAAATAATAAAATACATTTGATGAGCAAAGTCACCCTTTTATGCATCCATGATTTAAATCTTTAAATTCTCTTTCCAACAAGCTATTGCACTAAGGTGCTTTTTAAATTATTTTAATAAAATTAAGCAACCTTTGTAAAATAATTAAATTAAAGTCAATAATACACCTAAGTTGCGGAAACTGTCAGCAAGCATCGGAATCGAAAACTGACCATACTAGAATGATACTGATGATGAGTAATGAAAATCAGGGTCGTCCGGGTGACTTGCTACAAATAGACGCTCTCTCTAAGAATCTTGGATAACACACCAAAAATCAAGATTCACTTCGGAAAGTGTCATAGGAGTCATCAAGACCAACTAAGCTCATTGCCAACATCAAATATCCCTTCTGACAAGGTTGATATTACATCAAAGACCGAAAATGGGGACATTACATTTCTCTTCACTGAACTAAACTCTACTTCAACCCTTTTTCTCATATTATGTCAAGTCATAATATTCCACCATGAAACTTGTTAGTGCATCCTACTTTGTTCTAACAACATTTGATAACACTAAGAATCTTCAATTGTACAGAAAACCATTGTAAAAAGTTGTATCCACTTCAAATGAAATGCAAAAAGAGCTAATCTAATTCAGTCCAATTACTCTTGAACCATTTATTACGGTAAGAAGTCCAATATTCTAAATTGGTCTTGGAAAACAATCAATTCATGAATATGAGAGGTGAACTGAGCAATTTAAATAAAAATAAGGTAGAAAAGCAACACAAAACACAAGACCCTTATCATGGCAGTCCATATTCGGTTTGCTTTACAATTCTATCAAATTTAAAGAAAACTATGAACAGAACTTAAGTAATATTAACTTTTATACATATTTAAAGCATAAAAAAGCAAATGAAATTACTTTACCAAGTTTGCTTGAAAAGACCTTCATTGAAAAAGAGCAAATAAATTGTATGAGACAAAACAAAAATACCTTTCTGAGATAATTCTTGAATTGCATTTGATGATTTCACTGCAAATCTCTGAAATGAACGACTGCACAGATAGTTACATTTTAGGATGTTATTCATACCTTCAAAGATTCTAATATAATAATGTACTGCAAATAAGAAATCACAAATCTAATAAAAGTAGATCAGCTCAGCTGATGCCCTTATCAGATTAAGATACTGATTGAGATAACAAAAACAAGCTATATTTAGAATACCCACCACCACTTAAAAAAAATCATGTTTAGCTAGTTCCATGATTAGAAGTCAATACTTGACACACAGGTTAAGTCACAGCGGTTTCCATTAAGTAATATGATTTCATTTAAATAATTCACAAGGCACACATGATGTAAAAATATAAAGTGGATGCCAATTGTAATCTTCAAAAATTAGTGATCTAAAGGAGTGAAGGGTACGTTAACGCTGCCAACAGCCACAAGGAGCAGATAGGAGCACAGATCGACAAAAAAGAAGAAATGGGTGTGGATGGAGAAAGAAGGGGATAAGAGAGAGTGATTAGAAGGAAGCTAGACACAATGGCAGTCCCAACAGAAGCAAGGGAACAGAAAAGAATAAGATCATGATGATCAAATAACTAATCGCCTGATGAGATAATCCAGTTTGCAAGCAGCAACAGAAGACTTAAACTTTGATGTCAGGGATGAGAATATCCTCACAGGTAAAGAAATCAGGATAGAGAATCCTATGGTGTAAATTTGCAGAAATGTGGCCATTGAATGAACTCCCTCAAATCATGCACAACCTCCAAATATGATTTAGGACAAAATTCAAATCAGATATCTACTGAAGGGTTTCTTCTTGCCAATATTAGGATCATCTGTAGAAAGAAAATTTTCGGTGGAGGGACTTGATTCTATTGAAATGAAAATTTAAACACAAAAATTGATGACTCGTTTTCATGTACTAAAAGCAAAAGTAAGCCTTACGATTGAACTGGTCAGATTGTTCATCATGCCACCAATTAATGGAAGGTGCACAATATTGAAAGCTATATGTAGTGTGATAGAAAAACTAATTTGTGTCACAAAATGAAAAACAGTCTGTACACTCATCCTACACACAGCTATGTATTAAACGAGACCTTTCAAAACCCAGATATTCCATTAATGGCCTCAGAAATTTTGCTTCAGCCAAATGGGCTTCTTTACTTGTGGCTGCCAATAGGTCCTCCCATACTGAATGAAGATAAGGAAGCATGTCACATCCGTGACTCTCTAGAGCTTGTTGCCCTTATTCACTTAAAAGGCAAGGAATGTTAGATATAGTAAACATATTAGATATATTAGCATATACTTAATATTGTTAGCAAGTGTTAGCATGTTGCTGAGACTACACTCTTTTAGGAGTTTCGGTTATTCATGTGATATGAGTAGTATCTCATGTTGTACTATTTTCCTAGTTGTAGAATCTTATAGCCCATGAATTAATCCTATATGGTATCAGACTAAACTATAAGGCTCCATGCCGCATAGGCCTGTGATCATGGGTTTGAGTAAAATTTAATCCTAGTTGTAGAATCTTATAGCCCATGAATTAATCCTATATGGTATCAGACTAAACTATGAGGCTTCATGCCGCATAGGCCTGTGATCATGGGTTTGAGTAAAATTTATAGATGGGATGAAACTGTTGCTTCATCAGCCATGGTAATGGAGCTCTTCTAAAAGCATGGAGGAGGTTGTGTGCAGCAAGATGAAAATCCCTAGAGAGACAGCTGGAGTTCATCAACATACAAGAGTAGTATGTGAAGGAAAAGCAAATGAATTTGACGAGTGAGTTGTTGAGGCATAAGAGTTGGTGAAATGCATAAAGTTGATGTCAATGGTGATCTGGAAATTTATTGGTGATGGTGAAGCATCAACAGAAGATAAAAATTACTACAAAATGGAGAAAGAATGATGAGGGAAAATCACATCAACAAATCAGGTTCCCATGCGTTCACAGAAATACCCACCTCTCACACCCACTTCCCCACTTCCCAGCCTACCTGACATGTACATCCCACCACCAGAACCCAACACCCACTCAACCCCTACACTCTCAGCCCCCCAGTTTTCTTTGTAAATGGAGCATTGCGGAGCATATTTCTGGTCATCAATCATTACCAAATCATGTTCAAGTATTGCTCCTCTATCAAATGCCTCGTTAACAAAATAGCTAACATATCAATTTCAAACTCCGGTCTCGATCCATCCATTATTGTGAGAATACTCATACGAAAATGCAACAAAGATGTCATTTGTGATGTGGAATTTAAAATTTTTGTTGTGTTTGGCCAAATTCAGCAAGGGGGAGAGGATGAGAGTACTGCCCAATTGCAACCACATGTTTCCCATCAGCATGTAGCTACATAACCACTCCAACAACCTGCTTTGAAAGGTCAATGTATTGATGGCCTTTTTTCACCTCCTTCATACTGAGTGCAGGGACAAACAGGATGCATAACGAGTTACATAACCATGTCTTAAGATCAGAATCTCATGCCAAATCCAGTTCTTTTGCCTTGTATAGGAATTCACAATAGGGAAATGCAAATATAAATTCAAACTTTCATAGGATGACATCACTGACACATGCACAGTTTCCTAACAAGGAGAAGGCAGAATTATTGACTTTTCAATGGTATCAGCATCTTACATGGAGCAGGCATGTGATTTTGCCCTCTTAGGTCAGATTATTTTGCAGAAGGCCTTCAGAATATAATATCAATGATGAGTTTCGTTCACGAGGTGGAGATAGATTTAGGACAACCATACCCTGATAGGAATGTCAAACCACCTATATCTAATGCTTGAGAGATAAGAGATCAGTTACCAAATGTTTTCCACAATCATTAAAAGACATTTAATGTACATGGGATCCTTGGTTATCATTTGGAGAGTACTTCTTGATCTGATCTCAAGAAGATGGATATTGAGGAGATTCAAAGGATTTAGTGGAAGTTGTTTGACATCAAGATCTAAAAGTAGATGCAGCTTTTTAAGGTGTCAGAGAATGTATTATTTTTTAGCAGCAATGGGCTAGGTCACTGTCACCATCATCCTTCCTGTACTCTTGGGCTTAGTGGAAGCACAAAGTAGATAGATAGAGATAGACCAGAACTCCAGATGACTCTTACTCCTTTTAATGTAGAGACAAATTTGTTCTTAGATCCAATACTTATTAGTGTTATTCCATAAAAAAAAGTTAACCACAGCTGATCAAAGCTGGCACATATGGCAAGACAAAAGAATCCTCTATTGACTTCTTTTTCAACACTCTTCTAAACAAGATAATAGGAACCCTACAGAAAATCATGGTGTCATGTACCTTCTAGGTGCATTTAATGGGAAACAAATTTGTTCTTAGATTGAACGCTTATGAGTGGTATCCCATAAGTAATGTAGACCACACAATTGATCAAAGCTGGCGCATATGGCAAGTTAAAAAAGTCCTCCATTGATTTCCTTTTCAACAGTAAAAAGTTCTCCATTGTTTTCCTTTTCGGCACTTTACTAAACAGGATATTGGAAACTATACAGAAAATCATGGTGTCATTTATCTTCTAGGTACATACATAATAAATATGTAATATCTACATATTGAATAGAGAATAAGAATACAATAATAGATATGTCAGAATGAACAAATATGGTGATAGGTTATTTAAATGCAGATAAAGGGGCACATTCAATCTGATGTGTCCCATCAAGGTGAAAAGTAATTTCTCCTAGAAGAGAACTTTAACTAATCAAACTTACTTATGTATATAACATGCCCTCCTTGGCCAGAAAGGCTTTGACCTTGAATCACCAATAGAATGCATTGACCAATATGACTTCAATAAATTGTGACAATAGCTACACATAGAATAAGTATAAATCCATGCAAGATCAATCACGGTAGGCATCACATAGTGTCATGAGCAGATATTTGAATTGTGCTTCTTTGAGGATTGTTGACATCAACTTCATGTGTCACTGAAAATTGCAATTGAATTTTGTAAAACTTTGATGTCCTCTTTTACATATAAATACATCATAAACAAAAAAAACAAAGTTCAAATTTTCTTATCCCTGTTATGTCTATTATTTTTCTATCTCAATCCTTCTCATATAATTGGAACTCATTATTGTTGTGGTGTTCTTGGTAACACATCAAAAACCCTATCTCCTCTCTTAATCATTCTCATATAAGGTTGAAACTCATCTATTTCATGGCATCCTTGATGGAGCATCAAAACTCAGATTCCTCTACTTTACTTGAAGCCTTCTGGCTAGAACACCCAACAGAAAATAGCAACAAAGAAAAAAAATTGTTTCAATTTCAAATTTGGATGAAAATACTTTTACCATATGATATTGGCACCTTCTTGTTTTGCTTCAGTAAATAATTTTGTGTGCTATCAAAATTTTATTGAGCTTGAGAATAACTAGCATTCAAGCTCTTTGGTAATGACACTTAAATATATATGCTGGTTTCCTGTGTTAATTTCTTGATTCAAAATCTAATGATTTTTTTATAAAAATTAAGTATTTAAAGTTGCCTTCCACTTTGTTCATAGATAAAATAAGCATTTCTTATTAATAGGTAGCATGTGGAAGTTAGTTCAATCTTTGTTTATTGTATTCATAGGTAACATAAATTACAGAATCTACGTTGATATTAATTTGTTGTCAGAATTTTGCAATTGGAATTATCTCCATAATGATTTATTTGCAAATGAGACATCAATTCTTAATAAATTCCATATTCAAGCAAGGCCAAAGGATGAACCAAAAGCAAAATTGCAACTGGCCATGGCAGAAAAAAGCAAGACAAATGTCTTCAAACAGAGCACAACAATGCATCTAAGTTTGGACATAACTGAAATTGATCATAGTGGTTCCATATAAAACAAGGAGACCTTGTGATTAAATCTTTTTCATCTTTGTATTTTCTTCCAGAAGAAGCTTCAATGGCAATGTTAAAATGAAAGATGACGGAAGTGCAATGAACAATGTACTTTCTATATTTCTTTGTCAATTCATGATACAACATGTACAGATTGAAATGAAGGTTCAAAACCTTTCACCTTTTATCAAATTTAAATTCCTAACTACACTCAAAGGACTGAATAAGCTCTTAAAATTCTTCATTTAATCTCTTTGTGCAGAACTTCCCTAGACAAAAAATGAATGTTTGTGGGTTTCCAAACATGCCTTCACAAGCTAGCAAGATCAGCTCTAATACCATTTGTAACATCCTATTTGGATTTTTAATATCCCAGAGGGAATATTTCGTAATATCCAATCAAGTTTAATTTTTAATTTCTATACAATAATATATACACCAGAAACTATACTTTTTCCAATGGGCATTTCTGATAATTAATCGAATTTGCGCAATTGAATATCTCTTTTAAATATAGCAATCAGATTTGCTGATAAACAGCAAATGTTATTAACTTGAAATTTTAATAACGTCTACTAGAAGATCATTTAACTTAGCACAATGGTGATTTCTGTGTGAAATCACTCTTGAGAAATTGTGGGTTTCTGTCCTTCGATTCCTGCCATGAGGGATTTCATCCTCAGGTTAAATGAACCGCAGTTCAATGCTCCAAAGGAGCAATAATCAGATGATAAAAGGTTTATTCTTTGTATGGCAGTTACTTCTCCTTGTTTGGTGTCTCTTATATTTTTTCCCTTCGATGATCATGATTCTTCACATGCCCCTTGGCTTTTGATAAAATTAAACTTTAATTTTATATTTTATATTTTATTTTTTGATATTTTAATTTTTTATTATTATTATCTCATTCCGAAAAGAGGACATTACAGGTTATTGTGTATCCTCCTGCCTAATCAGTCGGGCCTTACAAAGTTGAATGGAGTAGAGGATTTTTTGTCAACGCAGGAAGGTTGAAGTCTCACATTTCAATCGGTGACATCCATGCTGCAGGTAAGGAAGTGTTAGCTGTTCACGGTGAGCAGCAGGAGCTCAAGGCTTTTTGGCTTTGATTTGACGATGGTTTTGAAAAAATGGTTGGTTACACGTACCAGGGTTCAGCTGAAAGTTACCCCGTCAATGTAGGAAGATGGTGTGCTTCTCTTGTTAGTGTTGTGAAGCTTCGGGAGATATTTTCCCTTAAATATAATGTATCTAAGGCAGATCGACCATCATGCTTTATAAACAAATATTGTAAATGCTAGGTCGGCTCTAGAGTGAGCTCGCCTAGGCTTTGTATAAATAGGAGAAGGTGTCTCCTCATTTAATCAATCAATCAACCAATCCATTCCTAAGTTCGAATTCTTTCAGCAGCAGGTCGAGTTTCTAAGCAGCAGATTAGCATCAAGGAGAAGAGTCAATACTTTGTGTATTCATGAAATTGCACCATATATAAGTGCAGATCCTTTGTATTGTATTCAGCCTTTCTAGGGCCTGTTATTATTCTGATTTATAAGAGAATCTTTTGCTGGGTTTTTCTCCCTCAAGTAGGAGCGTTTTCCCAAACTTAAATACTGTGTTATTGCTCTTTGTGTTGTGTTTTCTGCTTATTACATTTCTGATCCTAAAAACTAACATGGTATCAAAGCGGGTTTAGAAAAGATCTGATCAGATTTGGCTAAGCAGTGAAAGCTTTCAAAGATGTGAAGAATTATTTCAGTCTTCTTAAATTTGCCTTATCTATTTTTCGCCATGCTCTCAGTATCGGCTGCATCAAAATTGTGCCATGTATGGATGAGTGCTGCCTATCACTATCATGAGCATTAGCATTGGTGCCAATTGTGTCATGTGTACTGTAGCAAGGAGTCGAGGAGATTGGCGGAACCTGTAAATACTTGTCGACCTGTCAATACGGGATGTGCCGTGGAACAAGATATTCAAGCCGATGATCCCACGCAGATGATTCTAACTTCAATGTGTGCTGAGATATATTTGTGTTCAGTGGTATTGTCGGGTTCATTCAGCAATAGGAACATCTGGAGGATTTTGGGATTGCTAGCACTGTGTGTACTTTGCATCTATTAGAGGAGACGCGATTATGTAGCAATATGCGGGCATGCACATTCTTAGTGAAGTCGAATGTTATTTTTTGTAATGTTAACCACCATTTATTAGAAATTGGTCGGGCCTTTAAATATATGATCGAGAGGAAGTATCGGGAAGGCCATAAGGGTTGATGTCTCAATCTATCATTCTATCGGAGATTCTGTGTTATGTTCATTGGGAGTCATTAGCAGGGTTGAGGAATCCATTACACCGTGGCAAGTAATTACCTGGAAGCGATTGATGAAAGCTGATATCATTTGAAACCATTAACAGAAGTGTGACAGACCTGAGCGATTGCAGTGTGAGTTGATCATTGGTGAAGGCTGAAATTGTTAAATGGAGGTTCGAGTAAATATTCACAGTGGTGTAATTCTGAGTTTTGTCTAATTCATATTTTGTGTCCCGTAAAATACTATCTACTGTGATTTGGGTGCAAAATGTATCTTGCCTCTATTGTGTATGAATCCTTGCTGTTCCCGTGATGAATTGAAGCCACATCTCTTCCAGAGTCAACAAATATATTTTGGACACCGCCATTCAACATAGGGTGTGGTTGATATTGTAGTGAAGGATCAAGGAATCAATATCAAACCTGTTGGGTTATTGTTGGAAGCATTTAATTGAATTGTTGGTGTTCAGCGAATCAAGATTTGTTGTTCTCTAATTACTGTAGTTGTTAAGCAATTTTATTGAACCCGTAAATGTGAAAGAAAGAATTCTTAATGTTGGGCAGTTATCAAGATGATATCCAAGTTACCGGAGCTTAGTGGACATTCTGGAGATTGAATAAAATCTTGGGGCTAAGTCTTCATTATCAGCTGGAATGTATATACAGGAAATTAAAGGAACGAAGGTCCAAGATGGTTCTGGCAAGATGTTGGTGACAACAGTTGGTATGAAAACAGGATGAGGGTAGATTGATGGCAACATTGAGTGAAGGTGGTGAAGATGAAACACCACTATAGGTATAACTCAATGGTGTACCAACATTAAAGAGATAAGTATTTTATGTTTGTACCTTTGAATAATGATCATGGATTTAAATAATCATGTAGTTAATAATAATTCATGCAATAACATTGGGAATAGTGAATCATGTATGCTACTAGCATTGGTCTGTATATTCTTCTTTGGGGTAGTTTGATTTTATGAACTATTGTTAATCTCTTTAAAAATGCAGGATGGATCAAGGAGCAAAAGGATGATGAGAGATTGCATAAGGAATTCAAAGGGAGGAAGAGCTTGAGGCATCCTATGAGAAAGTCATGTCGGCTAGAGAAATGAACAAACAGGCAAACATAGCTTGCAGCCATGGGATTGAATTGGTGGCACAAAACTCTCATGATTCTTCACTAGAGACATCTCTCGAGGGAACAAGGTTGGGTCAACCTTGGATGGGGAGTTTGCATCAACAAAGAAGATTGAGAAGGATGAAGACACTAAACAATGGAGAACCTATACAGATTGTCATTGCAATCAGCTACTTTGAAGAGGAGGAAATGACATTCAGGGGGAGTTAAATTCCAAGAATTCAAGACACGAGTTGAGATCTTGTCCAGGAAGAGGACTAAGGTTCTGAGATCCATCAATGGAGGGGAGTTCACTTCCAAAGGATTTCTTTGCAATCTTTGAGGCAGGGATCAAGAGGGAGTTTTGTGACTCACTGAGAAGAAGTGAAGGTGTCAGCTAAGTGGGTTGTAGTGTTGCAAGGCCAGGTGCTAAAGTCCTTGGAAGACCTCTTCAGCTACAGAGAACAAAATTGCAAAAGACAATCAATCTAGATTTGACATTGGTAGCTCTGCAAACCCATTCAGAATAGAGTGCTCTGGGATGAGGTCAAGAAGGACAGTCCTAGACTCTCACAAGTCAGTAGTGCCGGAAGTGTGCATTGGAAACCGTTTCTCTAAGGCAAGCATTGCAAGCAATCTTGGACAAGGAGGTCAAAAGGTTAATGCAAGTACTTGGAGCTTCAGAGAGAGTCACATCATCATGAAGATTTGTTGTAATGTATATTTCTCTGAGACGGAGAAATATGAGGTGAAAGCCCTTGTAGTGTATATTTCTCTAAGATGGAGAAATATGAGGTGCAAGCCCTTGTTCATCTCTGAGACTGAGATGAGACGTCATGTTGAGAGACTCCATGACGAGGATATCCTATACATCTCTGAGACTAAGATGAGACGTCATGTCGAGAGACTCCATGACGAGGATATCTTGTACATCTCTAAGACTGAGATGTGTTTCTTTCCACACATGGGAGTAGCCATTATGGACGTCATGTTGAGAGACTCCATGACGATGTGTTTCTTTCCACAAATGGGAGTAGCCATTGTGGACATCACATTGAGAGACTCCGTGATGAACCCTTGTACATCTCTGAGACTGAGATGTGTTTTCCACAAATGGGTGTAGCCATTGTGGACATCATGTTGAGAGACTCCATGATGAACTCTTGTACATCTCTGAGACTGAGATGTGGATTTCCACAAATAGGTGTAGCCATTGTGGGCGTCATGTTGAGAGACTCCATGACGAGGATATCTAGAAAATACCTCCCTAGCTAAGAGGGAGTGTTGGCGTTGTGAAGCTTCGGGAGATAATTTCCCTTAAATATAATGTATCTAAGGCAGGTCGGCCATCATGCTTTATAAACAAATATTGTAATTGCTAGGTCCGCTCTAGAGTGAGCTCGCCTAGGCTTGTATAAATTGGAGAAGGTGTCTCCTTATTTAATCAATCAATCAAGCAATTCATTCCTAAGTTCAAATTCTTTCAGCAGCAGGTCGAGTTTCTAAGCAGCAGATTAGCATCAAGGAGATGAGTCAATACTTTGTGTATTCATGAAATTGCACCATATATAAGTGCAGATCCTTTGTATTGTATTCGGCCTTTCTAGGGCCTGTTATTATTCTGAATTATAAGAGAATCTTTTGCTGGGTTTTTCTCTCTCGAGTAGGAGGGTTTTCCCAGGGTAAAATACTGTGTTATTGCTCTCTGTGTTGTGTTTTCTGCTTATTACATTTCTGATCCTAAAAACTAACATCTCCATGCCAAGAAGAGGGAATTCATGGTCTGAAATATATCACTATACGTTGATGCAGAGGTTACCGCTTCAATGGTGAAGGAGGGTGGTGCCACTGGGGCAATGACCTTGGATGCGGATGGTTGGGGTGTGACACAGTGGCGAGTGTGGGTGGTTGGGATGTCTCTCAGGCAGGTGGTGTCCCCTCTTTTCCGTAGCATACCGGGGCTGGTTGATTCTCTCTGGCTTGCTCTGGGTGGTGTCTGTTTCTTTCACTAGCTTTGTAGGCTTCTGGGCCTTTGGATGTATGATCATTTTGTTAATTGGTCGATTTGACCATTTTGTTACATTGTGTATGTATCTTTTGTCAGAAAAGGGCCCCTATAGATCACTCACTATATTATAAAAATAAAATTACAGATATCAAACTAATTATAATAACAAGCTCAGTGCAATGTTTTGGGTCTATGCAAGAAAACCAATCTGCACATTGTACCAATCAGAAAATATATTAAAAAAGCATATATAACCCATACACATGGCAATTGAGCCATGCTGATTGTGGTACATCAGTTTGTCAGTCTCGAGACAATTCGCTGCCTATGATGTCCTGATGTGATCCAAAACATTGATACAGTAGCTTACTCCGAAATCTCTACAATTTCAATTAAAGAAGTTGTAAAGTTAATTAATACATTTATAGTTTGAGATGGCAAAGCTCGGGACTCGTCTGCAAATGGAAGATTCAAGGTGGACGACGGAGAAATTCACAGCGAAGGCTGAAGATGCCGATGACACCTATTCGCCCAACTCTAAAACCAGCACACTCCACTCTCACATCTGCCCTATCCTCAGTATTCCAATTTTAAGCCCTCGAAGTGTTATTATCATTTTAAAACTTCTTGCTTTAGATATTAATAGTATTTCTCAAGAGTTTGAAGGGGATGGGACAAGCAAATGCGAAAGGAAACCGAAAAACTATTGAATTTATTTTCAGAGAGACCTACCTGTTGGCAAGACGCTCGACCAAAAGTTCGTTAATAACATAGTGTAGTACCCTGTTCATGAAATTTCCCCCTGCCATTTTCAACACGGTGCACCCAAAAAATGAGGTTGTTGTAGGGCTCTCAAAGTGGAGGCGTATCGCTTAATATTTTCAACCTCCGCCAAGTACACCCAATTCTTCTGAATTAAAAATCGTCTGCTAGTTGCCGCGGCAATCGCCCAAATCTTCACAATATTTCTTATTTTTATAATGCTAAGTTTTAGCGGCTCGGTATTAAACGAATTTTTTGATAAAAAATTTATAGGGTAAGTTTTCATCCATAGATAACCATTGAAAATTTAGAGTTTGCTTTGACATTAGATGACTGTTTGTTATAATTGTGAGAATTTTTCAAATTCAAAATAAATATTTATTTTTTTAAATGTCAATATGTGAATTTTTTAACAAAAAATATTTTAAAAATCATTTATTAATCATTTATTAACAATATGATTGACGGAAAAAGTTTCTCATTTTTGCAACCTTGGAGAAAACAAGAATAAACAAGTACTTGTCTTTATAATATTGTAATTATTGTTTTCTAGATTTGGAAAAAGATAAATGTAAGTTTTACTAATGTGAATAAAAATAAATGTAAGTTTTATTAATTATAGTGTTTTAGTATTGTTAATTAGTTGTTTGCATGACATAACATAACTCTAACTTTAACAATAAATTTTAAACCATTATCCTAATCTTAGACCTATCTCTAACCTTAATTATGGTCGTAACACTATCCATAACTATGGTGGTAACCCTATCATAACCCTAACTCTAACAATAAAGAATTATAGAGTGATATTACAAAAAAATCTATGAATTAATATTGAAAATAAGATTTGAAAATTTTTGGAAGATTATATTTTAGTGATTTTTATTAGTAATATTTTATTTTTAATTTATTTTAATTTTTGAATAGTTCTAACCATAATTTTCACTTATTCTTAATTCTAATCCTAATCCTAATTATAATGCTTTTAGGATTATAATAAATTTAATTATAGGGTTATAATTATAATTTAATTAATAATTATAATAATTTTAGTTATTTTACTTTAATTTTCATTTGTATTTATGTATGTTTTGAAATTAATAAAATTTGGAAAATAAAAAAGTGTTAATATCAAATAGTTTAAGATTTAATTTAAATTTTTATTTTAATTATGTAAAATCAAATTTTTAGGAAAATTATTTTGTATGTTAATTTATGATGTACTTTAATTTAAGTTTTATTTTATTATTTTAATAGTGTGAATCCAAATCTCTATAAAATAGCTAATTGATCTTTGTGAGATTTTTTTAATAAAAAATTAACAATTACATACATTAAAAAAATCATTCTTAAAAAAAATGTAAAAAAAAGTAACATTTATTTATTTTAGAAAGATTTAATGAAATGATTTTATAAAGCAAAATGAAAAAAATAAAAATAAATTAAATGTTAAAAAAATAGTTTACCTTGCTTTCCCTACAAATTTTCCCATAACCCCTGAAATTTCTTAGCCAATTATGTTCAAGAAAAATAATTTTTACAATTTTTAAAGTCAAGTATTTAACATGTTCACTTTAAAAAAATAAATTGTATTTGAAGAACTTATTGATAACTATGCTTGACAACAATCCTATATCTTTGTTAACACTTGAGGATGGAGCACTTGAGTAGGAATAAGAGTGGGGGCGATTTTTTGAATTCTGAGGAGGCGGATGCTAATGGAGATGATGATAAAGATCCTGGCGGGGATGCTCAGGTGGTTGCGCTGCTACCTGTGGCTTGGAAGTGTTCGTTGTGTGCATTTGTTTCTTTCATTTGGTGTTGGTTTGTGGCTCCTATGCGGGGGTCGTTGGTTCGATTGCTCTTAGTTTGTAGGGAATGCTTGCCTATCGTGGCGGACTTCCTTGTGGTTTCTCCTGTTCATATTGGACCTGGCACTTTCTTTGTCTCTCAATGGTTTTATGGTCCTTTCGCTGGCTTTTATGCCTGGTTTTCTATTTTGGGGTTTTTCGTTCTTTCGTTTCTTGAGTGATGTGCTACTTCTTCCTTTTGAGGAGGTTTGTTCACAATGGCCCTACTTGGGTTTGCTTGGCCTTGAGAGGGTTGCATTTACTAGTTTATCTACTATGGAGGCCCCTATGGAGCAGTTCTTTACCCTCCTAGTTTCCACTGTGTTGAACCTCCTCTTTGGTGTGGTGCAGGTCCTCTAGGTGGGTCGAGCTTTATTGTTGTATTTATTGCCCTCTCTGTTGTTGGTGGCTTTGGGAGGGTTTAACCCTGTTCTTGGGTCAGTGGGGGTTGTGTTGTCTCTTTTGCCCTGGTTGTTCTACTTTCTCTTGGCTTTTGCTGCATATCCTTCTAGAGTGTTTATTTTGTGCTATTTGTTGGAGTTGTTTATGGCTGAGTCCACTATGTTGCTTCTGCTTAAGGCTCATTTCTTTTATCTCTCTGGGATTTTGGATGAGGAGTGTTTTGTGGGGGATTCTCTATCAGTTTTTTGCTTGGGCTCCCTGTTGGGCTTTTGCCTTTTGGGTTCTCTTAAGTCTCCATTAAATGGGTTGTTCCTATTGTGTATCTTGTGTGCTCGTGGTCTTTTGTGGAATGGTGTGTTTTGGCCTTTCCCTCTGCTTCTCTTATTGGCTTGTTTTCTTGAGTTGTCGATGGTTGTCATGTTTCCCCTTGCTAATGGTTAGGTGGTTTCTTTCCCATTTCTCCAGTTTGTGTCTTCTATTGAGGTGAAGACTTCTTCTGCTATGGTGGAGTCCTCTCTTTTAGAGGTAGAGAGGGGGTTTGTTGATTTGTGGAGGTGCTTCCCAGGCTGCTAGCTTATGTTGTTACAAAACCTATTGAGGTGGTTTGCATTCCTATGGAGATGGATTTGTTTGTTGTTACAGTGTGGCGACAGTGGTGGCAAGGGTTTTCATGGCATTTGCTCCTATAGAGGGGAGCCTTCTCCTTTTGAGGTGGATTTTGATTTGGCTACTCATGATTGGTGGTGCTATAAGAGGTTCTACTCTGCTTCTTGCCAGGTGGAGTCAGGTTGTGACCATGTGAACAATGGGTTTAAGGTCCCCGTTAAAACCTGGTATGTTCTTGGATGTAAGTGGGTTTCAGGTTCCCTTTTAAACTTGGTTTGGGTTCAAGATCCCTTGTAAAACTTGGCTTTGTTGGGTTTAAGGTTCCCGTCAAAACCTTCTAGTTTAAGTAGATCTGAGTAGTCATGTTGTTTTTCTTTTGATCTGTTGTTGGTTCGTTGTTGGTTGTCTATGTCGATTCCTTTTGCAACTTGTTCTTCTTTGTGTGGGTTTCAAGTCCCTGTCAAAACCTACATAGAAATGGTTTCGGGTCCATTCAAAACCTGTTGTAAATGGTTTTGGGTCTATTCAAAACCTACTTTTCCCCCTTAATCAAAACTATGCTTGACAACAAGTACTAAAAATGATAGTAATATTCATAAATGGTATGTTTGATAGTGAATTTATGTCTTCGAACTTGACAACCCAAGCTTTATGGAAAATAGTCACCTTACATGTTTGACTAAAAATTAAATGGCGAAAGACAAGTAAATTTCATGCTAAATGGTATGTTTGACAGTGAATTTATGTCTTCGATGTTAACGGCCCAAGCTTTATGGAAAATAGTCACCTTACACGTTTGACTAAAAATTAAATGGTGGAAGACAAGTAAACGTCGTGCTAAATGGTATGTTTGATGGTGAATTTATATCTCCGATGTTGATGGCCCAAGCTTTATGGAAAATAGTCACCTTACACGTTTGATTAAAAATTAAATGGCAAAAGACAAGTAAACATTGCGCCATAGATCGGGCGCACACCAAGCTTATACAGCAAAATCAAATCTACACCCCACATGCATTAGTGACTAATAAGTGCCACTTTGTATGGGGCGGAGCACATTTAATTTATCAAAGACTTTGAACACTATTTTAGACCCGCTCGAGTTTATTATAATAATTATTATATCCATAAATACATAGCTAGTGACAACGATAGGGAATGGGGACCTGTTGACAACAATATTGTTTAATGAGGGTAGTTAGTCTAAAGGGTTTTTTTTTTAAACATTACTAAGCTATCCACGCATAAGATCTTTGTCGTTTTAGGCTAACTTTGACTCGGTCAGTTTATTAATTCAGCTCTTACGTTGCAACATAAATTTAATTTATTTTTAAATTTATATTTTGGATTTTAGATCCATTCACAAATAAGAGATAAAAAATACAAATTGTATAACTCTTTTAAATATTAAATTAGTTATTTCAATTTCTAATCAAGATATATCACTATTAATTTAAGGTGACTTTTCATTGTTTTAAGAGTTATAATTCACCATTTTTAATAAATTAAAAATATTTTTATATAAAATTATAATTATAAATTTGTATATCTATTATTTTTATTTAATTTTGTATTTATTTTGAAGAAATGTTTTAATATGTGTATAGATTGATAATGCTATAATTAAGTTCATTAGAATTCATTAGAATGAGTGGGAAATACCCCTAATATATTTATCTTGTAGTCAAAGTGGCAGGAATGAGAGAGAAGATCATTCATTATAGCTTTTTTTCTTTTTTATTCATTTGAATTTTTTTCATCATTTGATTTTACCTTTCCTTTATGTGATTTTCCATTTAAATATTTAAATAAATCAATAAATAATTTAGTTTTTAGGTGAGTGTAAATAGAAGAATATCAATTTATGACAATTATTTAAATAAGTACTCTTAATTCATTCAATTTTAAGTATTGTAATTAAACTGGGGTTTATAATGAGAAGCGTGGAAATATTGAGGAGATGAAGTATTCACGTGTGAAAATTAGGATGTTCAAGGATAATCAAGACTAAATGATATATGCAAAAAATCAAGGAGATTTGTTAGCTATCTAAGAATGTAAAATGCAAAAGAATAAGCACATACCAACATTAAGCACAAAGGTCTATATATGGGGTCCTTGGTTTTGCTCAATTGACAAGTATTATTCTAACATGTAGAAATTTTTAAAATATAAAATCTTAGAAAAACTACAACTTATGACCATTTTTAAATCATTTTGTCCCTATCACATCAATATACACTAGTTGTATTTTTTTCCATAGGGTTTGATATTGTGGCCACCATTGTTGCATACACCACAATCAATTATCAATAATTTTGTAAACACTCTGGAAATATTTCTAATTATACTTTTGTGGAGGTTGGAATATACTTATTCGGGATTGATTTATAAAGTCTCCTAACATGGTAAATTTAGGCACCTATAGCCTTCCCATGTCATATATTTTTTACATTCACAAGTTAATTGACCAATCCACAATCCCATCCCTACAATATATGTAGGCAATATTTTTTATAGATAGGATATCACAATCAACTATTTTTCACTTTCAATTGAATATATTTATATAAAAAATTTAAATATTGAATTTTTCAATTACTAACAAATTGTTTGCTCATCAATATTTAACAACTATTTATTCTTATGAAGAAACTCAACTTCAACTATGCTACACACAATTGTCGCTATATTAATAAAACTTGGGGTCAACATCAACCATAACAACTATAATATTTATCTACAAACACTTGATAATCTCAAATTGTATTTACCATACCTCTAAATTATTGTCATCACTCATCTATCAATTACACATTAAATAAGTTTACTACAATACTAAAAATGGATGTACTCACCACTACATGCCTACAATACATATGACTTGCAAGAATATTTTAACTCTAACTATTATCCAACTTGCTCCCTAATTCATAAGTCAAAACTCACTATGAACTAACTAACAAATACTATTGTTGCAATACTAACTAACTATTATGGATGCAAGATTTTCATATTGAATTAGATTGTACATATGATCCAACCTACTTATAAAGGCAAACTATGAGATAGGATTAGACAAGATCATGACATGTGTCTTAATCCTATATAATGAGGCAACTACCTTAACAAATATTAAATGACCTAGTACACAAGTATTAAATGTCAAAAGATAAGATAAGATCTAATGACAACTAACACTAACTAGAAAGATTCCCTCCTAAGAGCTAAGTGGACTTAACATGTAAACAAGACCTGGGTAAGTAAAACACATATTTACACCAACAAAGATTTTAATTTATATTGTAGTAATTTTTTAAACTATAGAATAATAGTATTCTATGAATATAATTTTTGAATTCTTTTGAATGGAATCACTTTTAAGTGAAAGAAATAATTTATATACTTTTATAAAGTAAAAAACTGACATATCTCATATTTTTCCCCTCATCTTACACTTACTTTTGTTGATAAAGATGTTGTCTTAGTATTCAATTTAAGACTTATCGTGCTTAAGTCAACCAAACCTAGTCTCAACCTTACTTTAATATTTATATATAATAGTTTGTACCTTGTTCTAATCTTAGCACTTTTTCTTTCCTAGTGTTGGAGTTGAAATATTCAATTTTCTAGAGAGGTCCTTAGGGTTTTTTTGCTATATATTTTCTTAACCCTAAACCCTTTGAATTTTGGCACTTTGTATTGTTGTTGTAGCTTTTCTAATTTTGTGCTAAAGTTTATCTGATGTAATCACTTAAATGTTACAATTAATTCCATTGAGGGTTATGATTTTACTAGCTCCCTATCTTATTTATCAGTGTGTGCATGTGTAATTTTTTTCTTCAAAGCTTTCTCATCATGGGTATTTTATTTACTTGTGTAACACTCTTATTAGTAAAATATATATTATCTATCTCTACAGTGGCATCCAATGTGGAGGTAGAGCCAATATTTTGATTCCTTATAAGCCATTTTTCATAGCCATGATCGTGTATGCATCCATTCAACTACTATAATAACTAGAAAGTCTAGTATTATGATCAGATTTGGATGGTATTACTTCAAATATGTACTTCTCAATCAAATTAAGGATATCTAATATCATGATTCATTGTAGACATACTTTTTATTATTTTATTGAGCTATGATGCAAGCTACCATCAATACAATTGATTGATTTGAATTATAGAAGTCATTACATGCTTTTGTACGCTTTTTGAGTGGTCATTTTCCTTTTTGCATAACTTGCAAATGAGGAGTATGTTTTTCAAGTGTAAATAGTTGACGAGAAGTTGGTTTAGTTATTGACATTTCAGCATCGAGATAATTTTAAAATTGTACCTTTTTAATTTGTTTTTTAACCTTTGAAAAATAGTGTAATTTGTGCAATTTTTGATGGGCATAACTTTCACCTCATTTGTCAAAAATTC
>VDFB02000020.1:32906377-32958509 GCA_007258455.2 Sequoia sempervirens
GTTGGTTACACGTACCAGGGTTCAGCTGAAAGTTACCCCGTCAATGTAGGAAGATGGTGTGCTTCTCTTGTTAGTGTTGTGAAGCTTCGGGAGATATTTTCCCTTAAATATAATGTATCTAAGGCAGATCGACCATCATGCTTTATAAACAAATATTGTAAATGCTAGGTCGGCTCTAGAGTGAGCTCGCCTAGGCTTTGTATAAATAGGAGAAGGTGTCTCCTCATTTAATCAATCAATCAACCAATCCATTCCTAAGTTCGAATTCTTTCAGCAGCAGGTCGAGTTTCTAAGCAGCAGATTAGCATCAAGGAGAAGAGTCAATACTTTGTGTATTCATGAAATTGCACCATATATAAGTGCAGATCCTTTGTATTGTATTCAGCCTTTCTAGGGCCTGTTATTATTCTGATTTATAAGAGAATCTTTTGCTGGGTTTTTCTCCCTCAAGTAGGAGCGTTTTCCCAAACTTAAATACTGTGTTATTGCTCTTTGTGTTGTGTTTTCTGCTTATTACATTTCTGATCCTAAAAACTAACATGGTATCAAAGCGGGTTTAGAAAAGATCTGATCAGATTTGGCTAAGCAGTGAAAGCTTTCAAAGATGTGAAGAATTATTTCAGTCTTCTTAAATTTGCCTTATCTATTTTTCGCCATGCTCTCAGTATCGGCTGCATCAAAATTGTGCCATGTATGGATGAGTGCTGCCTATCACTATCATGAGCATTAGCATTGGTGCCAATTGTGTCATGTGTACTGTAGCAAGGAGTCGAGGAGATTGGCGGAACCTGTAAATACTTGTCGACCTGTCAATACGGGATGTGCCGTGGAACAAGATATTCAAGCCGATGATCCCACGCAGATGATTCTAACTTCAATGTGTGCTGAGATATATTTGTGTTCAGTGGTATTGTCGGGTTCATTCAGCAATAGGAACATCTGGAGGATTTTGGGATTGCTAGCACTGTGTGTACTTTGCATCTATTAGAGGAGACGCGATTATGTAGCAATATGCGGGCATGCACATTCTTAGTGAAGTCGAATGTTATTTTTTGTAATGTTAACCACCATTTATTAGAAATTGGTCGGGCCTTTAAATATATGATCGAGAGGAAGTATCGGGAAGGCCATAAGGGTTGATGTCTCAATCTATCATTCTATCGGAGATTCTGTGTTATGTTCATTGGGAGTCATTAGCAGGGTTGAGGAATCCATTACACCGTGGCAAGTAATTACCTGGAAGCGATTGATGAAAGCTGATATCATTTGAAACCATTAACAGAAGTGTGACAGACCTGAGCGATTGCAGTGTGAGTTGATCATTGGTGAAGGCTGAAATTGTTAAATGGAGGTTCGAGTAAATATTCACAGTGGTGTAATTCTGAGTTTTGTCTAATTCATATTTTGTGTCCCGTAAAATACTATCTACTGTGATTTGGGTGCAAAATGTATCTTGCCTCTATTGTGTATGAATCCTTGCTGTTCCCGTGATGAATTGAAGCCACATCTCTTCCAGAGTCAACAAATATATTTTGGACACCGCCATTCAACATAGGGTGTGGTTGATATTGTAGTGAAGGATCAAGGAATCAATATCAAACCTGTTGGGTTATTGTTGGAAGCATTTAATTGAATTGTTGGTGTTCAGCGAATCAAGATTTGTTGTTCTCTAATTACTGTAGTTGTTAAGCAATTTTATTGAACCCGTAAATGTGAAAGAAAGAATTCTTAATGTTGGGCAGTTATCAAGATGATATCCAAGTTACCGGAGCTTAGTGGACATTCTGGAGATTGAATAAAATCTTGGGGCTAAGTCTTCATTATCAGCTGGAATGTATATACAGGAAATTAAAGGAACGAAGGTCCAAGATGGTTCTGGCAAGATGTTGGTGACAACAGTTGGTATGAAAACAGGATGAGGGTAGATTGATGGCAACATTGAGTGAAGGTGGTGAAGATGAAACACCACTATAGGTATAACTCAATGGTGTACCAACATTAAAGAGATAAGTATTTTATGTTTGTACCTTTGAATAATGATCATGGATTTAAATAATCATGTAGTTAATAATAATTCATGCAATAACATTGGGAATAGTGAATCATGTATGCTACTAGCATTGGTCTGTATATTCTTCTTTGGGGTAGTTTGATTTTATGAACTATTGTTAATCTCTTTAAAAATGCAGGATGGATCAAGGAGCAAAAGGATGATGAGAGATTGCATAAGGAATTCAAAGGGAGGAAGAGCTTGAGGCATCCTATGAGAAAGTCATGTCGGCTAGAGAAATGAACAAACAGGCAAACATAGCTTGCAGCCATGGGATTGAATTGGTGGCACAAAACTCTCATGATTCTTCACTAGAGACATCTCTCGAGGGAACAAGGTTGGGTCAACCTTGGATGGGGAGTTTGCATCAACAAAGAAGATTGAGAAGGATGAAGACACTAAACAATGGAGAACCTATACAGATTGTCATTGCAATCAGCTACTTTGAAGAGGAGGAAATGACATTCAGGGGGAGTTAAATTCCAAGAATTCAAGACACGAGTTGAGATCTTGTCCAGGAAGAGGACTAAGGTTCTGAGATCCATCAATGGAGGGGAGTTCACTTCCAAAGGATTTCTTTGCAATCTTTGAGGCAGGGATCAAGAGGGAGTTTTGTGACTCACTGAGAAGAAGTGAAGGTGTCAGCTAAGTGGGTTGTAGTGTTGCAAGGCCAGGTGCTAAAGTCCTTGGAAGACCTCTTCAGCTACAGAGAACAAAATTGCAAAAGACAATCAATCTAGATTTGACATTGGTAGCTCTGCAAACCCATTCAGAATAGAGTGCTCTGGGATGAGGTCAAGAAGGACAGTCCTAGACTCTCACAAGTCAGTAGTGCCGGAAGTGTGCATTGGAAACCGTTTCTCTAAGGCAAGCATTGCAAGCAATCTTGGACAAGGAGGTCAAAAGGTTAATGCAAGTACTTGGAGCTTCAGAGAGAGTCACATCATCATGAAGATTTGTTGTAATGTATATTTCTCTGAGACGGAGAAATATGAGGTGAAAGCCCTTGTAGTGTATATTTCTCTAAGATGGAGAAATATGAGGTGCAAGCCCTTGTTCATCTCTGAGACTGAGATGAGACGTCATGTTGAGAGACTCCATGACGAGGATATCCTATACATCTCTGAGACTAAGATGAGACGTCATGTTGAGAGACTCCATGACGAGGATATCTTGTACATCTCTAAGACTGAGATGTGTTTCTTTCCACACATGGGAGTAGCCATTGTGGACGTCATGTTGAGAGACTCCATGACGATGTGTTTCTTTCCACAAATGGGAGTAGCCATTGTGGACATCACATTGAGAGACTCCGTGATGAACCCTTGTACATCTCTGAGACTGAGATGTGTTTTCCACAAATGGGTGTAGCCATTGTGGACATCATGTTGAGAGACTCCATGATGAACTCTTGTACATCTCTGAGACTGAGATGTGGATTTCCACAAATAGGTGTAGCCATTGTGGGCGTCATGTTGAGAGACTCCATGACGAGGATATCTAGAAAATACCTCCCTAGCTAAGAGGGAGTGTTGGCGTTGTGAAGCTTCGGGAGATAATTTCCCTTAAATATAATGTATCTAAGGCAGGTCGGCCATCATGCTTTATAAACAAATATTGTAATTGCTAGGTCCGCTCTAGAGTGAGCTCGCCTAGGCTTGTATAAATTGGAGAAGGTGTCTCCTTATTTAATCAATCAATCAAGCAATTCATTCCTAAGTTCAAATTCTTTCAGCAGCAGGTCGAGTTTCTAAGCAGCAGATTAGCATCAAGGAGATGAGTCAATACTTTGTGTATTCATGAAATTGCACCATATATAAGTGCAGATCCTTTGTATTGTATTCGGCCTTTCTAGGGCCTGTTATTATTCTGAATTATAAGAGAATCTTTTGCTGGGTTTTTCTCTCTCGAGTAGGAGGGTTTTCCCAGGGTAAAATACTGTGTTATTGCTCTCTGTGTTGTGTTTTCTGCTTATTACATTTCTGATCCTAAAAACTAACATCTCCATGCCAAGAAGAGGGAATTCATGGTCTGAAATATATCACTATACGTTGATGCAGAGGTTACCGCTTCAATGGTGAAGGAGGGTGGTGCCACTGGGGCAATGACCTTGGATGCGGATGGTTGGGGTGTGACACAGTGGCGAGTGTGGGTGGTTGGGATGTCTCTCAGGCAGGTGGTGTCCCCTCTTTTCCGTAGCATACCGGGGCTGGTTGATTCTCTCTGGCTTGCTCTGGGTGGTGTCTGTTTCTTTCACTAGCTTTGTAGGCTTCTGGGCCTTTGGATGTATGATCATTTTGTTAATTGGTCGATTTGACCATTTTGTTACATTGTGTATGTATCTTTTGTCAGAAAAGGACCCCTATAGATCACTCACTATATTATAAAAATAAAATTACAGATATCAAACTAATTATAATAACAAGCTCAGTGCAATGTTTTGGGTCTATGCAAGAAAACCAATCTGCACATTGTACCAATCAGAAAATATATTAAAAAAGCATATATAACCCATACACATGGCAATTGAGCCATGCTGATTGTGGTACATCAGTTTGTCAGTCTCGAGACAATTCGCTGCCTATGATGTCCTGATGTGATCCAAAACATTGATACAGTAGCTTACTCCAAAATCTCTACAATTTCAATTAAAGAAGTTGTAAAGTTAATTAATACATTTATAGTTTGAGATGGCAAAGCTCGGGACTCGTCTGCAAATGGAAGATTTAAGGTGGACGACGGAGAAATTCACAGCGAAGGCTGAAGATGCCGATGACACCTATTCGCCCAACTCTAAAACCAGCACACTCCACTCTCACATCTGCCCTATCCTCAGTATTCCAATTTTAAGCCCTCGAAGTGTTATTATCATTTTAAAACTTCTTGCTTTAGATATTAATAGTATTTCTCAAGAGTTTGAAGGGGATGGGACAAGCAAATGCGAAAGGAAACCGAAAAACTATTGAATTTATTTTCAGAGAGACCTACCTGTTGGCAAGACGCTCGACCAAAAGTTCGTTAATAACATAGTGTAGTACCCTGTTCATGAAATTTCCCCCTGCCATTTTCAACACGGTGCACCCAAAAAATGAGGTTGTTGTAGGGCTCTCAAAGTGGAGGCGTATCGCTTAATATTTTCAACCTCCGCCAAGTACACCCAATTCTTCTGAATTAAAAATCGTCTGCTAGTTGCCGCGGCAATCGCCCAAATCTTCACAATATTTCTTATTTTTATAATGCTAAGTTTTAGCGGCTCGGTATTAAACGAATTTTTTGATAAAAAATTTATAGGGTAAGTTTTCATCCATAGATAACCATTGAAAATTTAGAGTTTGCTTTGACATTAGATGACTGTTTGTTATAATTGTGAGAATTTTTCAAATTCAAAATAAATATTTATTTTTTTAAATGTCAATATGTGAATTTTTTAACAAAAAATATTTTAAAAATCATTTATTAATCATTTATTAACAATATGATTGACGGAAAAAGTTTCTCATTTTTGCAACCTTGGAGAAAACAAGAATAAACAAGTACTTGTCTTTATAATATTGTAATTATTGTTTTCTAGATTTGGAAAAAGATAAATGTAAGTTTTACTAATGTGAATAAAAATAAATGTAAGTTTTATTAATTATAGTGTTTTAGTATTGTTAATTAGTTGTTTGCATGACATAACATAACTCTAACTTTAACAATAAATTTTAAACCATTATCCTAATCTTAGACCTATCTCTAACCTTAATTATGGTCGTAACACTATCCATAACTATGGTGGTAACCCTATCATAACCCTAACTCTAACAATAAAGAATTATAGAGTGATATTACAAAAAAATCTATGAATTAATATTGAAAATAAGATTTGAAAATTTTTGGAAGATTATATTTTAGTGATTTTTATTAGTAATATTTTATTTTTAATTTATTTTAATTTTTGAATAGTTCTAACCATAATTTTCACTTATTCTTAATTCTAATCCTAATCCTAATTATAATGCTTTTAGGATTATAATAAATTTAATTATAGGGTTATAATTATAATTTAATTAATAATTATAATAATTTTAGTTATTTTACTTGAATTTTCATTTGTATTTATTTATGTTTTGAAATTAATAAAATTTGGAAAATAAAAAAGTGTTAATATCAAATAGTTTAAGATTTAATTTAAATTTTTATTTTAATTATGTAAAATCAAATTTTTAGGAAAATTATTTTGTATGTTAATTTATGATGTACTTTAATTTAAGTTTTATTTTATTATTTTTAATAAGGTGAATCCAAATCTCTATAAAAATAGCCACTGATTTTGTGAGATTTTTAATAAAAATTAACACACATTAAAAAAAATCATTCTTAAAAAATTGTAGTGCAACATTTATTTATTTTAGAAAGATTTTAATGAAATGATTTATAAAGCAAAAATGAAAAAAATAAAAATAAATTAAATGTTAAAAAAATAGTTTACCTTGCTTTCCCTACAAATTTTCCCATAACCCCTGAAATTTCTTAGCCAATTATGTTCAAGAAAAATAATTTTTACAATTTTTAAAGTCAAGTATTTAACATGTTCACTTTAAAAAAATAAATTGTATTTGAAGAACTTATTGATAACTATGCTTGACAACAATCCTATATCTTTGTTAACACTTGAGGATGGAGCACTTGAGTAGGAATAAGAGTGGGGGCGATTTTTTGAATTCTGAGGAGGCGGATGCTAATGGAGATGATGATAAAGATCCTGGCGGGGATGCTCAGGTGGTTGCGCTGCTACCTGTGGCTTGGAAGTGTTCGTTGTGTGCATTTGTTTCTTTCATTTGGTGTTGGTTTGTGGCTCCTATGCGGGGGTCGTTGGTTCGATTGCTCTTAGTTTGTAGGGAATGCTTGCCTATCGTGGCGGACTTCCTTGTGGTTTCTCCTGTTCATATTGGACCTGGCACTTTCTTTGTCTCTCAATGGTTTTATGGTCCTTTCGCTGGCTTTTATGCCTGGTTTTCTATTTTGGGGTTTTTCGTTCTTTCGTTTCTTGAGTGATGTGCTACTTCTTCCTTTTGAGGAGGTTTGTTCACAATGGCCCTACTTGGGTTTGCTTGGCCTTGAGAGGGTTGCATTTACTAGTTTATCTACTATGGAGGCCCCTATGGAGCAGTTCTTTACCCTCCTAGTTTCCACTGTGTTGAACCTCCTCTTTGGTGTGGTGCAGGTCCTCTAGGTGGGTCGAGCTTTATTGTTGTATTTATTGCCCTCTCTGTTGTTGGTGGCTTTGGGAGGGTTTAACCCTGTTCTTGGGTCAGTGGGGGTTGTGTTGTCTCTTTTGCCCTGGTTGTTCTACTTTCTCTTGGCTTTTGCTGCATATCCTTCTAGAGTGTTTATTTTGTGCTATTTGTTGGAGTTGTTTATGGCTGAGTCCACTATGTTGCTTCTGCTTAAGGCTCATTTCTTTTATCTCTCTGGGATTTTGGATGAGGAGTGTTTTGTGGGGGATTCTCTATCAGTTTTTTGCTTGGGCTCCCTGTTGGGCTTTTGCCTTTTGGGTTCTCTTAAGTCTCCATTAAATGGGTTGTTCCTATTGTGTATCTTGTGTGCTCGTGGTCTTTTGTGGAATGGTGTGTTTTGGCCTTTCCCTCTGCTTCTCTTATTGGCTTGTTTTCTTGAGTTGTCGATGGTTGTCATGTTTCCCCTTGCTAATGGTTAGGTGGTTTCTTTCCCATTTCTCCAGTTTGTGTCTTCTATTGAGGTGAAGACTTCTTCTGCTATGGTGGAGTCCTCTCTTTTAGAGGTAGAGAGGGGGTTTGTTGATTTGTGGAGGTGCTTCCCAGGCTGCTAGCTTATGTTGTTACAAAACCTATTGAGGTGGTTTGCATTCCTATGGAGATGGATTTGTTTGTTGTTACAGTGTGGCGACAGTGGTGGCAAGGGTTTTCATGGCATTTGCTCCTATAGAGGGGAGCCTTCTCCTTTTGAGGTGGATTTTGATTTGGCTACTCATGATTGGTGGTGCTATAAGAGGTTCTACTCTGCTTCTTGCCAGGTGGAGTCAGGTTGTGACCATGTGAACAATGGGTTTAAGGTCCCCGTTAAAACCTGGTATGTTCTTGGATGTAAGTGGGTTTCAGGTTCCCTTTTAAACTTGGTTTGGGTTCAAGATCCCTTGTAAAACTTGGCTTTGTTGGGTTTAAGGTTCCCGTCAAAACCTTCTAGTTTAAGTAGATCTGAGTAGTCATGTTGTTTTTCTTTTGATCTGTTGTTGGTTTGTTGTTGGTTGTCTATGTCGATTCCTTTTGCAACTTGTTCTTCTTTGTGTGGGTTTCAAGTCCCTATCAAAACCTACATAGAAATGGTTTCGGGTCCATTCAAAACCTGTTGTAAATGGTTTTGGGTCTATTCAAAACCTACTTTTCCCCCTTAATCAAAACTATGCTTGACAACAAGTACTAAAAATGATAGTAATATTCATAAATGGTATGTTTGATAGTGAATTTATGTCTTCGAACTTGACAACCCAAGCTTTATGGAAAATAGTCACCTTACATGTTTGACTAAAAATTAAATGGCGAAAGACAAGTAAATTTCATGCTAAATGGTATGTTTGACAGTGAATTTATGTCTTCGATGTTAACGGCCCAAGCTTTATGGAAAATAGTCACCTTACACGTTTGACTAAAAATTAAATGGTGGAAGACAAGTAAACGTCGTGCTAAATGGTATGTTTGATGGTGAATTTATATCTCCGATGTTGATGGCCCAAGCTTTATGGAAAATAGTCACCTTACACGTTTGATTAAAAATTAAATGGCAAAAGACAAGTAAACATTGCGCCATAGATCGGGCGCACACCAAGCTTATACAGCAAAATCAAATCTACACCCCACATGCATTAGTGACTAATAAGTGCCACTTTGTATGGGGCGGAGCACATTTAATTTATCAAAGACTTTGAACACTATTTTAGACCCGCTCGAGTTTATTATAATAATTATTATATCCATAAATACATAGCTAGTGACAACGATAGGGAATGGGGACCTGTTGACAACAATATTGTTTAATGAGGGTAGTTAGTCTAAAGGGTTTTTTTTTTAAACATTACTAAGCTATCCACGCATAAGATCTTTGTCGTTTTAGGCTAACTTTGACTCGGTCAGTTTATTAATTCAGCTCTTACGTTGCAACATAAATTTAATTTATTTTTAAATTTATATTTTGGATTTTAGATCCATTCACAAATAAGAGATAAAAAATACAAATTGTATAACTCTTTTAAATATTAAATTAGTTATTTCAATTTCTAATCAAGATATATCACTATTAATTTAAGGTGACTTTTCATTGTTTTAAGAGTTATAATTCACCATTTTTAATAAATTAAAAATATTTTTATATAAAATTATAATTATAAATTTGTATATCTATTATTTTTATTTAATTTTGTATTTATTTTGAAGAAATGTTTTAATATGTGTATAGATTGATAATGCTATAATTAAGTTCATTAGAATTCATTAGAATGAGTGGGAAATACCCCTAATATATTTATCTTGTAGTCAAAGTGGCAGGAATGAGAGAGAAGATCATTCATTATAGCTTTTTTTCTTTTTTATTCATTTGAATTTTTTTCATCATTTGATTTTACCTTTCCTTTATGTGATTTTCCATTTAAATATTTAAATAAATCAATAAATAATTTAGTTTTTAGGTGAGTGTAAATAGAAGAATATCAATTTATGACAATTATTTAAATAAGTACTCTTAATTCATTCAATTTTAAGTATTGTAATTAAACTGGGGTTTATAATGAGAAGCGTGGAAATATTGAGGAGATGAAGTATTCACGTGTGAAAATTAGGATGTTCAAGGATAATCAAGACTAAATGATATATGCAAAAAATCAAGGAGATTTGTTAGCTATCTAAGAATGTAAAATGCAAAAGAATAAGCACATACCAACATTAAGCACAAAGGTCTATATATGGGGTCCTTGGTTTTGCTCAATTGACAAGTATTATTCTAACATGTAGAAATTTTTAAAATATAAAATCTTAGAAAAACTACAACTTATGACCATTTTTAAATCATTTTGTCCCTATCACATCAATATACACTAGTTGTATTTTTTTCCATAGGGTTTGATATTGTGGCCACCATTGTTGCATACACCACAATCAATTATCAATAATTTTGTAAACACTCTGGAAATATTTCTAATTATACTTTTGTGGAGGTTGGAATATACTTATTCGGGATTGATTTATAAAGTCTCCTAACATGGTAAATTTAGGCACCTGTAGCCTTCCCATGTCATATATTTTTTACATTCACAAGTTAATTGACCAATCCACAATCCCATCCCTACAATATATGTAGGCAATATTTTTTATAGATAGGATATCACAATCAACTATTTTTCACTTTCAATTGAATATATTTATATAAAAAATTTAAATATTGAATTTTTCAATTACTAACAAATTGTTTGCTCATCAATATTTAACAACTATTTATTCTTATGAAGAAACTCAACTTCAACTATGCTACACACAATTGTCGCTATATTAATAAAACTTGGGGTCAACATCAACCATAACAACTATAATATTTATCTACAAACACTTGATAATCTCAAATTGTATTTACCATACCTCTAAATTATTGTCATCACTCATCTATCAATTACACATTAAATAAGTTTACTACAATACTAAAAATGGATGTACTCACCACTACATGCCTACAATACATATGACTTGCAAGAATATTTTAACTCTAACTATTATCCAACTTGCTCCCTAATTCATAAGTCAAAACTCACTATGAACTAACTAACAAATACTATTGTTGCAATACTAACTAACTATTATGGATGCAAGATTTTCATATTGAATTAGATTGTACATATGATCCAACCTACTTATAAAGGCAAACTATGAGATAGGATTAGACAAGATCATGACATGTGTCTTAATCCTATATAATGAGGCAACTACCTTAACAAATATTAAATGACCTAGTACACAAGTATTAAATGTCAAAAGATAAGATAAGATCTAATGACAACTAACACTAACTAGAAAGATTCCCTCCTAAGAGCTAAGTGGACTTAACATGTAAACAAGACCTGGGTAGGTAAAACACATATTTACACCAACAAAGATTTTAATTTATATTGTAGTAATTTTTTAAACTATAGAATAATAGTATTCTATGAATATAATTTTTGAAGTCTTTTGAATGGAATCACTTTTAAGTGAAAGAAATAATTTATATACTTTTATAAAGTAAAAAACTGACATATCTCATATTTTTCCCCTCATCTTACACTTACTTTTGTTGATAAAGATGTTGTCTTAGTATTCAATTTAAGACTTATCGTGCTTAAGTCAACCAAACCTAGTCTCAACCTTACTTTAATATTTATATATAATAGTTTGTACCTTGTTCTAATCTTAGCACTTTTTCTTTCCTAGTGTTGGAGTTGAAATATTCAATTTTCTAGAGAGGTCCTTAGGGTTTTTTTGCTATATATTTTCTTAACCCTAAACCCTTTGAATTTTGGCACTTTGTATTGTTGTTGTAGCTTTTCTAATTTTGTGCTAAAGTTTATCTGATGTAATCACTTAAATGTTACAATTAATTCCATTGAGGGTTATGATTTTACTAGCTCCCTATCTTATTTATCAGTGTGTGCATGTGTAATTTTTTTCTTCAAAGCTTTCTCATCATGGGTATTTTATTTACTTGTGTAACACTCTTATTAGTAAAATATATATTATCTATCTCTACAGTGGCATCCAATGTGGAGGTAGAGCCAATATTTTGATTCCTTATAAGCCATTTTTCATAGCCATGATCGTGTATGCATCCATTCAACTACTATAATAACTAGAAAGTCTAGTATTATGATCAGATTTGGATGGTATTACTTCAAATATGTACTTCTCAATCAAATTAAGGATATCTAATATCATGATTCATTGTAGACATACTTTTTATTATTTTATTGAGCTATGATGCAAGCTACCATCAATACAATTGATTGATTTGAATTATAGAAGTCATTACATGCTTTTGTACACTTTTTGAGTGGTCATTTTCCTTTTTGCATAACTTGCAAATGAGGAGTATGCTTTTCAAGTGTAAATAGTTGACGAGAATTTGGTTTAGTTATTGACATTTTAGCATCGAGATAATTTTAAAATTGTACCTTTTTAATTTGTTTTTTAACCTTTGAAAAATAGTGTAATTTGTGCAATTTTTGATGGGCATAACTTTCACCTCATTTGTCAAAAATTCACAATTTTTTTTTTTAAATTATCAAAATTTTGTAAGGATTCTAGATTTGTAGTTAGCTTTAAGTTTTGGAAAGCTTATTCTTCAATATTTGTAAACATCTCTGAGTTATAAATTGGTGATTTGGCTTCCAAAGTACAAAATCTTGTAAATATTGTCTTGCATCTTTCTGGGGGGTCTATAATCAAATATAATATAATTTTGGGGGGCTTGTGCCTTGTTGTGTGTGTATCATGGATCTAAAATTTGATTTGTTAACATCACATAATTTCCACACATGGAAATTCAAAGTACAACAACTACTTCAATCTAAGGGATTATGGAAAATGATCAATGGATAACAAATGTAGTTTACTAGAGAGTTAGAGAAGTTTACTTATCAAAACAATTTAGATGAAGCAATGAGTCTAATAGGTTTTCTTATTTCCGATAATTTGCAGTTTCACATTTCTAATTGTATAACTCCTAAGAAAATGTGGGACAAATTTGATGATCTCTTTGGTAAAGTTAATGAGTTCAAGATTCTACAATTAGATGCAAAATTAACAACATTATCTCATGATTCATTTCTATTTATTGAATATTTCTTAGTTCAATTCAAGTCTTAGCTTTCTAGACTTCAGGGTTGTGGTAAAACAAAAATAGACAAAGAATGTGTCTTTTTGAGTATGTCAAAGCTCAATGGTCCTTATTAAATGTTTGCTTCTTCTTTCTACTCTGTAAAGGATGCTCTTGGATCTGCATATGTAATGCCTTCTTTTAAATAATTTTGTGATGGAATCACAAGGGAACAATCTAAATTAATCTATATAGATGATATCACCTATTCAAAAAGCCAAGCATTAGTTGCTAAGGGGAAGAGACAAACTAAGGATCAAGCTAAGGGATCAAAATCAGACACTTCATTGAATTCATATCCCTCATCAAAAGGGAAAATTTCTAAGGACAAGCCCAAATGTACTTGCAATGTTACAAAAAGGGAATTAATGACTTGAAGACTCTTCTTCAATAAACTCAAATTCAATTGCCTAAGATAGGTGGTTCTTCCCTTTTCGCATCCACATCATCTGTATTTTCAGTAAAGGATAAGAATAAGGGTATGACACTTATTGCTTATGAAAAAAACACATCACACAAGTGGCTTCTTGATTTTGAGGCATTGCACAATATGGTTGCATCCAGGGAAATATTTTCTACATTTGAGCCTTGTTCATTCCCACCAATATTGGTGAAAAATAACACCTATATGCTAGCTCTTGGAAAGGGATCTATTGAAATTGGAAAAAGATCTATTAAAATTGGAAAAATGATTTGTTGAGATTGGAGAAGGAACATTAAATAATGTACTTTATCTACCTTCATTATCCAATAACATCCTTTCCATTTATTAGATTGCACATATTGACACAAGAAAGATAGTTGAGTTTACACCACATTTCATGATCATTAGAGATTTATAGAATAGAGATATCATTGTCATGGGTCATGTTGATCATGATTCCAAATTGTATTCCTTTACTTTGGTTCTACAAACTTTGATGATGGTTTGAGTATAGATGACATTGATACGTTCAACATGCATAAGGAGATACAGTTTGGTTATTTGAACCTTGGAGTTGTATCCTCCTCATCAGTTCCTTCACCTTACATTGATATCACATCTCCTTCATATTATACTTCTTCACTATTGAGTGTTCCTACATCGTTGGTTTCTTACTATTCAAAGTAGCAAGATATTCATAGTTGTGTTTACACTATAGTTGAATGGTATGATTACTTACATGGCATATCAGACTTGTTTAGTGAATCCCATTTTATAGAGTTGGAAGGAACCTTTGATAATAACCACATAAGTGTTGTTGTCAACCCATCTACATCTTTGGTTTATGTTCTACATCAACATTCGTAAGGAGCATTTGAGTAGCTTTCAGATATTTCACCTTTTTCTTTAGATCTTGTGCATTATTCAAAGACTTTCATTCTTCTTACATGGGAAGATATCATGCACCTATTTGCAGTTCATCTGCTCCCATGAGGAAAAAATGTCGTTCGATATTCAGGGATCACATTTCACATTCTTCTTTGAGCATCACTTGGCATTGCAGGTTCTATGTGTTGGCGATTAGTGTTGTCATGATGTCAATGGGGAGATTGTTGGAGATTGTTGCACTATGTTATCTTTAGTGTTTTCATTGATGCCAACCTATGTCAACCTCTAGTGTGATGGTGTTGAGCAGGTGTTGTAGATGGAGAGATTTTTGCAACCTCTAGTGTGGTGTTGATGAGCAAGTGTTGTTGATGCAGTTAGTTCACTTGGTTTTCAAGTGCCTTTGAGAAAATTTGAATAGTGAGCGACAGAGTTGTGTTTTGCATTATGCTTCACATTTATTCATGGTTGAAGATGTGCGTGTGTGGTTTGGATGAGATGATTAGAGGCGTTCAAAGGTGTTATATCCAGAGTTTCAGGTTTTGGATCATGCTTTCGTAGAAGATGTGTCTAATAGTGTGTTGCCTGTGAAGAAGGTTGTCTCAGAGAAATGGAATCGCTTCATGTTTCTCCACATTGAGGTTTCTTGTCTTACAGATTTGGGAGCATGGTAATATTTTTTGTATCTACATTTCCCTAGATTTTTTGGTATTCAATTGTTCCACAAGGTTCTGTTGATGTGTTTTTTATGCACTTCTCAACCCAGGCAGTGCGTAGGTGCACTACCTCTCTTGAAAGACAATCTTCCACAATCAGATTGCAGAACACTATCCCAAGGTCTCTAATGTTAGGTCTTGATAGTGCTTGGAATATCTCAGTTGTTTGATGTGATTTGTTGGAATCACAAGGCAGACTTACGGATGAGTTACAAAGCATGGGAAGTTGGGTCTTGAAATGGAGTTCCTAAGATGGGGAAGTTGTTATGCGTTTGTTGTAGGTTCAAACAGCAGTCTTGAACTCCATTTTTATCATTGGATTTAGCTTTACAATGTGCAATGAACCTTGGCATAGGTCACTCATTAAAAAAAGGGAAAAAAGGGCAGGGAAGAGAGAAGATCCCTAGATCTGCAACTAGCTGTAAACAATGATAATGGAGTTCCTGCAATGGACAACTTCCTGGAAACAATATTCCACTTAACCAGAAATCTCATAGTCTCATGGAATTTGTGCTATCTTCTAAGGTCTGTGAATATTTCGTCTTTCATTCAACATGTGCATGCATGAACAAAGATGAAAGTTTGGAGCAGCTTTGAATATAAGCCCAGACTAACTTTACACAACTATCTACCATCAACAAACAGCAAAAAGTGTGGACTAAGAAGGCATCTACACCGCAGGAATTTCACAACCACAAAACAACATTTCTAAAATCTATCAAAGCAAGAATACAACTAACTAGAACAGCAATACGAATCTAAGTCAAGCATATAACAATGGAGGTTGAGTCAAGCAACATGTAAGAAACATTGAAAATGCACCAAGTCAATGTATTTTCATTATAAATTTTTGTAGCATGTCTTTACAACAACTCAACTCCCTTTGCAAATGAGAGGAGAGCCCTATTTATAGTGCCCAAAAGATCCAATGAATGGCCAAGATTCATTCTCATTGTGTGGCCAAGATTCATTCTCATTGTGTGGCCAAGATTCATTACAAAATAGGGTTTCACCAACCCTCAATATTTTACAATTTAAAATTACATTTCGTCCCTTTCCCTATTTTGTCCTCTAGTGACGACACTGTAGCATTTTGTCCTTTTGTTGATTGTTGTTTACTGTAGCTACTCTTTGGGGAGCTCTTCACCGTCAAGAGGGCTGTCCTCCTGCTTCTTCGATGTTGTATATTCCATGAACCTCAAGATAACTGGCTGGAGTTTATCCACCTCAATAATCTCATACCGCAGCATTTGGTAGCTCCACTCTTTCGCATTATCCTCTAACTTTTTCCAATCTTCATCATACTTCATGCCCAGATCCCTAAATAGCTCTGATTGGTCGAAGGCACGGGCAACAAAACTCATGAATTCCATCGTTATTTCACTAGACATCTCGTCCTCCATCCTTTTTGGAAGTAAGGTTTCACTTTTTTCAGATCCATTTGTACCGTGGGCACATCATACTCGTCATCAGCTTGAGATAACAAGTGCACTTCGCCCTAATCTCCTTCATCCATTCTATGTCCGGATCCACCTTGTTCATTATTTGCTCCAACCTTTCCTTCTTATTGTCAAAGTCCCGCCACCATACATCCATCAGCCAGTGATCGTCCTTGTTAAATGCAACCTCCTTTTCCCATGTGGCTTTTGGCAGCTGGAGGATGCCTTCAATCTTCGAAAAGGTAGAGTCGTATGTCACAGGGAAATCGGTGCAAAGCTTCCTTGTTCCTTCCAAAGATTGCTGCAGGTCTAAGAACTTGTTGGCTGTCCGAACAGCCCAGCTAATTCCCATGTTCCCGACGTACAAGACTTGGCGGAACCAGCCCTCCGTAGTCTTTTCCAAGTTCTTTCTTCTCTCCATCTTATCGATTTGTTCTTTGGATAGCAGTTGGGGTGCGGTTGTGGACGTGGTAGGTAGGTCATCCACCGAAGACCATTGCTTGATATAATCTGTTAAAGCAACCACTTGTGCTTTGAGCTCATCTTTTGAAATCTTGTCTTGTTTTATCAGATGCATCACCGTGGCTACCGACTCCTCAAGATGCCCTACCTTATGTTCTCTGGTGGCGGTCCCTAGATCCATGGTGGAGATGTTGTAAGTTATCCCTTCCTGACCTACCACGGGCGTGGCTATTTACACAGCTCGAGACCCAGAGACGTCCATCGTTGCCTTGGATCTGACCTTAGGCCTTTTCTCTTTTCTAGTTGTAACCTGCGCTCAGGCCAGGATGGCCTCCAACTTTGCTCTTGGGTCCCTTGGCGCGAGAGTTTTCTTCTCAAGCTATCTTTCAAGCCACTCAAGCATAGTGGCCTTTTCTTTAGGTGATTCACAATCACCTTTACCTTCCTTGGTTGAGACCTCAATTTCCCCACCCTTGGGGGGCTCCTTTTCCCTTTTAGCAGCATCCCCCTCTTCATCATCAGAATCTTGGATGAACACGAGGTGCTTGATAGGAAGCCTGGTAGATAATAGTTGTTGGGGACTTTCTTCCTTCTCTATCTCCTTAGTTTGCTCGTCTTCAAGTTTGTGTTCCTTGGGTTGTTCAATTTTGATGCTCTTAACAGCTGGAGCCCCACTCTCAGGTATATCTTCTCCTAGACTATCTTCCTGTTGCTGTCCTTCTTCTTCAAGGAGCGACCCTTCGGCCTTCGTTTCAGTGCCCTTCGGTTGTCAGGCCAACTCTTCCTCGAGATCATCGTCGAAAGTTTACACGATGACCTTACAACTGCCACCCTCCTCCTCATCCCTGCTCTCTAAGGAACCAGTTCCCTCCTCGTAGGCCACCCTGTCAATCATTCGATGCTCATACTCTAGGTGCTCGTGATATTCATCGACCTCTTCTTCAAATGGCTTCAAGGCTTCTTACTCTCGTTTCTCCCACTCCTTAGAGATTAACATGGTGGCTTCCATAGCCGGTGGCCCTGTCGAGGGTTGTGAGGGTTTGGCAGTAGCGAGGACCTGAGCTAAGGCTACTTGAAGTGTGGGATCCATGAGGATCTCGGAGAGCTCGGAGGGGATGTTTTGCATATGCTTAGAGAAGGCCTCAGGCAGAGCAGATGCGGGTAAAGGTGCTATCACCACAACTAAAGGGAGTGACGTGGTGGGTGTCATAGCAGCGGAGGAAGGAGGAGTAGTCATGGCAGAGGAAGAGTCAATTACAATCACTGGCTCGATCGGGGGTGAAGGGGCAAGATGGACAGAGATGTCCACTACTGGCGGGCATGTGGCGATCATGGGCAAAGAAGTAGGTGGCGCGACAGTCGGGGCAGGGAGAGCCAAGAGGGATTCTAATTGATCTGTACCCTTTACTTCTTCCTCTTGGATTAAGGGCTGCTCTGCCGTACCCCCTATTTGCTTAAGTCTTTTGGAGGGTGAGCCCCTTGTTTCTTTTCTTGTATAGACCTTGGGGTTAGGAGACTATTTTGTTTCTATCTCTTTCCTCTTCTTGGATTTGGTGACTGGAGGAGACTTGGATATCCTGCCGGTTGAAGTGGTGGCAGCGGCATCCTCTGTGGCACTTCGCTCACTTTTGAGCCCTTCATAAGTCAAAATTGCCTCCTGTTGTTTCAGTCGGACCACTTGTCTATCAACCCATTCCTCAGTATGGGCCAGGATTGGCTTAGTTATAATGTTGAGGTCATCAACCTCCTGCTCATCCCAATCTATTGTTGGTAGCGGCAAGTTGGCAACTGCAGGGTACCTGGGGTCCATTATGGTGCTCTCATCTTCCTCGACTTGGCCTGGTATGGGAAAAGGCTAGACCTTTCTTACAAAATGCGCAATCATCCGCATATAGTGCCTTGCACGTACCTCTTTATCATCTTGACAATCCCCCCAAAAGTCTTCAATGTGGTGAAAATGAGAGAACCTCGGTCCTAGTGCCTTCCTTACATGCCCATATGGGTCCATTAGCAGGCGAGCAATGTGCAGGTGAAAATGGTAATCCTTCAATTCTTTCTTAGAGTTACGAGTGCACTGGGAAGTTTTTAGTTTATACATGCCCCGACCAAGAGTCATGGGATAAGAGATCCCTGCTATGTGTTTGCCACTGAAGATCGCTTGTATGTGTTGGAGCTGCCGAGAAAGTTCCAGTAGAATGATCTAGTCATTGGGATATCGAGGCAGCTTGTTTGGCCTTTTCAATGAAGCCTTGGGCACGAATGTATGTGAACTTCGGGTATTGAATGAAGAGGAAGGCATATTTCTTTAAGAATGCCCAAGTGTTGTGGGAAACCCCCCTTTCAAAATCCTCGGCAATCATTCTAATGATGTGGCCGATGAAGGCGTCATTCACTCTGCAATACTCCCTCTTGAAGTTTTTGTACTAGAGTTGGGGATACCTATCATAAGGTTTCAGTTTTCGACCCTGCCCTTCATCGGGTGCCATGAACAACCCATTGTATTGCCTTCGATTTGCCAAGGAGTAGATGAGGTATGAAGTCATATAGAATTTGGAGCTTTTCTTCACATTGAGGAACTACTCATGAAAGCAGTCGCTTATTATACCTCCCCAATAGAATGAGGTCTTTGTGGTAACATCTTCATTCCCTCGAAGGATCTGCTCAACAAAGTACACCATCCACCCCTGGAAGAAGGCCACAGTAGGGAGGCCCATAACCCTGCTTAGCATTGTGACTAAATCATGGTAGTCTTCATAGAAATCGTTGCAGAAGAGTTCGTTAGGAACCTTCACAGCGCTGCACCACTTTTCTTTGAGCCAATGCTGATTTATTAACTTCTTGTAGCCTGTAGGGTTATCATCCCACGCTGCCTGGCACTCCTCAATGGTAGGTGTTTCCATTTCGGCAAAGGTGGGAATATGAAAGGTCTCTGTGATTCCTTCAGCCGACATATCAGCGAGAATGTTGCCCTCCCTGTCAACAATTATTCTTGTATCTGATTGATATGCCTGCTGACAGGCCATGACGAGCTTCAGGGCTACAAGAGATGGAGGAAATCTTGCTGCCTTTGCTATTCCACTTTGTCTGATAAGCCTTGCATTTTTTGTCATTGGGTTGACCCTAACCCTTTGCTTGAACTCGTCAATATCGACATGGCCGATATTGGTGTCGGTGATTTCTTTCCAATCTGTGGCAACCTTTGAGTGCAGGGGTTCACCCTAGAATTGGTATTTCATTTGGTCCTTGTCTTCTCTTCCTCGAGGAGTTTTTCCTGACTTCTTTCCTTTGTCCTTTTCGATGGCTGCCCCCAAAGGTCCCGCACCTGATTCCATATATTCTGCAAGCAAAGGCGTAGTCAGTGCAGTTGATCACAAGAATCTTTATGTTAGTTGAAATCCCAAAGATGAAATCAACTTAAAGTAAATTATCATTAATAAAATGATACTTGTATCTCCTGATGATATCAATATTTTGATTGAGGGCTCTTGGACAGTTTGGGCCTGGAGGGCTAGACTTCCCTAGCAGGAAGGCTGTTTGAAAAGTCAAATGTGGCGGAATGATTCGGGAGATTTCTCCTGACCGAACTTCGATAATCTAAAATGTTCGTAATGAGGAGGACCAAAATTAAGCACGTGGGTCGAGATCAGATTTCAATTTCAAGGTCATTTAGATTCATTTAGGAGCGTCCGGAGGTACAAGGCCGGAAAGCCGTCCGGAGATGGCTGTTTGGAACGCTAAAGAAGGAATGGAGTTCCGAGATAGGAACCCTGGGGTCCGGGTCCCAGAAGATCTAAGGGCGGCCAACAGTATACCATTTTCAAGTGATTGGGCCGAGAGGGCCAGAATGCCGTGGTGCTTTCACCGTTCCGAGACAGTGATCATCGAACGGAAGTTCGGAGGGGGTGGCCCGATGGATCAGACCTGGCTCCTCAATTGGATGCTAGATTTCATTGTAAGTTTCACGGTGATCGGGAAGGCGGAGTCCAAAGCTTGGAAGGGCAGGCAAGATTTTCCATTTTCAACGGTGGAAACGGGACGGAGTCCTGGATGGCGGAGCCCGACATGGTCGAGGACCTTCAGAGCTTAACACCAGATTCCCAGCGGCGCATGGAATCCTGGGGCCCGGGAGGCGGAAGGTCATCGAGGATTTGGCATTCGAAATCTATCTTGCACACGAACGACGAAGGGGACCTCGGGGCCCGGAGGGCAGAATTCCAACAAAGGTTCGAAGTCAGGGGCGACAGAATCCGAATGGAGTTTCGAAGGGCGGGACTCGGCAGCGATGAGGACGCCGAGGTTTATTTGTCATGGCCTCCCGTGACAAAAGATCACCCGGGGTCCGCAACGTGGGAGGACGCCGCTTGCTCGCCGCTCGAGACAACGAAGACCCCGCAGAAGCCTGTGGACGGAAATCCACGAGCTAGGACCTGGGAACCTGGAGGGCGCTTGGTGAATGCCAAATGCAGACGGCGAAGGGAAAGGAGGGCCCCGGGGATCAGGTGGAAGGGACAACTTCGTCGTTCAAGACGACGACATCTGAACGAAGTTCCAAACACGGAAGTCCGGAGGCTCAGGCCCGGAGGGTTAAATTGTCGCTTGGGAAATGTTATTGTTTTTCAATTTTCGACTACCAAGAGGGGACCCGGGTCCGGAGGGCATGAATGCCCCTGCGCGAAGAATAGCCATGCCGAAGAGAAGCTCCAGATCAATCATGAGGTTACCTTCGAGGGTTTTTTCAAGTTTTTAAGACATGGGTTTTGTTCGTTATGTCATGTTTCATCATTCACATGTTGTTTTAATTGTTATTGTTCATTTTAAGCCCTTTAAAATCGTGAAAAGTTACTCGGGAGGGAAAATGGTAAACCTACCTCGAAAACTCGATGTGGAGAGGTGTGGGATCCACTAGCGGTCGGCAAGTGAAGGCAATGGGTGTAAGGGCAGCGGTTGATGAAGACGATGGGCTCCTCTGGCAAGTTCTCTGATCCTTCTCTACAACACTGACAAGTGAGAATGACAGGTTTGGGCAAGTTATTTATACCCCAACCGCCATTAATGGCCTCATTAAATGTAGGTACGATGAGCAAGGAAGTTGGTGAATTTGAATTCGCAGACGGTGGCAGGAGATCTAGGGTCCGGCGGCCGAGAGGATGCAGGGCGGCGGCCGTTTGAAAAGTTCAGCTCAGAATACACCGGTGGAAAAGGGGAGGTCGGGGCTCAGAGGGCGGAGCTCTGCCAGAGGTACATTGCCAGGAATGGCAAGACCCCCACGGAACCCCGGAAGCGGAAGTCTGAGGTTTCAGGCTCGGAAAGTCCGAAAGCAACCAAAACTCCAAAAATTTCATCAGACGGAAAATAGGATTCCGGGACCCGGGGCCCGGGAAGACGCAACCCATTCGCCGTCGGGAACGGCGGACACAACAGAGAAACCTAAAGGGGCGGGCCTGGCCGGGTCCAAGGCCATTGGCAGAGGTAAACTTCCAGGGAGACCCTGCAAGGTGCCCCAACTGGACAAAATTAAAAGGGAGAAGTATGGTCAACTAAAGATGAGACTTCGAATGTATGTTGACCACCCAGGACATCAAAATAGGGCACGTAAAACGAGGCGGTGACAAAAATGACACGGCAAGGCGAAAGAAAAAGAGGGTCCCCATTCCGAACGGGACGTGTGTGCTGAGGGCACAATAGGTTGGTTAGTGAGTTGTATGTCTATAGTAGTGTGGTTGGTTGCACAAGATGATAGTATTCTCAGTTTCAGGTGGTTGCAACAGTATTGTTGAATATTTTGATGGTGTTGGAATATTTTGGGATGATCTTGTGTTCTTGCTACGTGGTCTGTAGGATGTTTCCAGACATGGTGAAGGGTGAATTGATTGTTTGATAGTGTTAGTGCAGGTTTAGCCAAGCTAGCGTGCTAACGTTAATTATGGAGATGGTTTGCTGTTTGTGGAAGTATGGTGTAGCATGTTAGTATATATTTGGTCTTGGTTAACCCTTGGTTTGGTCCACCTTCACTTCTTTCCACTACAAAAATTTTTCGTGTTGACCTATTTGGTGGTTACACATTTGAGGTGCATATATTTCATTAAGGCCGACCTAAACATGATTGTTTGATGTCATGAAGGATATATATAAGCAAGGTTAATTGTTGGAGATGTGTGTGGTGTGTTGTGGTGAGAAAATATGTAAGTGTGATCAAGTGTTGTGATCTACGTACGAGCTTAAATTCCTAAGGCTATTGGAAGCAATGAGTAGAAGGTATATGTTGTGCATATTTTGCACACACGCCCCACCGTAAGTAGGGACCCCCTCTTTTTGCTCCAAACAGGCTGCTTTGCTCTCGTCTCATTTTGCGTGCCACTTTTTCCAAGCCCAAATTTGTCATGTTCCCTCAAATGATTAAACATTCCTTGACCAAATGCATTTGCACACCTGAATTTCGCCAAGACTTTTGCTTTCACGGAAGTGCCCCTGTGGGTTTCCCTTCGCTCGTCACCCCAACGATCCCACAGTTGTTTTCAAATCATCTCACATAACCTAGGTCCGCCATACAAGGAAATCAATGCATACCACTAATGGAAATTGACCTATAAACGTTACTCTCAGCCCTTCATTTTACTTGGGGCATTCAAATCTAGGGAGAAACAAAGTCCCCCTTCCTTTTTTCTGCCTTTTGCCTTGTTCCTACTAACTTGGCCCCTTCTTGCATGCTTCGTGTTTTTTGTCATTTTTAGATTGTGGGGACAAGTTTCCTTTGGATTTGGGATGTTTTTGTGTTGCCTAAGTGAACTGCCAAGGTTTCGTTAAGTTTCGGGAGGTTGCAGAAATTTCATTCCGGGACTCTGACTTCCGTTGGCATTTCCGAGCCCGACATTGGGGAATGTTGTTCATCATTCGTTGTTTGCCTTCTTCCACCTTTTGTTTGTTGCCCGACTTCTGTCGGCACTTCTGAGCCTGACCTTGTGGAATTCTATCTGTCATCCGTTGTCTGCCTTCCTTCCACCTTCCGTCTGTCGCCTGACTTCCGTCGGCACTTCCGGGTCGGCCCTTGGGGAATGTTGTCCGTCGTTCATTGTCTGCCTTCCTTCCGCCTTCCATTTTTTGGCGCTTCCGGGCTTGACCTTGGGGAATGTTTTCCGCTGTTTGTTGTCTTCCTTCCACCTTTCGTCTGTCACTTGACCTTCGTCGATGCTTCCGGGCCCAACCTTGGGGAATGTTGTCCATTGTTCGTTGTCTTCCTTCCTTCCGCCTTTTATCTGTCACTGACTTCGGTCGATGCTTTCAGGCCCGACCTTGGGGAATGTTGTTTACCATTCGCTGTCTGCCTTCCATCTTCCTTCCGTCCTTCACCTGACTTTTGTCGGCGCTTCTGGACCCGGCCTTGGGGAATGTTGTTTGTCATTCGTTGTCCACCTTCCTCCTTCTGTCCATCGCCCGACTTCCATCAGCGCTTCCAGGCCCAGCCTTGGGGAATGTTGTCTATCATTCGTTGTTTTCCTTCCTTTCACCTTTCGTCTGTCGTCTGACTTTCGTCGATGCTTTCGGGCCCGGCCTTGGGGAATGTTGTCTGTCGTTCGTTGTTCGCCTTCCTTCTGCCTTTCGTCCATCTCCCAACTTCCGTCAGTGCTTTCGAGCTCGGCCTTGGGGAATGTTGTCTGTCATTCGTTTTCTGCCTTCCATCCATTAGTGCTTTTGGGCCCGGCCTTACATAATGCTTTACGCCGTATGCCTTCCTTCCACCTTTCGTTCATCGCCCAACTTTCATCGGCGCTTCTGGGCCCGACCTTGGGGAATGTTGTCTATCATTCGATGTTAGCCTTCCTTCCGCTTTCCGTCCATCGCCCGACTTCCGTCGGTGCTTTTGAGCCCAACCTTGGGGAATGTTGTTCATCGTTCACTGTCCATCTTCCTTCTGCCTTTCGTCTGTCATCTGCCTTGGCGCCTACCCCCTTGGGCCTGCATTAATTCTTATGGTCCAAATGGGCTCCAAATATGAATATTATGATCTTTTGATGATGCATGGATGGATCTAACAAGGATTTTGCAGGATTTGACTAATGTTTGCCTTGATTTGTGTATGAAAGCACTTACGATATTTCATGTATATAGGATTCAAGGAGCCTATCGCGGGTCCGTCGGGGAGACCCATTAAGAAAGCTGAACAAGGAAAAGCACATAGCTTCTATCACCATTCATTTTATGCCCACCTTTCCTCATAGAAGCGGACCCATGCTAAGGGAGTCAATGACAAATCCACAAAGGGTGGCCTTGAAGGTGGGGGGAGGGAGCAACCGTTTCCTCCCTCCAAACAAATTATCACGATCCGTCAGGAGCTGTCTCATCAGATCATCTAATCCATCTCACAATGATGCAAAGCTATAGGTGAGGTTCGTCTGATCCAATGGACAATGTTGTGAACGCATGAAGCAAAAAGAAGCCTTCTAACAGTTTCAGCTACAGTGAAAAGGGCAATCAACTAAATAAAAAAATTGTTACAGCACCTGAGCACTAGAAGACAAAACAGGGAAAAGACAAAAGATGTATTTTAAATTGTTGAATATTGAGGGGTAGGTGAAACCCTAATGTAAACAAATCTGGGTCATTCATTATAAATCAATCTTGGCCATTCATTTGGGCTTTGGAAAACTATAAATAGGGGTCTCCCCCTCATTTGAAAAGGGTTGGAGAGCTGGTGTAAAAGGCATTTGCAGCAATAGAAGACAACATTGCACGATTTTATGGATGTTCTCTTTGATTTTTCTCATCTTGCATGCATGGTTCTATTTCCATCTTAGTTTTACTGTTAGTTTCTTGAATGGAAGTGGTGATGGTGATTGTTGTTTCAGTATTTGAGGAATTTCAAGCTCATGCTTTTTGTGGTTCATTGATGATGAATCACTTTTCAAAGCTAGTATGAGCTTCCTTCCTTTATTAATGCAACTTAGTTTGATTGCATGTGCATGATTTGTGTGTGTAATCTAAAAATTTGCAATCCTTAGAAGATTGCATTGGTTTTGTGTAATTGTAGGATCCTCTTGGCCAAGCAAAATCCAGTTTATGGAGTTTGTCTAATGTAGCAGCCTCCATGATCACTGTTCATTCATAGTTTCAGATCCAGGAACTTGCTCTCTTCCCTGCCCTTTTTTCCTTTTTTTTTAATAAGTAACCTTAGGCAAGGTTCATTGCACATTGTAAAGCCAAATCCAATGATAAAATGGAGTTCAAGACTGTTGTTTGAACCTGCAGCAAATGGTTAACAACTCTCCCATCTTAAGAACTCCATTTGAAGATCCAACTTCTCACGCTTTGTAACTCATCCATAAGTCCGCCTTGTGTTTCCAGAAAATCACATAAAACAACTGAGATATTACAAGCACTATCAAGACCTGACATTAGAGACCTTGGGATAGTGTTCTGCAATCTGATTGTGGAAGATTGTCTTTCAAGAGAGGTGATGCACCTATACATTACCTGTGTTGAGAAGTGCATAAAAAACACATCAACAGAACTAGTGCTAGAAGGAGGGTTGGCATGTTGGGGCTACAAAGTTGAAATTTGGAAATCAAAAAGAGCACTTTCAAAGAAGAAATTTGAGATAGAGAGATCTCTTTTAATGCTGAAACATGAAATCAAAAAATTCTAAAGGAAAAACAAATTGAGTTGGAATAGAGCAGCATGTACAAATTAGCATCACTCAGCTACATGCAGATTTGAATAGAAGGTTGAGAAGACCATTGCGGCAATTTGCATTGGCAGATAAGTGTAGGATCCATTGCACTTATAGGCACAACAAGATGGGATGTCTCACATTCTTGAGCAAAATTGAAAGAGTCTTGTAGGGAGAAATTCCCTTTTGGGAAATCTATCAACCTTTGGCCCTTTCAGACCCAGAGGAAGAATTGACAACCATGGTAGCCAAAGCATTCAAGGAGTTGATCCAAGAACATTTGAGCAGCAAGGATGGACCAATATTGGAGGAAGTACTAATGGCAAGTTGGTGTAGATTTCACAATGCACCACATTCAGAATTTATGTTTCCATCATGTGACAACATCATCACTCAAGTCAAGGGTTGTTCAGACAAGTTAGAGTAGCCAACTATCAAGGAGGATGAGTCAGCCCATGAGGCCAAAGAGCTGTCAACATCTGGAGGACAACATATCGAAGAGGAAGCAAGGGATTCAACACAAACTAGTGTTGGGTCAGCGAACGTTGAAGCTAAAAATGAAAAGGAAGGAGTTGATTCCCTTGGGACAGCAAACAATCTTGATGGAAACTCAAATAGAAAAGAATTAGAGAGCCTTTCCTCTATCAACAAAGATAAATCCTCCACTCAAGAAGAGGAGCTAGTGACAGTTGAAAATGGGTCAGCAAAGTCTGCAATAGTGTATGCTAGGACAACCAATGCAAATGCTAAAAATCAGGAAGAAGAAAAGGTTGACAGCCTTGGGATAGTAGAGAACGATGACAAAGAAATAAGTGATATCAAATTAGAGGACCTCTTCATCTATAATGACAACAATCAAGCATCTAAAAATGAAGATTTGGAGGAGTGGGAGCAACCACTCACCGTGGCTATCTACTATCCACCTTCCTTCCCAAATGATGATGAGGACCCGATAGCGGAAAGATATAATCAACTTGTCTCCAGACTAGTAAGGGATTGGTATGAGCTAAAATGTCAAGTGGATTTGGAGGTGTTGTTGATACCAAATTGGTGTAGACTCCACGACGCATCACATTTCGAGTTTGCATGTGAGTTATGCCAAGAGGCAATTGAACAAGTTAAAGAGCAAGTGGGGCATCCAAGTACGCCACCTCCTACAAAAGCTTTAAGAGATGAAATAGAAGACCAAGAGCCTGAACAGAGTGATGACTCAGTTGAAGGTAGGCCTCAAGAGGATGTTGGAACAACAATAGAAGAAGGACAACAATACAGTCTTGAGCTTCTGAGCGATGAAGTAGATCAAACTTGAATGTTGTCCACCAGTCATCAAAAAGTTCTTCCTCTTGAAGAGCAATTGTGCACCATGGATGATAGGCTTTTTGGCAAGTCTTTAGAGGGAGATTGCACAATGGATTTTGGTCCCCTTGATGAGGTGCCATCATTTCACGACTTCTTTCCATTGGGAGTTGTACTCCGGAGGTATGCTCATGCCGAGAAAGAGTACACTCTAGAAGACGGTAGCGATGAAGGCATACTCCTTGAGCCTCCAAACGACGATGCACTAGAGTTCCCAAAGTGGGGGAGGGGTTCCTTCTCTGTCTACAGTGATAGTGAACAAGAAGAGACAAGTGAACGTCATGAGGAGATACACAAACAACAAAGAGAAGAAGATAAGGGTGGAGGTGTTTTGATGGATGCCAACAAAATGACATTCTCGGTCAACTACAAGATTTAACTAGTGGTCCTTCCACCTTGGTCATTGCTAATCCTCCTTCACATTCAGGGAGCTACAATAGGAAAGATTCACGCATTTCACCATCCCATGACATTGAACATCACAAAGATAAGGTCGACACTTGGGAAAGGAAATGGGACAACATGCTACCTTTTGAAGACAACAATCAAGTGGATCCCAAGTTTGCAGATGATCAATGTGGAGAAGTATTTATTTTTGAAGAACTGTCAGTGGAGGTTGTGGATCCCACATGAATAGAAGGGGTGTTTGCTACCCCGTTCTCCTAGCCTTATGCAAGCTTAATGTCTGAAGTGTTGCACCCTCCATTACGCCCGCCCAAGGCTGCCAATGCAGCTATCGATGATGCAGTACTTGCTCTCGACTGTCAAACGCTGCCACCTCTGCATGACAAAATTCAGGTTCTATCCTTCCTTGCCCCTGTTAATTTTCATAGCTACATTTATCATTTTGATTATGGGAGTGCGGGAAGGAAAACTTGCTTATGGATCAACCATGGGTTTCATGAACCTCCTCAATTGTTGATTTTTCCCTGACTATGCGATGAAATTTGAATGTTGTGATGATAAACTTATTTTTTCTGAGTATAAAGATAAATCTACATGGTTAATAACTACAACGATTGCTTGTTTGCTTGTGCATGCACTACAAAATCCAATGAACGTTAATGTTGGCTCACCTTGCCTGAACATAGTGCTTTGTAAATATCTTTGTACATAGCCTGTTTTGAGTAGTGTAGGTTTCCTGTAAATACTCCACTTTCGTGCTTTCCTTAGGTTAGTTGGTTTCTTGTAGGTTAGCTGCTTTAGATTAGTTTTCTTGCTACTTGCTTTCGCTTTTCTACTTTGGTTAGTTTAGGTGTTTGCTTCTTGTTTTGCTGCCGCTTTACTGCTGCTTTGCCCAGGGTCCATTTGCTTTGAGCTAGGCACATTTATGCGCAAAACAACCATACTTATCACCTGGGGTTGTTCTATGTATTTCTTTGTTAAACTCTAATCAAGTTTTCAAAGTGGATGGTGAAGGTTTTCTGTTAGTGTCAGGTGATTTGGGTGTTTGATTCAAAGAGGATAAGTCATTGGTTTAGTCTGACTCTAATGTATTCTGAAATCTTATATCTTTCACACAATTTAAGAATCTAGAGGTCACTGCAGGTCCTTTGCGAGGTCCAGTTAAGTAAAAAATCTAAAATTCTGCTTCAGCGCCACTGTGATTCTCAGCCCTGATCGAGAGCTTCATTGCTTGCAGGTTGAAATAAAAGAACTGAAAAGAAGAAAAATCAAAAGAAAGAAAAGAAAGAAAGCATTGAAAATTAAAAGAAAGAGAAAATTCAAAATTTCAGGGATATTTGAGCAACTCTACCGGGGCTATGGATGCCTTGTTGGCAATAGAGCAATGTTCAAGAGAATCGCATCGACAACCTCATCGGGGCTATAAACGCATGACTGGCAGCGAGGAAATGTCCCAAATCTATTTTGGAATTAGAATAAACTACGTAGCTTAACTTGATAGAGCTTGGGTTCCTGTAGCAACTGAAGGATGAGAATTAACACAACTGCACACACTTGGATTTTCAACACATTGAAGGTTGGATTAACTAGTGGTTTTGATCCTTTGGTTTAGCATCTAGCTTGTGTGCCCTAGCTTGAAGATCGAAACTAGAGATTCTGGGTTCGTGATTCCAATTTTTCATCAAAATGCTTTAGAGCATTTCCCTAGTGAGTCACCATTTGTTGTGCATATTTTGCACACACGCCCCGTTGTAAGCAGTGACCCCCTCTTTTCGCTCCAAACGGGCTGCTTTGCTCCCGTCTTGTTTTGCGTGCCACTTTTTCCAAGCCCAAATTGGTCATGTGCCCTCAAATGATTAAACACTCCTTGAATAAATGCATTTGCGCACCTGAATTTCACCAAGATTTTTACTTTCATAGAAGTGCCCCTGCGGGTTTCCCTTTGCTCGTCGCCCCAGCAATCCCACAACTGTTTTCAAATCATCTCACCTAACCTAGGTCCACCATGCAAAGAAATCAATGCATACCATTAAAGGAAATTGGCCTATAAATGTTACTCTCAACCCTTCATTTTACTTGGGGCATTCAAAATTGGGAAGAAACAAAGTCCCCCTTCCTTTTTTCTACCTTTTGCCTTGTTCTTGCTGACTTGGCCCCTTCTCGCATGCTTCATGTTTTCCATCATTTCTGGACTATGGGGACAAGTTTCCTATGGATTTGGGATGTTTTTGTGTTTCCTAAGTGAACTACTAAGGTTTCCTTAAGTTTTGGGAGGTTGCAAAAATTTCATTCCAGGACTCCGACTTCCGTCGGCGTTTCTAGACCCGGCATTGGGGAATGTTGTCCTCTGTTCATTGTTTTCCTTCCTTTCGCCTTCCATCCATTGCTCAACTTCCGTCAGCACTTCCAGGGTTGGCCTTGTGGAATGTTGTCCATCGTCTGCTATCTTCCTTCCTTTCGCCTTTCGTTCGTTGCCCGACTTTCGTCAGCGCTTCTAGGCCCGACCTTGGGGAATGTATTCCATCGTTCGTTGTTTTCCTTCCTTCCGCCTTTCGTCCGTCATCCGACTTCTGTCAACGCTTTCAGGCCTGACCTTGGGGAATGTTGTTCGTCATTCACTTTCCACCTTCCTTCCGCCTTCTATCTGTCACCCGACTTCCGTCGGCGCTTCCGGGCCCGACCTTGGGGAATGTTGTATGTCGTTCGCTGTCTGCCTTCCTTTCGCCTTTCGTCCATCGCTTGAATTCTGTCGGTGCTTCGAGGCCTGACCTTGGGGAATGTTGTCCACCATTCATGTTCTGCCTTCCATCCACCGCCCAACTTTCATCGGCACTTTCAGGCCCGGCCTTGGGGAATGATGTCTATCGTTTGTTGTCTGCCTTCCGCATTCTGTTTGTCGCTCGACTTCCGTCGACGCTTTCGGGCCCAACCTTGGGGAATGATGTCTGTTGTTTGTTGTCTATCTTCCTTTCTCCTTTCATCCATCGTATGACTTTCATTGGCACTTCTAGGCCTGACCTTGGGGAATGCTGTCCGTTGTTCGTTGTCTGGCTTCCTTCTTCCTTTTTTCCATCGCTCGACTTTCGTCGACGCTTCGGGCCTGACCTTGGGGAATGTTGCTTGCCATTCGTTGTCCGCCTTCTGTCCGTCACCTAACTTCCATTAGTGCTTTCTAGCCTAGCTTTGCGGAATTTTGTTCGCCGCCATTGTCGGCCTTCCTTCTGCCTTTCGTCCATCGCCCAACTTCCATCGGTGCTTTTAGGATCGACCTTGCAGAATGTTGTTCGTTGTCTGCCATCTGCCTTCCTTCTGTCTTTCGTCCATCGCCCAACTTTCATCGGTGCTTCTAGGCCCGACCTTGGGGAATATTGTCTGTAGACATCCAAATTTGGACACTTAATTTATCCAAATTTATCACTTTTCGTCTAAACATCCTCTTATCCAAGTTAATTAAGTAATATTACTATTATTTAATTAATATCTTTAATTCTGCCAAATCCGTAAGGTATTTAATTAATAATTAAATACCTTACCCTTAATCCTCTTTTCATCAAATAAATTAAATAAATATTACATTTATTTAATTCCTCACATGTCATTTTCATCTAATCCTAATCTCCTAATTTCTTCATTAGGGATGTGCACATGCCTAATCCTTGATTAGGATGTGTCACATCCTCCAACTTTTGCAAGTTGGCTTCTAATCCTCATTTATCTTCTAATTACTTGATTAATTAATCTTAATCAGTACCTTGGTCAACTCTCTCCATCCCCCAAGGAATTTTTAATTCCTTTTTATTCCTCCAAGAATCCCCTTTTCCCATGCATCTTCTAAAACCTTTGACTTGTCACATCAAGTCACATGTGACAAACTCCCACCTTTTGGGAACATTGTCTTATCCACAGATTCTTCCAATCATTGTGAATTTAAAATTCACTTTTATTCACCCAAGATTCTTCCCATCTCCCAATGTACTTGCAAGGTACTTGTACTTCCTCCACCTCATGTACCTTTTTGCCACCTCACTTACACCTCATCTCCCCTTAGCCACTTCACCATCCACATGTCAATATGTGAGGGCTTGTGAGTTCTCAACTCACCATAGCCCTTCATCTTGACCTTGTTGGATGAATCTTGACCGTTGAATTCTCTAGAGAATTCAAATTCTCCTATAAATACCCCCTCCTCAAGGGCATTTTTAAAACACTTAGCCATTTGATAACTACATGCTGCCAATTTGCACTTTCAATCCTTTGCCATCATCTAGCCATCTCTTTTAATCATTTTGCACATTTAATCTTGCATTTAGTCACTCAAGAAATCATCTAAGGAGCACACAAAATCATCCCAAGCAAGGGCCAATCAAGGAGACATCAACAGCAAGGAAGGTGAAATCGTTTATATCTTGTTTTGTCTATATTCCTTCTTGTTTTATCTCTCTTTTGGCTAATCTTGAGGTGTCCTTAGTCTTTTATCACTTGCATTTTTTAAGTTATTTTGCACGTTAGAGAAGGATGAAATTCTTAGGTTCACATTTTTGGCACGCCCGGTGGGACCCACAAACGGGTTCTTGCATTTAACATTCATCTTTGCTAAGTATTGTGCAGAGAAAAGTCGCAGAAAGGCGGAAGTGCCCTCCTTTTTACCGCAGAAAGGCGGAAGCGCCCTCCGCTTTACCGCAGAAAGGCGGAAGCGCCCTCTACCTTACTGCAGAAAGGCAGAAGCGCCCTCGTGTCTGCTACAGAAAGGCGGCAGCGCCCTATATCTGAAAGTTTCATCTTCTTCTAACAAGTTTGCTGCAGTTAGGGATATATTTAGAAGGTTTTTCTAACACTTTTCTTGCAGTGGGAGGGGCACAAGTTTCATTTTTCTTAAAAATCTGATAAAGTTTGTTGCAGAAAGGTGGAAGCGCCCTCTAACCTCTTGTTGCAGAAAGGCGGAAGCGCCCTCTAACTTCTTGTTGCAGAAAGGTGGAAGCACCCCCATTTTGCTGCAGAAAGGCGGAAGCACCCCTATTTTTGCTGCAGAAAGGCAGAAACGCCCATGTTTTGCTGCAAAAAGGTGGAAGCGCCCCAAAACAACACAGTTTGGGAGGTAAAACAGTCATTTTAGCTTCGTTTTTGCTCTTTTTTTTTGCTATTTTCAAGTAGTAACCCTCTAACATTGTTTTGGCAAGGATATTGGTGTTTTTTGCTAACGTTTTGCAGCATATTATGGCGTAATTGACCAAGGACGAAGAAGAAGACAGCTAACATTTGCTTGCAGGACCATCTATTTGATCAGATTTTCAAAAAAATACCTTTGTTGTTTTGGAACATAGTCTAATTAGGGGGAATAAACTTCATTGCTTGCTGTGATTGTTTATTCTTGTGTTACCCAAGGGGGCATTAATTTGTTTTCACTTTCCCCTTGTACTTCGTGTGAGCCTGGGGAGTAGTTGGAAGCGGTTAGTGTCTTCTTTTTAGTGGGACCTGCTTGGGGATTTCATCACCCCAAGGGACGATTCCAACCACGCGTACCGGCGGGGTATATAAAGGGGGGAGAATGAAAGTTGTACCCCAATCCAGTCATGTCGTAATTGGCGGAGCGTCGAAGCTAGGGTGATACCTAGATAGACGTGAAGAGTTGGTCTGAGTCTTTCAGTATCTCGCTGGGGTTCTCGACTCATGCTTGTGACGGGGTGGTGTTCACGGTTGTGCCTCACGTACTTAGAGTATATCGATGACTCCATAAAAGCTTTGTGCATCCTAGATTAAGACCTTGCCTAGCCATACCCTTAACATTAATCATAGGATTGTGCTTGCTTGAAGTGTCTCTTGTAAAAAATCTGTGAAATCTTTGATACTTTGGCCTTACTTTATCATTTTGCATCCTTGCCATAGCCATTGCCATCAAAACCAAGCTCTGTCTTACCGCAGAAAGGCGAAAGTGCCCCTTTTTACTGCAGAAAGGCAGAAGCGCCCCTGATTCTGCTGCAGAAAGGCGGAAGCGCCCTTGTTTTGCTGCAGAAAGGCGGAAGTGCCCCTGATTCTACTACAGAAAGGCAGAAGTGCCCTTGTTTTGCTGCAGAAAGGCGGAAGCACCCCTGATTTACTGCAGAAAGCTATCAACGCCCCTGATTTTTGCTGCAGAAGGGCGAATTTGCCTTCCTGAACACTCAAAATCGCCCCATTTGGATCCGTTTAGCCTCTAAACCATCATTTAATCGTTCCCAACCATTACCTCATCATTCTAAGTCTTCATTTTGTCACTCTAAGCCTCTTGAAACCTCCATTTGATCCATTTAAACCTCCATCTTATCATTCCAAATCTTTGTTTAACCATTATAAATCCCCACTCATTCTTTGCAATCATCTTCAATCCACCCATTCATTCTAATTTCCTCATATTCCATTCAAAGGTCCATACCATCACCTAGCGAACATCGTAATTTTACCATTTCCATCACCAAACACCACTCATAACCAAACCTCCTTAAACTTGTTTTACAAAGTGGTTACCCAAATTGACCATAACACTTGAATTTGATCAATTCGCTTCCATCTTGAGGTGAATTCGGTGTCGTAAGTTATCATCCTTGGCCCAATCAATCCATTCTTATCTTAAGGTGGATTCAGTGCCGTAATCATCCTCTTAATCAATCAAATCTCTAGGTCACTAAGGGTAACTTCCTTTGATCAAGCTTAAGGTCTCTCTCACATCTTTCATCATCCAATCATACCCATCCAATCATCCAAATCTATCAAAATCAATCATTCTACCCAATCAACCAAATCACATCCGTTCAACCAATGTTGTCCTATTGATCTTAATAATCCAATCCAATTCAATCAAAATCCAATCTAGCCAATCAAAATCAATCCCATCGCATCATCCAATCATCCTAATCTGAGCTTTTGTCCAATCCTAATTTGAGCTTGACCAAAATCCCAATTTGAGCTTTCATCCATCTCCATCCAAAATCTTTGATCCATTTTATTTATCCTGTCATCATCATGAATCCTCATCCTCCATCAATAGTAGTCAAGGGAAACCCTAATTGCGTTGACGACAATAACGGAAGTCTTGTCGATCAAGAGGTATACGACATAGATCCCCTTGACACTATCATCTCTAGTAAGCTTTCTCCACCCACTTTCTGAAATCCAATTACTCCTATGAGCTGTCCCGTTATGTCTTCATCCATGCCTAATCATGCTCCTTATGCCACCTTTGACAATGGATATCCAATATCTTCTTCATCCCCATATTTGTCATGTCCATCTACATCATCCTCTTATACAACATCTACATCCTCTTATCTTAATTTTCCATCCCAATACTCCTATTACAATTCCCCATCCATGTCCCCCTATTGTAATCCTCTTTCCCAATCTTCCTGTACTAATCCTACATCCACACCCTTTTACCTTAATCCTACATCCACATATCCTCATCATAATCCACCATCCCAATACCCTTATTATAATCCATCCCCCACATCCTCTTGTCCCACTACACCACCTATATCCTCTTGTCCTAATCCACAATCCATGTCCCCTATCTTAATTCACCACTCCAATATTCTTACCTTAACCCTCCATCCAATCCTAGTCCTCCATCTACTCTTAGTCCTCCATCCAATCCTAGTCCTCCATCTACTCCTAGTCCTCCATCCAATCCCATTCATCCATCTACTCCTAGTCCTCCATCCAATCCTAATCCCCCATCTACTCACAGTCCTACATTCGATCCCATTCCTCCATCTAACCCTCGTCCACCAATCCATAATCCCTCATCCATTTCTACCACCCTAGCCAAGCCAACCATATGTAAGTCTCTCATTTTAGAAGTTCTCCAAGGACTCATTACAAAGAAACCGTCCCCAACTCCACATCTTGAAGTCATGAAACCATGCCATCTAGATCCATCATCCACGGTCACTAGTGATGAGATCCTTCTCCATACCACACCTATTATTGATGTTACCACCCCTAGTACTGCTCAAACCATTGAAACCATTGAACCCACTAAATCCATTGAACCCCCATCTCCTACTCCAAGAACCACCGAATCCATCGAGACACCCAATTCCAATCCACTCCCTCTACTCCTAGATCCACCCAAATCCAATCCACTCCTCCCACCCCTAGTAGCACCAAAACCCATTCCAATGAATCTCATGAATCTTCCATCCCTCCATCTTCCCCACTTGAAGAGTCCCAACAAGACTCCATTACCATGCCTCCCACACATGATGAGTCAAGAGTCTAATCCAAAGCATGCCAAGCATATCCCCTTCTCGGATCAAGATCCTACCATCCCATCTAGTCCACTTCAAGATCACGGTCCCCCATCCATTCCATCCCATGATCCCCTTGTCATTCAAGCTTCCACTGCTCCATCTCCATCTCCATCGCATGAGCCTACTACCACAAATCCAGATCCTATCATGGCCCCTACTCCATCTCCTGATGTTGCTATCCCATCATCTCCTTCTCATGATCCCCCATCATCACCTAAAAATGCTATCCCCACACAGCTTGCATATCCCCTTGGTCCTCTCACATTCCTCCATGGTGGTCTCCTCCAGAAGAAAAACAAAGCATATACACCAACCCTCCTCTTCCACCTAATAATGAACTCGCATCATTCTTCCAGAATAACAAAAATCCTGTCCTAGATCGAATACTCAAGAGAATGAACTATCAAGGAAAAGGTTTAGGCCTTCATGAGCAAGGTATTATAGAGCCCATCCAAGCTAAAGAAAATTTGTATCTGCAAGGTCTTGGATGTACTACTCACGACTCGCAATCCAAAAATGTTGGTACAACCTCTAGGCGTCCTCAACGAGCCTTTTCCAAAAGAAATATCGGCTCTTCCCATCGCCCCACCAGATCATATGTGGCCATCCCTCCTCCTCTATCATATCACCTCAAAACAACCGTCCATCTTCCTCCTTCATCTGCTCCATCCATTTTGGGTCCTTACATCCCTCCATCTACCATCTCCAATCCTCCATCTACCATGCCCTTGTTTCCTCCAGGTCCTACGTCTATTTTGGGCCCCTATATCCCAAAATCACCTCCTCCATCTCGTCCTATCCATCCTTTCATCCATTCATCACCTATCCATCTCATCTATCATAAACATCATAATCAGGATCGACAAAGGCACATACCTAAATATCCTCCATCTACACATAATCCCCATACTCCTCCCCCCATCACTCCACATCATCCATCTCCTCACACCCATCCCATTCCTACTAAAAGCATTTTAGTTGTTAAAGAAAAAATGCATCAATCTAAACATCCGCATGAATCAAAAGCTTCCCATGTCCCCTCTAAAAGACATGTTAAAGCAAAGAAAAATCAAATCCAAAATCCAAATCAAATCTGTAGGCCGCAAAGGCCCACCAAAGCAAACATCAAAACCATGTGGATCCCAAAGAAAACAAATGAAGCCTCCATAAGAACATCCAAAGTTGCTAATCCAAAAGCTAATCATACACCCCTTTCATCTCCTAAGTCTGTTTTGGGTCTTTATGTCCCGAAATTCACCATTCCATCTCCTCCATTATCCCCACATTCTCCATCCCTTAATCCTCGTATCTTTTCACATCCACCACCACATGTGCCAATGTTGGTCCTGAACACATCTCCCCATCACATATCCACCCCATCGTTCCATCCATACCCTTTGCATCATCCCATCCATTATCCTATGTATCTCCCCTCTCAAATCCCCCTAATTCATCCTCTTGCATAATCCATTTATCCTCATAAGGTTGTACCAACATCCAATAGTCGGTTCGAACATGGGCTCTTACTACCTCGTATAGAACTTGATGCTTGAGTCCTTCATCCATATCCTTATCATGTATCTTCTAAATTCTCTTATCCACATCCCTATCCTTATCCATTTTCATCCCCCTACTATCAAAAAAAAAAAAAATCAAAAGAAAAATCAAAAATAAAAATAAAAAATAAAATAGTAAAGAGTGCCAATCCATCCAATGGTGAAAACTTGGCAAACAAGTGCCTTGGATAAATACCATGATAAAACCGGCAAAAGGCCATGCGTAAATCCCCATCTGCACTTAGGGGCAACTTCCTAATATGCATTCCCTCCATCCGCTATGCTTCTAGCTATGCACCGTCCCCTGTTATCCATCCTCTTCATAAATCCCCCCCATCCCACCTATCTTCTGCATCCTACCATCATATCCCATTTATCTCCCATCCCTCCATCCTTCTTGTGATCTTGATCAAAATAGGCCACCTATCTATGCATGCTTTGGACACCTATTGGTATACATTCCCTTCATCCATGCTCTATCATATTCCTTAGCCACCCATCCTATCCTCATCTAATTATTTCCTTTATCTTCCCATCCACTTGTCTTCCATCCCTCATGCCTCCTCATATATGACATATCTAGAGTGGGGGCATCTGCTTCCTTTGTGACATAGTCCTTGGAGACATCCATCTATCCTAGCATCCTTTTCATCTCCCAATCCTTATGTCCCTATCCATCTATCATAGCATCCCTCCCATCTCCCCATCCTTATCTTCGTATCCATCTATCCTAGCATCCCTTTCATCTCCCAATCCTTATATTCTCATCCATCCAAACAATCCCTCCCATCCCCCATCCCTATCCTATATCTTTATCCAATCTTCCATCTTTATTCTCATCCCATCTCATCCCATCTCACAATCCCTTGTCATTGGTATCTGGCTATAGGCCTCCCCCCATGCAACCCAATGCCATTTATCTCATCGTCATCACCCCTGCTTCTCTTGCACATCTTTCCAATCTCCTATCACTTTTCATCACTCATCTATCTATCATATCATCCTCCTAAGTCATTTCAATGCTTTGGATAACTATCCCATCCCTGAGCTTTATCTAATCATCATCTCCTATCCAATCCAATAGGTCTATCCTATCTTGTCGTATCGGTCCCACCTTTTTATCCACTTATCCAATCATCTTATCATCCTTTATCCATTGTTTTCCTTTGGTCTTGTCGAACTACATTGCCCCTGCGCTTTCACGTAGGCAAGGTCGATCATTTGATCCACCCCCGGGGTTCCATCATCGATCTTCATTGTCCACTTTTCCCTTCTATCATCTATCATCGGTCTTTCTCCTTTTGTCCATCCTATTTTTACAATCCATCAAGGTCTCCATCTTGGTCAGTCATCCACCTTTCACTGAACTACGAGGGCTCTACGCTTTCACGTAGGCAAGGCTAATATTTGATCGGCCCCCGAGCCCCTAGGTCTTTAGGGTGTGTCAGTCCCATGTCTTGTCTTCCTTGTGTCGTGCCATCAAGCTATGCCCTTATCTAGCCAATTCTTCACAAATGAGATCCACTTGTATCATGAGATCCAAATCAATTTTGAACATCCCACGTCATAACGATCTTTTAGTTTCATATCCATCATCTTTGGTCTCAACAGGATGCATCCTTCCTAACAGACCTCATCAATCCCATCCATCCCCTTGATCCTATGGCAATGGACGTTGGAAATTGATTGTGATATTTTGATACTTTTGAATTTTGTTTATCATTTGAGCTCCCTATCATCACTTGTCAAGGCAGCCATGATCCATCATATTATGGTGTGTTTTGATTGGTCAACATAGGGGCATATCTTGCTTTTTTGTTTGATTGTGTCTTCTTGGTTGTCCCACGTAGTACCCACCAAGATCCCCGAGGTCTTGTGTTATGCTGGGGCATCCTTTTATGCTTGTGGTTATCTCAATACCTTGCCCAACCAAGGTCTTTGTGACTTTGGGGTGTTGGGATAGCCTTCTTGTCTGTTGTGTTTGTTTTATGCATTAGACACTAATTCGCCTTGGTTCTTCATACCCTGGCACTTGGTGTCTTATGCTATAGCAAAACTCAGTGCTCTGAAAATGACAAATTGCATTAGGATTGCATTTCATTTTCCATTCTATCGTCTTGCATGTCTCCCCCATCCCTTCATCCTTTTTCACAATCCCCCCATCCCTCCATCTTTTTTCCTATCTCTTCACCCTTTCTCTCCCCCCTTGTATTTTTTCCTATCTCTTCACCCTTTCTCTCCCCCCTTGTATTCCTCTGTCCTCACCTCCTGGCTCCCTCCGCCGTGAGGCTGCGGAACCACCCAAAGGGCGGTTCGCCTGGTAGTGAACCTCGGGGCGGCTCACTCAGCATGCCTGACTCGGAACCAGCTCAGCCAGCATGGAACACCTAACGGGCGGCTCCGGCCCGCCACAGTGCGGAATCGCCCACTCATAGGGCGGAACCGCCTTTGTCGGAAGGCGTCCGGGCGGAAACACTTTACCCGCCAACCCCCCCAAAATACACATTTTTATTGTCTTTTTCAAAAAACCAATTCTGACTCATTTCCTTATTTTTCCTAACAAACAAAACCCATGTCTTGAAATTTTCAAAATTGATTTTTGATTTTTACACCAAAACTTCCGGAGGCCATAACTTTTGACTCGGGTGTCCGTTTGAGCTGAAATTTGACGGGTAGTTGCGTGACGAGATAACAAGTGGATTTCCAACTGGTGTCTTTGAAACTCATTGGAACTCATTTTGGCACATTTTCGGGGCCTCAAACTTTCATCTTGACCCTCAAAATCCAATTTAGTGTTTTTTTCCAACATTTTAAAAAATTGTTTTCACTCGTAACTCGAAATGCATATCTCAAATTTGGGATGTTAGTTGGCAATTCATCCTATCTCAATATTGGGTATTTGTTGGAAAAAATTTGGACTCTCGAAATTCTATCCATGAGGTTTCCTAAAATGGCAAAATTTGACAATTTTTGAAAATTGCCAAATTGGGAAAAATCTGATTGTCAACACCTTACGCCCTTTAAACCCCGGAACTCGGTGTAGAATCAATCCAATCATATCCTTCAATCATTCTAGTCTTCAATCCAATCCTCATCTGAGCTTTAATCTTATCCCAATCTAAGCTTAACCAAACCCCTAATATGAGCTTTTGTCCAGCTATAGTCCAAATCTTTGGATATCAAACCAAATCTTATGTGCATCTAGTAATATTCCTCACATGTCATTTTCATCTAATCCTAATCCATCTCCTAATTTCTTCATTAGGGTAAGGTATTTAATACTTAATTAACTATCTTAGGTATTTCTTCATTAATTAAATACCTTAGGGATTTGGCAGAATTAAAGATATTAATTAAATAATAGTAATATTACTTAATTAATTCAGATAAGAGGATGTTTAGACGAAAATATTACTTAATCCCTAAGGTATTTAATTAATAATTAAATACCTTACCCTCCTTAATCCTCTTTTCATCAAATAAATTAAATAAATATTACATTTATTTAATTCCTCACATGTTATTTTCATATAATCCTAATCCATATCAAACCAAATCTTAGGATCCTTCTTCATAAATCCATTTGTACTTCATCCATCTCCTATTGCTTCTCTTACTCTCTTACCCATCACCTTGCATCATCTTCCTCATCTCCCTTTGCATCACATCATCTATTTCGAGAGCACACACGTGTTCTCTTCAACCCGCATGTCCTCTCGAGGGGGCATCCTCAATCCCTACTCTTCATCTTCACCCCCATCGTCTTTCTTCCTAGTCATCCCTTTGATAACTAGGGCATCTTTTCCAATCTAACCATCTTCTTCTAAGTTCTATATTTTAATATTCTTTGAAATGATGCTACTTCATAACACCATCTCAAAGAGGGGCAAAATGTAGACATCCAAATTTGGACACTTAATTTATCCAAATTTATCACTTTTCGTCTAAACATCCTCTTATCCAAGTTAATTAAGTAATATTACTATTATTTAATTAATATCTTTAATTGCTAACCTAAGGTATTTAATTAATAATTAAATACCTTACCTCCTTAATCCTCTTTTCATCAAATAAATTAAATAAATATTACATTTATTTAATTCCTCACATGTCATTTTCATCTAATCCTAATCCATCTCCTAATTTCTTCATTAGGGATGTGCACATGCCTAATCCTTGATTAGGATGTGTCACATCCTCCAACTTTTGCAAGTTGGCTTCTAATCCTCATTTATCTTCTAATTACTGATTAATTAATCTTAATCGTACCTTGGTCAACTCTCTCCATCCCCAAGGAATTTTAATTTTATTCTCCAAGAATCCCTTTTCCCATGCATCTTCTAGAACGTTTGACTTGTCACATCAAGTCACATGTGACAAACTCCCACCTTTTGGGAACATTGTCTTATCCACCAGATTCTTCCAATCATTGTAAATTTAAAATTCACTTTTATTCACCCAAGATTCTTCCCATCTCCCAATGTACTTGCAAGGTACTTGTACTTCCTCCACCTCATGTACCTTTTGGCCACCTCACTTACACCTCATCTCCCCTTAGCCACTTCACCATCCACATGTTAATATGTGAGGGCTTGTGAGTTCTCAACTCACCATAGCCCTTCATCTTGACCTTGTTGGATGAATCTTGACCGTTGAATTCTCTAGAGAATTCAAATTCTCCTATAAATACCCCCTCCTCAAGGGCATTTTTAAAACACTTAGCCATTTGATAACTACATGCTGCCAATTTGCACTTTCAATCCTTTGCCATCATCTAGCCATCTCTTTTAATCATTTTGCACATTTAATCTTGCATTTAGTCACTCAAGAAATCATCTAAGGAGCACACAAAATCATCCCAAGCAAGGGCCAATCAAGGAGACATCAACAGCAAGGAAGGTGAAATCGTTTATATCTTGTTTTGTCCATTTTCCTTCTTGTTTTATCTCTCTTTTGGCTAATCTTGAGGTGTCCTTAGTCTTTTATCACTTGCATTTTTAAAGTTATTTTGCACGTTAGAGAAGGATAAAATTCTTAGGTTCACATTTCTGGCACGCATTGTCGACCTTCCTTCTACTTTCCGTCCATCGCCCAACTTTCGTCGGTGCTTCCGGGCCCAACCTTGGGGGATGTTCATTGTTCATTGTCTGTCTTTCATCTGTCGTCCGCTTTGGCGCCCACCCCCTTGGGCCCACATTAATGTTTATGGTCCAAATGGGCTCCAAGTATGAATATTATGATATTTTGATGATGCATGGATGTATCTAACAAGGATTTTGTAGGATTTGACTAACGCTTGCCTTGATTTGTGTATAAAAGCACTTACGACACTTCATGTATACAAGATTCAAGGAGCCTATCGCGGGTCCATCAAGGAGACCCATTGAGAAAGCTAAACAAGGAAAAGCACATAGCTCCTTTCACCATTCATTTTATGCTCACCTTTCCTCGTAGAAGCAGGCCTATGCTAAGGGAGTCAGTGACAAATCCACAAAGGGTGGTCTTGAAGGTGGTGGGAGGGAGCAACCATTTCCTCCCTCCAAACAAATGATCATGATCTGTCAAGAGCTGTCTCATCAAATCCATCTCGCAATGATGCAAAGTTGTAGGTGAGGTATGTCTGATCCAATGGACAATGTTGCGAATGCATCAAGCAAAGAGTAGCCTTCCAACAATTTCAGGTATAGTGAAAAGGGCAATCAACTAAATGACAAAATTGTTACAACACCTGAGCATTAGAATACAAAACAAGGAAAAGACAAAAGATGTATTTTAAATTGCTGAATATTGAGGGGTAGGTGAAACCCTAATGTAAACAAATTTGGGCCATTCGTTGTAAATCAATTTTGGCCATTCATTTGGGCTTTGGAAAACTATAAATAGGGGTCTCCCCCTCATTTGAAAAGGGTTGGAGAGCTGGTGCAAAAGGCATTTGCAGCAATAGAAGATGACATTGCATGATTTTATGGATGTTCTTTTTTATTTTGCTCATCTTGCATGCATGTTTCTATTTCCATCTTAGTTTTACTATTAGTTTCTTGAATGGAAGTGGTGATGGTGATTGTTGTTTCAGTATTTGATGAATTTCAAGCTCATGATTTTTGTGGTTCATTGATGATGAATCACTTTGCAAAGCTAGTATGAGCTTCCTTCCTTTATTGTTGCAACTTAGTTCGATTGCATGTGCATGATATGTGTGTGTAATCTAAAAATCTATAGTCCTTAGAAGATTGCACTGGTTTTGTGTAACTATAGGATCCTCTTGGCCAAGCAAAACCCAGTTTAAGGAGTTTGTCTACTGTAGCAGCCTCCATGATCACTGTTCATTCATATTTTCAGATCCAGGAACTTGCTCTCTTCCCTGCCCTTTTTTCCTTTTTTTTAATAAGTAACCTTAGGCAAAGTTCATTGCACATTGTAAAGCCAAATCCAATGATAAAATGGAGTTCAAGACTGTTGTTTGAACCTGCAGCAAACACACAACTCTCCCATCTTAAGAACTCCATTTGCATATCCAACTTCCCACGCTTTGTAACTCATCTGTAAGTCCTCCTTGTGTTTCCAACAAATCACATAAAATAACTGAGATATTCCAAGCACTGTCAAGACCTGAAATTAGAGACCTTGGGATAGTGTTATGCAATCTGATTGTGGAAGATTTCCTTTCAAGAGAGGTGATGCACCTATGCATTACCTGTGTTGATAAGTGCATAAAAACACATCAACAGTATCTACATTTTTAGTGTACCTAAAGTTGTTGGAGGTAGTGAGTCGAAGGTTGTAGATGGTGTAGAGTTACTGTGGTGGATTTTCTTGTTGCTCTAAGGTAGTGAACCTCCTTGTAGCAGTCTTCTTCTATTCTCTTCTATTTTGAACAATGATTCCTTTGAGCAGTGAGCCCTTGGTAGTGAGTCATTCTTTTATTTTTGGAAATGATCCCTTGGAAGTGAGCCAATATTTTATTTTGGGCAATGAGACCTTTTGATAGTGAAACTTTTGTAATCGGTGTTGTTATTCATATACGTGAGTTAATCCTCACTATGGTTTTTTCTTGATTAGGGTTTTCCATGTAAATTTGGTGTTATATGGTGTATGGTTGTGAATGTGTTTATGTTTCATTAGTTTATATTCATGTTGATGCATAATAAGGGTTTGAAGGTTAATGAGGGTTTTGAATATTTTATTGTACAACTGATTCCCTCCTCTCAATTGTCTTATGTCTAACAATTGGTATCAAAGTTGTGATTCCTTGGAAGAAGCTTAACTGCTTGAGGTAGATTTGGATGACACACATGAATGGTGTCTGTAGATGTTAAAATCTGCAAATGGTTAAATAACTAACAATTCAACAAGCATGGTTAGTTTTCAAACAAAGCAAGATTTTAACATCCATATGAAATGAGTCAACATGCTTTAATGATGCAATCAAAACAACAAAAGGATTAAATAAACTAGATGAAAGCATACAATAAATCATGAAGTAAATAACATCTCATATTGGATTGGTGCTATTGTTGAAAATAGCCCTTTCCCAATCCTTGATAGATAAGCTAGATGATAAAATGCTATGAAGATGATGATAAGATGGGAAAAATCAGTTCTCAAGGAGAGTGACTTTGCAAGAGATTGTGGAGTGGACAAAATCAGTTCTCACTTGAAGAGAGTGACTTTGCATAAGCTTTGTGGATGATTTGTGGAGGATTTGATCAAGGATGAAGCCTCTATTTGTAGATTCTCAAATGCTAAGAGTGTTGAAAAGGGACCAATGTGGGACTAAAAACAGGCCAATGAAAAGAGGCCACTTGTCAACTTGTGAGTGGTTGATGCATGTGCAAGATTTGGGAAATGTGCCCAAGAGGGGGAAATTTGAAATTTGAAATGAGAGTTAATGCTGAGTTTGACTTGTGCAAGGGACATGTAAGAGACATGTAAGACCTATTAAATGCCTTGTTGGATGTACCTTTCAACTTGCTTTTGAATTCAAATTTGAGGGAAGATGCCATGTTGAGTGAAAATGCTGATTTTAATAAATCAATAAATTGATTTATTTGCGCAAGTGGGATTATCTAGAGGATGTGATGGGCAGTTAGGTTAGTTTAATCAATATTAGATTAGCTTAATGATGATTAGGTGATTTTGACTTTTATGACTTAAATATTTGATTTATTTAATTCAGAAAAGGATGGAATATGCATTATGATTTAATTAAATGAATGTTTGATTTATTTGATTAAAAGGTTGATGATAATGTTTATTTAATTTTAAATTAATGACCTTAGGAGATGGAAATTAATGAGATTACCTGATGAATGGATGAAGGTGAACTTGATTAATTGATGAATGGACCTAATGTGAAACCTAGTTTACTTGATGAATGAACCTAATTGAATGCATAATGTTAATTTTGCATGTCTACAGTGTCAAAGTGTCTATGTTTGATGAGTCAAACTATGCTTTCTAGAAAGCCAGGATGGAATCCTTTCTCTTCTCGTTAGAGTTTGGTGTTTTGAAGTCAGTTGAAACTAGATACACTATACCTACTACTCCTCCGACAAGTGATGATGAGATCGAGAGTTATAAGAATAATGGAAAAGCAAGGAATGCTATCTTGAGTGGGATTTCTAATTCAAAACTTGTGAAGGTGATAAGCATCAAAACTTCTAAAGAGATCTGGACAAATTTGTAGAGCATTTATGAAGGAGATGATAAGTTCAAGCAAGCAAAGATGTAGAATTTCAAATCCAAATTTGAATTCTTAAGTATGTGCAAAAGAATCATTTTGAAAATCAAATCATTAGAGATAAGAGAAAAGGTGTACTAACAAGAAGAAGATATGTTATGGCGGAGGAATAGGTAAAATTTTGTTTACTCTCTGGGGTAGAACCTAAAATAGTAACTGAAGTATGCAAGGATGAGAATTGGATCAAAGCTATAGAAGAAGAATTGAAGTAGATTGAGAACCAAGCATGAGAATTTGTCCCAAGACCAGCAAACAAGAATGTGATAGGAACTAAATGGGTTTTCAGAAACAACATGAATGAGAATGGAGAAGTTACTAGGAAAATTCTAGGCTTGTGTGTAAGGGCTACTCACAAGTGCAAGGAATATATTTTGAAGAGAGTTTTTCTCTAGTAGCAAGAATGGAAGCCACTAAAATGTTTTTGGCTTTTTGCAACACATAAAGACTTCAAGGTGTATCAGATGGATGTCAAGTCTACATTTTTGAATGGTGAGTTAGAAGAAGAGGTGTACATTGAACAACCAGAAGGTTTTAGTTATCAAAAGATTTTGATATGGTCTGCAAGTTGAAGAAAGCTTTATATGGACTTAAACTGACTCCTAGAGCTTGGTATGCAAGATTGGATAAGTATTTATTGCAGCAGGGATTCAAAAAGGGTAATGTAGATAGTAAAATTTACTTCAAGGTTGAGAGAGATCAAATTTTGATTGTGGTTGTGTATGTTGATGACATAATCTTTGGAGGAAATGAGGAAATGTGTAAAAGGTTTACATATATAACATGGGCTATATTATATTGCTTGGCGTATTTAAAAGTCTGTGAATTAATAACAATGTGAAGTGTGTATATAATGCACATATATGAAAGAATAAAGACAACACATAGTTTGTTATATATTTCTAAGTGAATACAGATGAAAGAAATATGCAAAGCACATAAGCCAGTGCTATAGCGAATAATGAAATATGTTAAAAGACACTACAAAATAATAATCAAACCCAACATGTTGATGTGGAAAGTGCAAGCGCCACAATAGGTGGAAGAAAACAATTAGAAGTCTATGAAACCAACACACAACTTAAAATGAGCATTAAGACTTTGTTAAAACAAAGTTGGCTAAAGCTTATGAAGGTAGTTGACTTGCTTTGCAAATAGGAAACCTGTAGTTGAACATTTCTCTGATTGACTCTGTAAAAAGAGTCATTAATATCACTTGACAAGGCAACTCATCCATTTTAGATAATCTGGAAATAATGGAACTATTTATGTATTTGCAAGTTGAGTATTTTAGAAGCCACATTTCATTTTGGTTGGCTGAGTCGATGCATTCAAAGGAGGAATTAGTATTATTGTTGAGTGGTGGTAGCAAGAAGAGAAAAGGTGGCGGATTTAGGATCTCATTTGTAGCATTGAGTTTCTCAGTTTTTGGTATAAATAGAGGTAGCCTCTCTAGCTTTTGTTTACTCATTTTGATTTTTTCTTATTCATTTTTAATTCTTTTGTAGTTTTATATGCAAGTAAGTTGTTGAGTGCTTAGTGAGAAAGAGAGTTTGCTTTGTGAATTTGCATTGGTTGAGAGCTTTATGAGAAGCTAGAATTGGAGTTAGGCTAAGTTTAGAAGTAGTAGCAAGTGTGACTATAGGGTTTGAGCTTAGGAAGCAACATAATCTTTTGGAGTTATTATTTCAGGCATGCTAATTTTAGTACTCTATTCCTTTTATATTGAAATAATATTTGTTTACGAATGCAAGCGATTGGAAAAAGATGAATTATATGCATGTTGCGATTGCTTGAGTGAATTTAAGTTATTTCTTATTTTGGTTGAGCTTGATTGAATTTGGTGGATTTTTTTTTTATGAAACCCTATTGATTGATATATATATTATGAATGCAAGTGATTGGAAAAAGATGAATTATATGCATGTTGCGATTGCTTGAGTGAATTTAAGTTATTTCTTATTTTGGTTGGCTTGCCTGAATTTGGTGGAATTTTTTTTGAAGAAACCCTATTGATATATATATATATATATATGTATGTATGTATGTATTCTCTATGATGGAATTGTGTGAATATGTTCACTATTTGATCTATATCCAGGTTGTCATAAACCATATATATGCTTACATGGACAATTAAATGTGGGGAAATAATGTTATCTTGAAGTACTTTGTTTAAGATGTCAGATTTTGAACATGGGTGCTTAACTTGGTTGTTCTTGGGGTTAGGATAATCTGTGGATGGGAGTAACCTAGTTGGTCACTTTGTTATGTCATTACCTTTAGGATTGAATGTGCGTTATGATTGAAAAGAGTATGAATGGTCAAATGCCAAATCAAGCTAAGGGGTGGGTGAACATACGACTTCGCTTCCGAGCGACTGATTAAATCAAACTTTGGCCAAAGTAGTGTAAGTAGCCACTTTTTACACTATCGGTTCACTGTGAGCTAGGTTTGCATACTAGGCAAGGAATGTCATACATGTAGGTTGAGCCAATGCATGGTAGCTCTAGTTATGTAGGACACAAGACTATGCTCAAGGAGGCTAGAAGTATGAGGTCACCAAGCCAATCTCTTCGTCGAAGGGTTGGGCCATCTTACCAATAAGGTAGATATGTGGGGGACCACAGTAAATCCATGGTGAGCAGAAAAGCCCTTTAGTGATGCTCTCCCTCATATAGTTGGTGATCGAAATTTGAGGATGTATGTTAACATGGACATCTGGACCATTTGTATCTATATTTATTAAAAGCTCATGGAAGCTATGTATGTATTCATGTATCTCTTTTTTATTGAGAAATTGTAAATGGGAAAATGTTATCATTGAAATGGAATTATGGAATACGAAAGCATTACTTGGGATTTTGTAATGTTTATTTTGTAAATACAATGAAAGTTTGAAATGGGATTATTTCAAATGTGCATCTTATTATTGAAATTGAAAAGAAAAAAAATATTTCTATATTTTGCAAGCATATATTATTCACATGTGGTTTAAAACATAGGTAAATTCTTTACATTAAACATTGGGCATGTTACAAATATATAATTATTTCAATTACAATTTGTGTGTGTAAAATATGTGAATGAGTAATAAAACTACACAATCAATGAAACATTATATTAAAGAATTCAAATAACAAATCTAATCGAATTGAAACAAACAAATTCTCGAAAGTCGTCCCATTGTTCTCTATCTCTAGGGATTTTTCAAATCATTGTGGCTCTCAAAATGTTTGTATGCACAAGAATTTTCAAATGAAAACCTAAAGAATGAGATGCTAGAAATGCAATAAACCTTTCTACATGATTGACAAACTATATGATGGATGAGTGATATGATAATGATGCTAATGTTGTTGTATGAAAATGAAGGTTATACTATGATAATGATGTGATGAAGCTAAAGAGACTAAGATGCAACTAACAACAAAGCCATGATTATACTAAATGATTCTAAATGCTAAAAATGCTAAATGCTCACAAATGCTCTAATAAAATTTTTACAGAGTAAGATTGCTCAAGAGTGGGATATGAAATGTTGTAGAATGAGGCTGCATTTATAGGATTTCCAAGGCATATTCTGATGTGGTAGCAACCAACGGTTAGGATTTTAGCTAGAGAGATGAACCATGGAGAATGAAGAAGTTAGAGGGAATAAAGGAGTTGGTTCCCTTTAATAGAACACTTTGACAAGTGTGAGAGAGAATAAATGGAGGAAGAGAGCAAAGTGTCTCAAGTTTGTTTTAGAATTTGTTGACGAAAAAGCCCAAATTAAATAAATTGAAATATTCAATTTGTTGAGACACATGACATGATGAGGTGGAAGGAGGAAAAGCTGTAGACATGTGACTAAATTTAAATTTTAGAATTTAAATTCAATAAGAGGAAAGTTAATTAAATAAGACAAACCATTTAAATTTGTTTATTTAATTAAAATTAGAAGAATGTGATTTAAGATAGAAGAATTAGAAAATGAACCATATAAATAAATTTAGAATTTATTTATAAGTAGACGAAATAAGAGGTTTATTAATTAAATACCTTGTATTTAATTAATTAATTATCCTGACTGATTTTAGGTGTATACAATTTGCCCCTCTTTGAAGTGATGTGTTTACACATTGCTTCAAAGAAAAATTTACTGCTAGTGCTGATAAAAAAAAAATTCGATATGCCCCAAATGTTGATTTTCGAGTGATGATGGATATATTCCCCCTCAGGAGATAAATCGATGAATTTTTGAATTTTTAAGATTTTTTTGAATTTTTATGATATTTTGAATTTTTTCAAAATTTTGATGATTTTATGATGATTTTCAAATTTTATGATGTTGAAACGATTTATCTCCTAAAAAATGATACTGAACCTACCAGGTGATTGGTTGATTAATTAAGACCCTTTAAAAAAAAAAAATCAATCCCACTTAATTACCCCTTTAAAAGGTTAAAAAGATGTGATTTGAGCTCATTTGTGTCATTTCGATTTTGAAAATTGAGTGATTAGAGCAACTTTGTGCAAATTTAGCAAGATGGTGATTCTGATCCAAACCCACCGTTTGAGTGAGTTCGATGTCACAACCGCCCGACCGCATATGGACCTCCGGTATGTGTTGAAAATTGAGGTGTTTTTCTTAGCTTAATACTTTGTAAAACCTTAATATTACTGATCTAAATAAGCTTTTCCTTTTGTTACATGTTCTTTGTGGGTGATTATCTGATTAATCCATTTTACTATTTGTAGAATGTAGACAAAAGTTGATAGAAGTAGATAGGATATTAGAAAGATTACACAAGCATGTATCGTGGAGAAACCCTTTCGGGAAAAAACTCCACCAAGAATTATTCTATTATTCAATCTCTGAAGTAGATTACAATAGCTCCAATTCTTGCTTGAGAATGCTTCTTTTTCCTTCACCAAAAATTCTTCACACCTACAATAAAAAATGATACCAACTCTCTTCAACTTGCTTGAGATATCTAGGCTTTAATCAACTTTGTAAACTCCAACTGAGTTACAATTACAATGCTCAAGCCCTATCCCTAAAGGTACGCCTATCTCATGCAAATAGAGTTATGTCATGAAGAACAATATCAAATCCTCATCTTCATGCATTTGGGCATCCCAAACTGAAGTAGCAACTCAACCTTTGTTCTATAAAAATATCTTCAAGGCTTCATCCTCAAAGTAGGCGCCTAAAAGTGGTCCCACTTAACTAAACTTTTTGAAATATCTCAACATGCAA